>CM019714.1:4582311-4982311 GCA_009760885.1 Achatina immaculata
TTTAATGTTTATTGATACGAGTCAAGGATTAAATAAATTTAATCAGCGAAGGTTACAAAGTAGTTATGCTGGAGAGTCAGTAATCAAACAATCATACACTGTCACGGAAATAAATATTACTACGTACATGAATCTTTCATATTTATACAAAAATTGTTTCCACAATTTTCAGATTTTAGGATTCAGAATCCAGCATCTTGGCATCCAGGACACTCCCATACATGTTCCGCTGCCTATTCCAACACCCACCGAAGAGTCTGTCTAGCAATATCTGAGTCAAATGTTGGTTGTCTATCATACGTTTCTTACCATATAGTTCAGATTTTCTTCCAGCAACCTTGCTCTGTCCCAGCTTCAGCAGTCTCTGTATATACACGTTATCCATTCACTTCCTCTCTCTCTTTCTCTGTCTCTGTCTCTGTCTCTCTCTCTCCACCCACCTGCAGTCTGTCTAATACGGCCTTCGCTACGTCCTTCTTATCCATTCTCAGCCTGCCTTGTAGTCCAGTCTATCTAACCAGTCTATCTAACCCGTCTTTTTGACGAGTTTGTCTAACCAGTCTGTCAGTCAACTCATTTCATTGCACACTCGCATGTCACAGAACTGTGACAAAATCTGCACGTAACAACAAAGATACGTGTGTAACATTTGTTAGGCAAGAATGTAACATTTGTTAGGCAAGAGTGTAACATTTGTTAGGCAAGAGTGTAACATTTGTTAGGCAAGAGTGTAACATTTGTTCTCGTCTTGCGGCTGTCGAAGTGATGAAGTTTATCGTTCATGGCTCTTGTCTTCAGCTAGTTTGCCCACCCCAGACAATCAAACTGAGGAACAAGTTGTGCATACCTCTCTGTGCGGCTATCAAGTCTTACGAACTAGTTTCTCTCTGGGCCAACATGATATCCAACATTTCATGCTACCTGGTTTCTCTCTGGGCCAACATGATATCCAACATTTCATGCTACCTGGTTTCTCTCTGGGCCAACATGATATCCAACATTTCATGCTACCTGGTTTCTCTCTGGGCCAACATGATATCCAACATTTCGTGCTACCTGGTTTCTCTCTGGGCCAACATGATATCCAACATTTCGTGCTACCTGGTTTCTCTCTGGGCCAATATGATATCCAACATTTCGTGCTACCTGGTTTCTCTCTGGGCCAACATGATACCCAACAATTCTTGCTACCTGGTCTCAGTCTGGTCTAGCATAACACCCAACAATCCTTGCTACCTGGTCTCAGTCTGGTCTAGCATGACACCCAACAATCCTTGCTACCTGGTCTCAGTCTGGTCTAGCATGACACCCAACAATCCTTGCTACCTGGTCTCTTTGGTCTAGCATAACACCCAACAATCCTTGCTACCTGGTCTCAGTCTGGTCTAGCATGACACCCAACAATCCTTGCTACCTTGTCTCAGTCTGGTCTAGCATGACACCCAACAATCCTTGCTACCTGGTCTCTTTGGTCTAGCATAACACCCAACAATCCTTGCTACCTTGTCTCAGTCTGGTCTAGCATGACACCCAACAATCCTTGCTACCTTGTCTCAGTCTGGTCTAGCATGACACCCAACAATCCTTGCTACCTGGTCTCTTTGGTCTAGCATAACACCCAACAATACTTGCTGCCTGGTCTCAGTCTGGTCTAGCATAACACCCAACAATCCTTGCTACCTGGTCTCAGTCTGGTCTAGCATGACACCCAACAATCCTTGCTACCTGGTCTCGGTCTGGTCTAGCATGACCCAACAATCCTTGCTACCTTGTCTCAGTCTGGTCTAGCATAACACCCAACAATCCTTGCTACTTGGTCTCAGTCTGGTCTAGCATGACACCCAACAATCCTTGCTACCTGGTCTCAGTCTGGTCTAGCATGACACCCAACAATCCTTGCTACCTGGTCTCAGTCTGGTCTAGCATGACACCCAACAATCCTTGCTACCTTGTCTCAGTCTGGTCTAGCATAACACCCAACAATCCTTGCTACTTGGTCTCAGTCTGGTCTAGCATGACACCCAACAATCCTTGCTACCTGGTCTCAGTCTGGTCTAGCATGACACCCAACAATCCTTGCTACCTGGTCTCTTTGGTCTAGCATAACACCCAACAATACTTGCTACCTGGTCTCTTTGGTCTAGCATAACACCCAACAATACTTGCTACCTGGTCTCTTTGGTCTAGCATAACACCCAACAATCCTTGCTACCTGGTCTCTTTGGTCTAGCATAACACCCAACAATCCTTGCTACCTGGTCTCTCTCTGGGCTAGCATGACATCCAGGTTTGTGGAAGCATGCCTGATATAAATCTTTTATAAATAAAGATCACTTCCAGCAGAAAAAAAGCTTTCACTTCCGTAACTTAATTCCCGTTGAAACAATTAAATTTGTTTGGAGCAACCAAATTCACTTTCACCAAGAAAATTCACTTGGAGCAATAAAAATCTATCTGTCTATCTATCTATCTATCTATCTATCTATCTATCTATCTATCTATCTATCTATCTATCTATCTATCTATCTATCTATCTATCTATCTATCTATCTATCTATCTATCTATCTATCTATCTATCTATCTATCACACACACAGTCTTGCCCTCAATCTCCTGGATCTGTGAGCTGATATTCTTTGGGCCAGGAATAGCACTGCTTCTTGTTGGTCTAGATACATCAGTGATGTCAATTGTATCAAATGTGTTGGAAATCCCATTTTTTCCATTATTTCCCAAAGTTTCTGGTGTTGTACACAATCAAATGCCTTTGAGTAGTCTATAAAGGATAAATATAGATTCATATTAAACTCTCTGCATTTCTCTATTATTAATCTTATATTGAATATATGATCTCTTGATCCTCTTCATGGTCTAAAACCAGCTTGGACCATATTAACTTCTTCTTCTATTTTCTTACGAAGTCTACTCATTTTGATTTTTAACAGAATTTTACTGGCATGACTAATCAGGGCAACAGTTCTGTAGTTTGTGCATAATTTCAGGTTACCCTTTTTTGGCAGTGGTATGAATACAGTTCTTTTCCATTCTTTTGGCCAAATACCTGAATGCCATATCTTTTTACATAGTGCATGATAGATTGTTACACATTCCTTTCCTCCAGGTTTAATAAGTTCAGATGTTATCTCATCACATCCTGGTGATTTACCATTTTTCAGATTCTTTATTGCCCATAAAACTTCTTCTATTTGGGGGCCAGTTACCGCGGCTGTCAATGTCTGGAGCTTCATTAGCAGAGGGTGTGTAGTGCTTCTTTAGAAGACTCCACCACCATGGGGTCTATGGCGATCCTTGCCCCCTTACCCAGGGTAGGCCTGTTACTGGGAGCACCAACGAAAAAGTGGGATGGCTATTAGTTCGCCAACTCTGACATTATCACTTCAGCTATGAGTCGTTCATTGTCAAATCCGACATCGTTTTCCAGTCGTTTTCTCTCTCTCTCTCTCTGACTCTCTCTCTCTCTGACTCTCTCTGACTCTCTCTCTCTCTCTCTGACTCTCTCTCTGACTCTATCTCTGACTCTCTTTAGTGAAAGACAAAACTGATAGTAAATCAATCTGGAAAGCGATTAATACTCTTGTAAATAAAAGGAAGCAAACTGACCCACAAACACTTATTGGTGAACATACTTGCACTAACTTCAGTGAACATTTTAGGGAAGAAATTAGTATTCTAAAATCTTCATTACCGACCCCTAATTGCGACCTGAGCGTGTTGAAAACTTTCAGCGACAGTAAATGTGTAAAGCTAAAACAAACTAATACTCCTTTCCTCACAGTCGGTGAGGTTTATAACTACATCCGGTCCTTAAAGAACACTAACTCAGCAGGATGTGATGACATTAGTAACAAGATACTACGCTACGCTGCACCAGTTATCACAGACACACTAACATACTTATACAACTTGTGTATTGACAAAAAATATTTCCCTGACGCTTTTAAACTCGCCAAAGTTTTTCCTATTTTTAAATCTGGACAGACTAGTGACCTCTCAAACTATAGACCCATATCCATTCTGTCATCACTATCAAAACCTCTTGAAAAACATATGCAAAAGTTAACTCTGCTCCACATGCAAGAAAACAATCTACTAATAGGCAGTCAGTCAGGTTTTAGACCAAATTACTCCTGCCACACAGCATTAACTAAAATGACAGAAAGCTGGCTGTCTAATATAAATGATGACAAATTGTGTGGTGCTGTCTTTGTTGATTTTAAGAAAGCCTTCGATATGATTGATCATGAAATTCTTGCAAAAAAGCTGGAAGGCTATAGATTACACCCTGACCTAACAAAATGTATTACATCTTTTCTCTCAGGTAGAAAACAAGTAGTTTGCTTTAGAAACAAAATATCTGGCTCGTCTGTGGTTGATACTGGTATTCCTCAAGGCTCCATTCTTGGTCCTCTTCTCTTTGCTATCTATATTAACGACCTACCACTACATTTAAAGCACTCTTCATGTGATCTTTTTGCTGACGACTGTACTGTTTACAATAGTGAATATGACATCAATAAACTATAGACAACGCTCCAAAATGATATAAACAGTTTGATTAAATGGAGTAATAAAAATGGTATGTTGATAAACACCAACAAAACAAAATCCATGCTCATCACTACAAGACAGAAACTGCAAAATGCAATTAAAACTTCTTTACAGCTTTGTGCTGGGACTAAGGCAATAGACAATGTTCATGAACATAAAACCCTAGGACTCATCATTGATCAGCATTTAACTTGGAATTCTCACGTACATAACCTAACAAATTTGATTGCACAGAAAGTTTACCAATTAGCCAAAATTAAACACTTTATCGACAAAGACACAAGAAAAATATACTACATATCACACATACAAACACACGTAGATTACTGTTCCACAATCTGGGATGGATGCTCAGTCTCAAACACAAAAAGGCTCCACTCACTTCACAAGCGAGCATTAAATCTTATTTGTGACAAACACCCAGTACAGACTGTAGATCAACACAAACAACTCAAAATTCTACCCCTCAAAAATAGAATAATTTTTAACAAAGTTAAGTTTGTTCACAGAATTCTGTCGCACAATGCTCCACCTTACTTGTGGTCACTGTTTACGTATAACACTAAACATAGCCAGCGTTTAAAAAACTGTCTTCTTCCTAAACCCAGGATTGATCTGTACAAGAAAAGCCTTGCATACTCTGCAGTACAGCTCTGGAACACCCTCCCCTACAATTTAAAATCCATTGGTAATACTTCATCCTTTAACTCAAACCTGTTTCATTATTTACTTGCTTGTAATTATATGCCTCCATAAAATAGCCAGCACTCTCTCAACACATGGCTCGTAAACCATCAAGTACTTTAATGACATAGTTAGAAAAGCAACTTGTTAGATATTGTTAGAAATTATTTTAATGTTTGTTAAAAAACATATGTTAGAAGATGATTTACAATGTATTTTTATTTATGTATATGTCTGCGTGTGTATGTGTGCGTGAGTGTTATTTTATTAGGTTAATTACTTCTTCTCTTTTACCTTGAATGTAATAGTTAAATCTTACACTCTTTTGATATGTTTTTCCTAATTTAATTTGTATTGTTGTACTAAATCAAGTGTGTGGGAAGAATGAAAGATGGAGTGATGAAGGGCAGAATGTAAGACGGGCCTGCGTGCCCAATTCTTTACCCTTGAAAAATAAAGATTATTCATTCATTCATTCATTCATTCTCTCTCTGACTCTCTCTCTCTGACTCTCTCTCTCTCACTGACTCTCTCTGTCTCTCTCTCTTCTACATCCTCCTAGCTGATCCAAGAACTTTGAACTTAAGACAGAGAAAAGAGAGAGAGAATTAGAGACAGAGAGAGAGAGAAATAGAGAGTAAAAGAGAGAGACTACAGACAAGAGACTGTTTTGACTTGTGGCTGTTACCTGTTAAGACACTCCCCCATGACCCAGGAATGTCACGCCACCTCCACCCTAAGTTAGTGCCTGGTCTACAGCAGCGGTTCTCAGCCTGTTGTCAGCTGTTCCTGTGACCATTATTTACCTGGCTCGTGGCTTTGTTACCATGAAGTGCCGAAGTACTCTACAGAAGCAGTGGTGTGCTGATGAGTTCGCGATATTAACACAAACTGTTGGCCCCCAACTTGTAGGTCATTGAAAAGACGGTCCTTAGATATAAGAATATGGGAAACACTGATATACAGGATTGACAGGGGTGTCACCTGTTATTGGCATACCAATGTCAGTACTCCCATGACCCCAATCCTGTTCCACTTTCCTCATTTTGACACGTGACATCAGACTGTATATCAATATTACTTTATGGTATAGAAGGCTGGGCCTTGAATACGTAAGCCAGCAGAAAAGAAAATCGAAGCCCCAGAAATGTGGATATACAGAAGAATCTACAGAAGAATCTACAAAAGAATATACAGAAGAATATACAGAAGCTTATCTCAGGAACACAGAAAGGAACAAACAAGGAAGTGCTAAACCAGCACGAAGTTAAAAGAGAAACATTGAAAATCACAAAGACAAGAAAGCTAACACCAAGAGGCTCAATGCTTTACTTAAGAATCTTTTTGAGGGTGGCATCAGAAGGGAAGAGTACGACAGCGACACAGATGGGTGGACACCATCAGGAGATGGGTGGACAACATCAAGAGATAGATGGACAACATAAAGAGATAAATGGACAACATAAAGAGATAGATGGACAACATCAAGAGATAAGTGGACAACATCAAGAGATAAGTGGACAACATCAAGAGATAGATGGACAACATGAAGAGATAAGTGGACAACATCAAGAGATAGATGGACAACATCAAGAGATAAGTGAACAACATCAAGAGATAGATGGACAACATCAAAAGATAAGTGGACAACATGAAGAGATAAGTATACAACATCAAGAGATAGATGGACAACATGAAGAGATAAGTGGACAACATCAAGAGATAGATGGACAACATCAAGAGATAAGTGAACAACATCAAGAGATAGATGGAAAACATGAAGAAATAAGTGGACAACATCAAGAGATAGATGGACAACATCAAAAGATAAGTGAACAACATCAAGAGATAGATGGACAGCATGAAGAGATGTGGACAACATCAAGATATAGATGGACAACTTCAAGAGATAAGTGAACAACATCAAGAGATAGATGGACAACATCAATAGATAAGTGGACAACATCAAGAGATAGATTGACAACATCAGAAGATAGGTGGAAAACATCAGGAGATGGGTGGACAACATCAGTAGATGGGTGGACAACATCAATAGATAGGTGGACAACACCAAGAGATGGGTGGACAACATCAAGAAACAGGCGGACAACATCAAGAGATGGGCGGACAACATCAAGAGATGGGTGGACAACATCAAGAGATGGCTGGACAACATCAAGAGATGGCTGGACAACATCAGGAGATAGGTGGACAACATCAAGAGATGGCTGGACAACATCAGGAGATGGGTGGACAACATCAAGAGATGGGTGGACAACATCAAGAGATGGCTGGACAACATCAAGAGATGGAGAGGGACAAGCTTGGCCGAGTGTTCTACGAAGACAAGAAAGGGGGCAGAGTGGTGATTCTTTGCAGTCACCCTTCCATGAGGAGACAACATGAAATGATTAATGATGATGATGATGATTACATTATGTCTTACTTGATGTATTTTCGCTATTTTTAAAATATTTTTTTTTCTTGTCAACATTGCCTGCTTTTCTTCGCCATTTTTCTCTATTTTCTTTTCATAAGTCGCGACTGATTTTCCGGGAAATTACCCGTACGAGATTTGTAATACAAGATTTATGTTACGAGATTCCCATACGAGATTTATGAATGTAACATAAATGGTGTACTTCAAAATATATCGTTTCTGGATGTACCAGACTGACATTTATATGACAGAGTAATGTCAGAAATTTTATTAATGTCAGAGATTTTACTAATTTCAGAGATTTGACAGAGTAATGTCAGAAATATGACATAGTAATGTCAGAGATTTTACTAATGTCAGAGATTTGATTCTGTTATTGGTAATTTCTGTCATATTAATGTCGGCGGATAACCTTTGTTGGATTAAAAAAAATAACAACACAATAACAATTATTCACCCTTAGTCTCTGTTAAAATAATAAATATTTACCATTATTTTATGCCACATTAATGAACGTTCTAATGAATGTTATAATGAACGTTCTAATGAATGTTCTAATGAATGTTCTAATGAATGTTCTAATGAATGTTCTAGTGAGATCTTCGAGAAAGAAAAACCAACTAAAATGGCACGAAGTTGTAATGTTTCTTAGAAAAGAATTACTCGTAACATCACGTGGTAATGTAATGTTTGGTTGGTTTGTAGCTTGTTACATCTTGTGGTAATGTAGTGTTTAGTTGGATAGCTTTTTGCATTATATGGTAATGTAGTGTTTAGTTGGTTGATAGCTTGTCACATCATGTGGCAATGTAGGGTTTGGTTGGTTGATAACTTGTCACATCATGTGGTAATGTAGGGTTTAGTTGGTTGATAACTTGTTACATCTTGTGGTAATGTAAGGTTTGGTTGGTTGATAACTTGTCACATCATGTGGTAATGTAGTGTTTAGTTGGATGATAGCTTGTTGCATTATGTGGTAATGTAGTGTTTAGTTGGTTGATAGCTTGTCTCATCTTGTGGTAATGTAGGGTTTGGTTGGTTGATAACTTGTCACATCATGTGGTAATGTGGGGTTTAGTTGGTTGATAACTTGTCACATCGTGTGGTAATGTAGGGTTTGGTTAGTTGATAACTTGTCACATCATGTGGTAATGTAGGGTTTGGTTGGTTGATAACTTGTCACATCATGTGGAAATGTAGGGTTTGGTTGGTTGATAACTTGTCACATCATGTGGTAATGTAGGGTTTGGTTGGTTGATAACTTGTCACATCATGTGGTATGTAGGGTTTAGTTGGTTGATAACTTGTTACATCTTGTGGTAATGTAAGGTTTGGTTGGTTGATAACTTGTCACATCATGTGGTAATGTAGTGTTTAGTTGGATGATAGCTTGTTGCATTATGTGGTAATGTAGTGTTTAGTTGGTTGATAGCTTGTCTCATCTTGTGGTAATGTAGGGTTTGGTTGGTTGATAACTTGTCACATCATGTGGTAATGTGGGGTTTAGTTGGTTGATAACTTGTCACATCGTGTGGTAATGTAGGGTTTGGTTAGTTGATAACTTGTCACATCATGTGGTAATGTAGGGTTTGGTTGGTTGATAACTTGTCACATCATGTGGAAATGTAGGGTTTGGTTCGTTGATAACTTGTCACATCATGTGGTAATGTAGGGTTTGGTTGGTTGATAACTTGTCACATCATGTGGTAATGTAGGGTTTGGTTGTCTGATAACTTGTCACATCTTGTGGTAATGTAGGGTTTGGTTGGTTGATAACTTGTCACATCTTGTGGTAATGTAGTGTTTAGTTGGTTGATAGCTTGTCACATCATGTGGTAATGTAGGGTTTGGTTGGTTGATAACTTGTCACATCATGTGGTAATGTAGGGTTTGGTTAGTTGATAACTTGTCACATCATGTGGTAATGTAGGTTTTGGTTGGTTGATAACTTGTCACATCATGTGGTAATGTAGGATGTAGTAGCTTTATCCTGCTGGGAAATGATTAGGTCAAGACGAGGGCGGAGGGTCCAGGTGATACAGGCGGAGGGTCCAGGTGATACAGGTGGAGGGTCCAGGTGATACAGGCGGAGGGTCCAGGTGATACAGGCGGAGGGTCCAGGTGATACAGGCGGAGGGTCCAGGTGATACAGGCGGAGGGTCCAGGTGATACAGGCGGAGGGTCCAGGTGATACAGGTGGAGGGTCCAGGTGATACAGCCGGAGGGTCCAGGTGATACAGCCGGAGGGTCCAGGTGATACAGCCGGAGGGTCCAGGTGATACAGCCGGAGGGTCCAGGTGATACAGGCGGAGGGTCCAGGTGATACAGGCGGAGGGTCCAGGTGATACAGGCGGAGGGTCCAGGTGATACAGGTGGAGGGTCCAGGTGATACAAGCGGAGGGTCCAGGTGATACAGGCGGAGGGTCCAGGTGATACAGGCGGAGGGTCCAGGTGATACAGGTGGAGGGTCCAGGTGATACAGCCGGAGGGTCCAGGTGTAGTACATATGTTATGTAAATCTATAGTAATAGATGTAGTACATATATGTTATGTAAATCTATAGTAATAGTTGTAGTACATATATGTTATGTAAATCTATAGTAATAGATGTAGTACATATATGTTATGCCAATCTATAGTAATAGCTGTAGTACATATATGTTATGCCAATCTAATCTAGATGTATGTGTACGTAGGCACGTTGGGCATTTTGGAAAATATAACGTCAGCAAACCAGATCCAAGATGGCAGTTCATGCACGGGAGAAGAACAGCGTCCAGCTTTTCGCTTCTTGGGTGGTGGATGTGAGAAAGCTGCGGATCTTCATCGTGCAATCTTGTGTCACTTGAGCGGGTGTAGGAGTGGTGTAAATGTTGTGTGTTGTAAGTCATTAGATGTGGTCATGCTCTTTTCTTTCCCGGAAAATCTACAGAGATAAGATATCCCTACCAATAACATGAACTACTCACTACAGATAACCTTATCAATAACATGAGTTATAAAATTTGGAATTCTAAAACTCAAATGGACACTAATGGTGGACTGAAGGTTTTATAAATTGTACAATGGAAGAACAAAATGGCTGCTGGCAAACTTCTTCGAGCAGAGAATAAAGTATGCTGTGTGTATGACTTTCATCTTTGACGTCTTCATTTCTTAACTTTCTGCGTGCTATAAGTTAAATCTAGTGTCACGTTTCTCATTTTGTAAAAAGGAACCAACAGTAAATCTTTGAACAACCTGACTACAAGAATCTGAGACAGTACATGGAACTTGATTTAATGTTGATTGTAAGAATTTGAGATTGCACATTGGACTTAATTTATTATTGATTGTAATATGTTTGAGACTGCACATGGAATTTGATTTAATGTTGATTGTGAGGATCTGATTTAATATTGATTATAAATACTTTAGTCTTGTAATGGAGGACGTGAACGCAGCACTTCAGTTCAGGTGTGGCAGTTTGTTTAGGCTACATGGTCTATAATGAATTCTACAGAGATATGACAAAATCAGAGAATATATTTCTCATGAGTCACTTATGCAAGTACAGTAATAGCTGTTGTTAATTCTCAGTGTTAATCTGTGTCTATACCTCAGTCTAGCCACAGATACCCAGTGTTAACATTTCTCTGTTTATATGTCAGTCTGGCCACTGATACCCAATGTTAATATTTCTCTGTTTATATGTCTGTCTAGTCATTGATACTCAGTGTTAACATTTCTCTGTTTATATGTCAGTCTAGCCACTGATACCCAATGTTAATATTTCTCTGTGTATATGTTAGTCTAGCCATTGATACTCAGTGTTAACATTTCTCTGTTTATATGTCTGTCTAGTCATTGATACTCAATGTTAACATTTCTCTGTTTATATGTCAGTCTATAGTAATAGATGTAGTACATATATGTTATGCCAATCTATAGTAATAGATGTAGTACATATATGTTCTGCCAATCTATAGTAATAGATGTGGTACATATATGTTCTGCCAATCTATAGTAATAGATGTGGTACATATATGTTCTGCCAATCTATAGTTATAGCTGTAGTACATATATGTTCTGCCAATCTAATCTAGATGTATGTGTACGTAAGCAGGTTGGGCATTTTGGAAAATATAACGTCAGCAAACCAGATCCAAGATGGCAGTTCATGCACGGGAGAAGAACAGCGTCCAGCTTTTCGCTTCTTGGGTGGTGGATGTGAGAAAGCTGCGGATCTTCATCGTGCAATCTTGTGTCACTTGAGCGGGTGTAGGAGTGGTGTAAACGTTGTGTGTTGTAAGTCATTAGATGTGGTCATGCTCTTTTCTTTCCTGGAAAATCTACAGAGATAAGATATCTCTACCAATAACATGAACTACTCACTACAGATAACCTTACCATTAACATGGACTACTCACTACAGATAACCTTATCAATAACATGAGTTATAAAATTTGGAATTCTAAAACGAACTCAAATGGACACTAATGGTGGACTGAAGGTTTTATAAATTGTACAATGGAAGAACAAAATGGCTGCTGGCAAACTTCTTCGAGCAGAGAATAAAGTATGCTGTGTGTATCACTTTCATCTGTGACGTCTTCATTTCTTAACTTTCTGCGTGCTATAAGTTAAATCTAGTGTCACGTTTCTAATTTTGTAAAAAGGAACCAACAGTACATCTTTGAACAACCTGACTACAAGAATCTGAGACAGTACATGGAACTTGATTTAATGTTGATTGTAAGAATTTGAGATTGCACATTGGACTTAATATAACGTTGATTGTAATAGTTTGAGACTGCACATGGAATTTGATTTAATGTTGATTGTGAGGATCTGATTTAATATTGATTATAAATACTTTAGTCTTGTAATGGAGGACGTGAACACAGCACTTCAGTTCAGGTGTGGCAGTTTGTTTACGCCACATGGTCTATAATGAATTCTACAGAGACATGACAAAATCAGAGAATATATTTCTCATGAATCACTTATGCTAGTACAGTAATAGCTGTTGTTAATTCGCAACATTCTCAGTGTTAATCTGTGTCTATACCTCAGTCTAGCCACAGATACCCAGTGTTAACATTTCTCTGTTTATATGTCAGTCTGGCCACTGATACCCAATGTTAATATTTCTCTGTTTATATGTCTGTCTAGTCATTGATACTCAGTGTTAACATTTCTCTGTTTATATGTCAGTCTAGCCACTGATACCCAATGTTAATATTTCTCTGTGTATATGTTAGTCTAGCCATTGATACTCAGTGTTAACATTTCTCTGTTTATATGTCTGTCTAGTCATTGATACTCAATGTTAACATTTCTCTATTTATATGTCAGTCTAGCCACTTATACCCAATGTTAACATTTCTCTGTTTATATGTCAGTCTAGCCGTTGATACCCAGTGTTAACATTTCTCTGTTTATATGTCATTCTAGCCACTGATACAAAATGTTAACATTTCTCTGTTTATATGTCAGTCTAGCCACTGATATCCAATGTTAACATTTCTCTGTTTATATGTCAGTCTAGCCACTGATACCCAATGTTAACATTTCTCTGTTTATATGTCAGTCTAGCCACTGATAACCAATGTTAACATTTTTCTGCTTATATGTTAGTCTAGCCATTGATACCCAATGTTAACATTTCTCTGTTTATATGTCAGTCTAGCCACTGATACCCAGTGTTAACATTTTTCTGTTTATGTTTCAGTCTAGCCACTGATACCCAATGTTAACATTTTTCTGTTTATATGTCAGTCTAGCCACTGATACCCAATGTTAACATTTCTCTGTTTATATGTCAGTCTAGCCACTTATACCCAGTGTTAACATTTTTCTGTTTATGTTTCAGTCTAGCCACTGATACCCAATGTTAACATTTTTCTGTTTATATGTCAGTCTAGCCACTGATACTCAATGTTAACATTTCTCTGTTTATATGTCAGTCTAGCCACTGATACCCAATGTTAACATTTTTCTGTTTATATGTTAGTCTAGCCATTGATACCCAATGTTAACATTTCTCTGTTTATATGTCAGTCTAGCCACTGATACCCAATGTTAACATTTTTCTGTTTATATGTCAGTCTAGCCACTGATACCCAGTGTTAACATTTTTCTATTTATGTTTCAGTCTAGCCACTGATACCCAATGTTAACATTTTTCTGTTTATGTTTCAGTCTAGCCACTGATACCCAATGTTAACATTTTTCTGTTTATGTTTCAGTCTAGCCACTGATACCCAATGTTAACATTTTTCTGTTTATGTTTCAGTCTAGCCACTGATGCCCAATGTTAACATTTTTCTGTTTATGTTTCAGTCTAGCCACTGATACCCAATTTTAACATTTTTCTGTTTATGTTTCAGTCTAGCCACTGATACCCAATGTTAACATTTTTCTGTTTATGTTTCAGTCTAGCCACTGATACCCAATGTTAACGTTTCTCTTTTTATACATCAGTCTAGCCGTTGATACCTAATGTTAACATTTCTCTTTTATACTATATGAGCCTAGCCACCCATACCCAATGTTAACATTTCTCTGTTTATATGTCAGTCTAGCCGTTGATACCTAATGTTAACATTTCTCTATTATACTACATGAGCCTAGCCACCCATACCCAATGTTAACATTTTCTGTCTGTCTGTGTCCGTGGTACCCAGTGTATAATCAAAAGTCTGGGACAGACAAAATAAAAGCAGAAATCTTCCTGCATGTCACATTCACGGCTCTTTGTCCCATGTGTCACACACCGCTCCAAAATGGCGACCATCAGATAGCAACAACAACATTAGCAACCCTCTCCCCCAGCAGGTTGTCAGAGGGGGCTGTGAATATTCCGACATGCATGACTGACTTCTAAGAAAACAAGTTGGGCGAGCTCCTGTTTTGTCAAGCATTTCTCTTGAGTGACTACCTGTTTAGTCAACTGTTTTTTTTATATAGTTTTTTTTTATGTTTGCTGGGTTACTTCCGCTTATCTTCTCTCATCAACTGGTCTGAGCGTTAAGAGAGTACACACCCAGGCGTAGGACAAGTTGATGACAAGTCGCAGGGGCGTGATCTCTTAAATGTGGGACAGTCCCATGCGTCCCGTACAGAGTTATTGTGCGTGCAAGGTTGGCTTGGGGCATGTTGCAAGAGTGGAGGACAAACTTGCACACATGGAGTGAAGAAGTTCTGGGGAAACGGAGGTCGCACGCCAAATCAGATTTGGGACACATTTTCTGAGATATGTATCAAAGATTTGCGTAACACACACATACACACACACACACACACGATAACTTGGGGGGGGGGGGGAATGGCTGAAGATCGTGTCACATGGAGAGCAACATGAACATAAAATCTGAGGTAGATTAGGAAGATATGAGGCCAAAACAGTGAAGACAGGAAAGACGAACGTAAAAAGACATGGCTGTACAATAACCAAAAAGTTGATGTCGTGTCTTGTATCTCACTGCAGCTGCGAGATGGCGTTATATGCAGCCGGTGCCGTGAAGATGTTTGAGGTACGACATCGTGTCGGATTGGGAGCGGATTGTGGCCCGTATTTTTTCAATTCCTGTGTGGATGTAGATAAGGAGGGGATGTGCAGAACCTCTTCAGAAGGCTCCACCACATTCAGGACTATGGTGACCATTGCCCTGGTAGTCAAAACCTCTTCAGAAGGCTCCACCACTTTCAGGACTATGGCGACCCCTGCCCTGGTAGTCAAAACCTCTTCAGAAGGCTCCACCACTTTCAGGACTATGGCGACCCTGCCCTTGTAGTCAAAACCTCTTCAGAAGGCTCCACCACTTTCAGGACTATGGCGACCCTGCCCTGGTAGTCAAAACCTCTTCAGAAGGCTCCACCACTATCAGGATTATGGCGACCCCTGCCCTGGTAGTCAGGATAGGCCTGTTAGTGATGTGGCAACGGAGAGGTGGGACAGGGTCTTGGTCAGCTGTTATTCGCCAACTCAGGCGCTAGCATGTCAGTTTTGGGGCGCTAACTGCCAAATGGAACAGCATCTTCCTCTCCATCAAACGTTGATTGGGCCAGAAAAGAGAGAAGATGTTGGCAGCACTGACTTGAACAAAACACTTATCTCTGGCTGTATCATACACGTCTAACTAGACAACACCTCATCATTTTCATCATTTTTTTTAATGAGGACAAGTAAATAACATTTGAACACTTGACAGGAGAAAACTAACACACAGACAGGGAGAGGGTGAATGTGGACAGACTTTAATATGATGAACAACTGTGAGAACAAGTTAATATGATGAACAACTGTGAGAACAAGTTAATATGATGAACAACTCTGAGAACAAGTTAATATGATGAACAACTCTGAGAACAAGTTAATATGATGAACAACTCTGAGAACAAGTTGGGCGAGCTCCTGTTTTGTCAAGCATTTCTCCCGAGTGACTACCTGTTTAGTCAACTGTTTTTTTTATAGTTTTTTATGTTTGCTGGGTTACTTCCGCTTATTTTCTCTCATCAACTGGTCTGAGCGTTAAGAGAGTACGCACCCAGGCGTGGGACAAGTTGATGACAAGTCGCAGGGGCGTGATCTCTTAAATGTGGGACAGTCCCATGCGTCCCGTACAGAGTTATTGTGCGTGCAAGGTTGGCTTGGGGCATGTTGCAAGAGTGGAGGACAAACTTGCACACATGGAGTGAAGAAGTTCTGGGGAAACGGAGGTCGCACGCCAAATCAGATTTGGGACACATTTTCTGAGATATGTATCAAAGATGTGCGTAACACACACATACACACACACACACGATAACTTGGGGGGGGGGAATGGCTGAAGATCGTGTCACGTGGAGAGCAACATGAACAGAAAATCTGCGGTAGATTAGGAAGATATGAGGCCAAAACAGTGAAGACAGGAAAGACGAACGTAAAGAGACATGGCTGTACATTAACTAAAAAGTTGATGTCGTGTCTTGTATCTCACTGCAGCTGCGAGATGGCGTTATATGCAGCCGGTGCCGTGAAGATGTTGAGGTACGACATCGTGTCGGATTGGGAGCGGGCTGTGGCGGGTATTTTTTCAATTCCTGTGTGGATGTAGATAAGGAGGGGATGTGCAGAACCTCTTCAGAAGGCTCCACCACATTCAGGATTATGGCGACCCCTGCCCTAGTAGTCAAAACCTCATCAGAAGGCTCCACCACTATCAGGATTATGGCGACCCCTGCCCTGGTAGTCAGGATAGGCCTGTTAGTGGTGTGGCAACGGAGAGGTGGGACAGGGTCTTGGTCAGCTGTTATTCGCCAACTCAGGCGCTAGCATGTCAGTTTTGGGGCGCTAACTGCCAAATGGGACAGCATCTTCCTTTCCATCAAACGTTGATTGGGCCAGAAAAGAGAGAAGATGTTGGCAGCACTGACTTGAACAAAACACTTATCTCTGGCTGTATCGTACACGTCTAACTAGACAACAACTCATCATTTTCATCATTTTTTTTAATGAGGACAAGGAAATAACATTTGAACACTTGACAGGAGAAATATAACACACAGACAGGGAGAGGGTGAATGTGGACAGACGTTAATATGATGAACAACTCTGAGAAAAAGTTAAAATGATAAACAAATCTGATAACAAGTTAAAGTGTTGAACAACTCTGAGAACAAGTTCAGATGTTGAACATCTCTGAGAACAAGTTAAAATGGTGAACATCTCTGAGAACAAGTTCAGATGTTGAACATCTCTAAGAACAAGTTCAGATGTTGAACATCTCTGAGAACAAGTTCAGATGTTGAACATCTCTGAGAACAAGTTAATATGATGAACAACTCTGAGAACAAGTTACAATGATAAAAACAATCAGAAAACTAGTACAATTGGTTACCAGCCATTACTACATGTTACATTACCTCTAGCACACACTAACATATCTACTTATGTGTAGCACACACTAACATATCTACTTATGTGTAGCACACACTAACATATCTACTTATGTGTAGCACACATAGACACATGGGCACGTACATGAGATGTACGCAAAGATCATGTCGTTCTAACCATAATATAAGTATGAAGAGACATGCTGTCATGACAGGCGCTGTTAGAATACTAAAATCATGACAGGCGCTGTTAGAATACTGAAATCATGACAGGCGCTGTTAGAATACTGAAAATCATGACAGGTGCTGTTAGAATACTGAAAATCATGACAGGCGCTGTTAGAATACTGAAAATCATGACAGGCGCTGTTAGAATACTGAAAATCATGACAGGCGCTGTTAGAATACTAAAAATCATGACAGCCTTCACACAGATAAAAATATCAGCATAGAATTAAAGCAGATATTAATACCACACTACTACAAAAGCTGCCATCACAATCTTGCAGATCAAGCTGGCCAGTGGGCCATGAATAATCCGCTCGTCCACGCCTCTTTCTGTTATATACGGGAACTTATTATCGTCCCATAAATAGAAACAGTGGGGAGACATGCGAGGTATGGGCTGGTTTTGTATGATCTTCCTTCATTGCCATATAACAGCATATACACGTTTTTTTTACTACACAATCTATCACGTATGCTATATGACCACACAGTCTAACACACATACTACATTACTAAACAGTCTAACACACATACTACCTTACTAAACAATCTATCACATATACTACATGACTGCACAATCCATCAATTTATACTACTTGAATACATAGTCTATCACATATACTACATGACTGCACAATCCATCAATTTATACTACGTGAATACACAATCTATCACATATACTACATAACTATACAGTCCATCACATATACTACGTGACTACACATTCTATCACGTATACTACGTGACAACACAGTCCATCACATATACTACGTAATTATACAACACAATCTATCACGTATACTACGTGATTACACAATCTATCACATATAATACGTGACTACACAAACTATCACATATACAACATGACTACACAATCTATGACATATACTACGTGACTACACATGCTGTCATGACAGGCGCTGTTAGAATACTAAAAATCATGACAGGCGCTGTTAGAATACTGAAAATCATGACAGCCGCTGTTAGAATACTGAAAATCATGACAGGTGCTGTTAGAATACTGAAAATCATGACAGGCGCTGTTAGAATACTGAAAATCATGACAGGCGCTGTTAGAATACTGAAAATCATGACAGGCGCTGTTAGAATACTAAAAATCATGACAGCCTTCACACAGATAAAAATATCAGCATAGAATTAAAGCAGATATTAATACCACACTACTACAAAAGCTGCCATCACAATCTTGCAGATCAAGCTGGCCAGTGGGCCATGAATAATCCGCTCGTCCACGCCTCTTTCTGTTATATACGGGAACTTATTATCGTCCCATAAATAGAAACAGTGGGGAGACATGCGAGGTATGGGCTGGTTTTGTATGATCTTCCTTCATTGCCATATAACAGCATATACACGTTTTTTTTTTACTACACAATCTATCACGTATGCTATATGACCACACAGTCTAACACACATACTACATTACTAAACAGTCTAACACACATACTACCTTACTAAACAATCTATCACATATACTACATGACTGCACAATCCATCAATTTATACTACTTGAATACATAGTCTATCACATATACTACATGACTGCACAATCCATCAATTTATACTACGTGAATACACAATCTATCACATATACTACATAACTATACAGTCCATCACATATACTACGTGACTACACATTCTATCACGTATACTACGTGACAACACAGTCCATCACATATACTACGTAATTATACAACACAATCTATCACGTATACTACGTGATTACACAATCTATCACATATAATACGTGACTACACAAACTATCACATATACAACATGACTACACAATCTATGACATATACTACGTGACTACACAATCTATGACATATACTACGTGACTACACAATCTATGACATATACTATATGACTACACAATCTATCACATATACTACGTGACTACGCAATCTATCACATATACTACGTGACTACGCAATCTATCACATATACTACGTGACTACACAATCTATCACATATACTACGTGACTACACAATCTATCACATATACTACGTGACTACGCAATCTATCACATATACTACGTGACTACACAATCTATCAAAGAAGGGAGCAAGGTCACTGCACACAAAATCCGGGGCTTAGAATCAGTCTCCCGCAGGTACCAAGTTTTCTGAGACACACTTAGATTCAATCTCCCGCAGGTACCAAGTTTTCTGAGACACACTTAACTTCAGTTTCCCGCAGGTAATAAGTTTTCTGAGACACACTTAGAATCAGTCTTCCCGCAGGTACCAAGTTTTCTGAGACACACTTAGAATCAGTCTTCCCACAGGTACCAAGTTTTCTGAGACACATTTAGAATCAGTCTTCCCGCAGGTACCAAGTTTTCTGAGACACACTTAGAATCAGTCTTCCCGCAGGTACCAAGTTTTCTGAGACACACTTAGAATCAGTCTTCCCGCAGGTACCAAGTTTTCTGAGACACACTTAGATTCAGTCTTCCCGCAGGTAATAAGTTTTCTGAGACACAAACACTCACACCTGGTCTCCTGCAAGTGTCTGGTGCATACCGGACAACAACAGCAACACCACTAGTACCACCAGCACTACCAGCACCACCAGCACCAGCAACAACAAGAAATAAACGAGGACTTCTATACAAGGCTAGCTTCAGTTTCTGATAGCAGATACAAATTCTTTCACCAAATTTCTGTGTCGTGACCTCGTTCCAATTACCGTCGTCAACAAGACAGCCATACATGGCTTCCCCTGTCAGAGGTTGTGGGGGGTGGGGCGGGGCAGGGTGCAGGATAGGAAAGTTTATTAATGCGCCCTTTTCTCGTGGATGAGCGGTTGCTTGTCCTACAGGGGTTCGTGGTTCAAATCTCAGGGGCTTCTTTGTACGCTTTTCTCTGTTTCACTCCAAAAGTGCCTTGTCTATGATATTGTAGACGTCTAACCATACACCACTGTATGTTACTTTATTGTAGAGGTCTAACCATACAACACTGTGTTCTGTTACTTTATTATAGAGGTCTAGCCACAAGGCACTGTGTTCTGTTATTTTATTGTAGAAGTCTAACCATACAACACTGTGTTTTGTTTCTTTATTGTAGAAGTCTAACCATACAACACTGTGTTCTGTTACTTTATTGTAGAAGTCTAACCATACAACACTGTGTTCTGTTACTTTATTGTAGTGGTCTAACCATACAACACTGTGTTCTGTTACTTTATTGTAGAAGTCTAACCATACAACACTGTGTTCTGTTACTTTATTGTAGAAGTCTAATCATACAACACTGTGTTCTGTTACTTTATTGTAGAAGTCTAACCATACAACACTGTGTTCTGTTACTTTATTGTAGAAGTCTAACCATACAACACTGTGTTCTGTTACTTTATTGTAGAAGTCTAACCATACAACACTGTGTTCTGTTACTTTATTGTAGTGGTCTAACCATACAACACTGTGTTCTGTTACTTTATTGTAGAAGTCTAACCATACAACACTGTGTTCTGTTACTTTATTGTAGTGGTCTAGTCACACAACACTGTGTTCTGTTACTTTATTGTAGAGGTCTAGTCACACAACACTGTGTTCTGTTACTTTATTGTAGAGGTCTATCCACACAACACTGTGTTCTGTTACTTTATTGTAGAGGTCTAGCCACACAACACTGTGTTCTGTTACTTTATTGTAGAGGTCTATCCACACAACACTGTGTTCTGTTACTTTATTGTAGAGGTCTAGTCACACAACACTGTGTTCTGTTACTTTATTGTAGAGGTCTAGTCACACAACACTGTGTTCTGTTACTTTATTGTAGACGTCTAACCACAGAACACTGTGTTCTGTTACTTTATTGTAGAGGTCTAGCCACACAACACTGTGTTGTGTTACTTTATTGTAGACGTCTAACCACACAACACTGTGTTCTGTTACTTTATTGTAGAGGTCTAGCCACACATCACTGTGTTCTGTTACTTTATTGTAGAGGTCTAGCCACACAACACTGTGTTCTGTTACTTTATTGTAGAGGTCTAGCCACACAACACTGTGTTCTGTTACTTTATTGTAGAGGTCTAGCCACACAACACTGTGTTGTGTTACTTTATTGTAGACGTCTAACCACACAACACTGTGTTCTGTTACTTTATTGTAGAGGTCTAGCCACACATCACTGTGTTCTGTTACTTTATTGTAGAGGTCTAGCCACACAACACTGTGTTCTGTTACTTTATTGTAGAGGTCTAGCCACACAACACTGTGTTCTGTTACTTTATTGTAGAGGTCTAGCCACACAACACTGTGTTCTGTTACTTTATTGTAGACGTCTAACCACACAACACTGTGTTCTGTTACTTTATTGTAGAGGTCCAGCCACACATCACTGTATTCTTTTAATTTACTGTATGCTGTTACTTTACTCTATTCTGTTACTTTAATGTATTCTTTTAATTTACTTTATTATGTTACTTTCCTGTATTATTTTAATCTACTGCATTCTGTTACTTTACTACATTCTGTTACTTTACTGTACTCTTTTACTTTACTCTATTCTTTTAAGTTACCATAGTCTGTTACTTTACTGTGTTCTGTTACCTGACTGTATTATTTTAATTTACTGTATTCTGTTTTTTTTTTTTTTTTTTAAATCTTTATTTTCATTCAACAATCAACAATCAACAATTTCATGTTCAACTGAAGTGATGTGAAATGGGGATGATTGCCCGTGAGGTGAAATAATGAGATGGTGGGCTTTTACAAACATGTTACTTTACTCTATTCCTTTAATTTACTGTTCTGTTACTTTATTCTATTCTTTTAATGCACTGTATTCTGTTACTTTACTCTATTCTTTTAATTTACTGTTCTCTTACTTTACTGTATTCTTTTAATTTACTGTATTCTTTTAATTTACTGTATTCTTTTAATTTATTGTTCTGTTACTTTACTGTATTCTGTTACTGTGTGAAAGACTCGAAGTTTTCTATTTGTAAAAATGTGTACGAGGGGAAATAAATCTGTCTGGAAAAAAATTGCTGTGATCATGCTTGTAGCTTCCCTTGATATTGCTATAAGACAATCCGGAATCCCCATCCGTGAAGTCCCATATTCTTGGTTAAGTCCCCTAGTATTGTTTATATAACAGCCGATATTGACAAGAAAGTAGAGTATAACAGGCTGTGATAACAGTTGCAGTCTAACTCTTCCACGGACTCTCTGTATTTCAGTGCTCTGTGTGTGTGTGTGTGTGTGTCCCCATTACTGTTATCATGTGTCGCGGGCAACGACTCATAATCCGTACAGCAGCAAGCTGGGATACTCCTTCGCTCCGTCAGTCACCGGAGTAAATCTCGTCACGGAGGAAGGAGACCTGGTTCTTGTGATGCGCAAACTCAGAGGTGTAACAGCCTGGAGGAACTATGTAACAGCCTGGAGGAACTATGTAACGGCCTGGAGGAACTATGTAACAGCCTGGAGGAACTATGTAACAGCCTGGAGGAACTATGTAACAGCCTGGAGGAACTATGTAACAGCCTGGAGGGCCTTTCAAGGATAGGCAACGTGACTGCTCTATTGATTTATTACCTTGCTCCAAAACGATACTTTCAACTTCAGTTCTTCTTGACAGGAATCTACTACTCAATATGCGAGAATATTATTGTCTGGTATCACATAATGCGAAGAAAACTAAATTGATGACAACTGACAAAATAAGCAAGACAGTTGAAATGTATATCAATGAGGAAAAGCTGGAAGAAGTGGAGAGTTTTGAATATCTTGGATCATCATCATCATCAGGTGCCGTGCCGACTGGCGTGGGCTATTATGCTTCTCCAGAGTACCCGATCCTTCATGCAGGCCATCAGCTCAGTTGGTGGTCTCCTCTCACACCATCCCGTCAGACTGTCCAGTATCATTTCTCTTGGTCTTCCTCTTGATCTTCTTCCTTCTATTTTTCCTGTTGTTATAATATTTTCAATGCCCCCTCTTCTCATTGCATGTCCTAAGAAAGTACATTGTCTCTCTCTTATCTTTTTGACAAGATTTTTTTGTCTCTCCAACTCTTCTCATACATTCTTCATTAGTTATTTTTGCTGTCCAGGGGATTCGCAACATTCTTCTAATAAACCACATTTCTGCTGCTTCCAATGATTTTTGTGCAGACTTGCCTATTGTCCATGATTCACTTCCATATAACAAGATAGGTTCAATATAGCATTTTAGGATCGTTTTCTAACATTCATTGATAAAGATGTGTTACCTAATACGTTTCTCATTCTGTGAAATGCAGTCTTTGCTTGGCCTATTCTGTTCCTAATTTCTGTTCTGCATTTCCAATCTGAAGTTATTACTGCTCCAAGGTATTTGAATTTCTGCACCTGCTTTAGAATAGTTCCGTTTAATTTAATACTGCATGCTGGTGGATTCTGTTTCTTAGATATAACCATAGTCTCTGTCTTTTTGATGTTCAAAGTAAGGCCTTTCTGTTCACTTTCTTTGGCGACTTTATCCAAGAGATTTTGCAGGTCTTGTTGGTTCTCAGCTATCTTGGATCACTACTAACTAATAATGGAGATACAATGAGGGAAATTAAAAGGAGGACATCTATCGCTCTTCAGAAAGTAAAACAAATAAAGAATCTGTGGAGAGGAGCAGACAGAACTACAAAAATAAGATTTTTAAGGGCATGCATCTTTCCCATCGCAACATATGCCTGTGAGACCTGGACACTTAACAGAACAGCTGAGAAACACATAAATGTCTTTGAATGTAAATGCTACAGAAGAGTTCTTCAAATATCATGGACACAAAAAAGAACAAATATATCCATACTACAAGAACTTAATATTAAAGAAGGCTGGCTAGTAAAGAGGATTAAAGAGAGAAAACTTAAATATTTTGACACATTAAACGTCATGATAATTTAGAGAAGACAGTCTTGGAAGGATATATAATGGGAAAAAGAAAGAGAGAAAGACCAAGGCGAAGATGGATACAAGACATCGTTGATGATCTGCGAATGGAAGCATCAGCAGCAGGCCATCTTGCTCACAACCGAGAGGCCTACGGAGAGTTGTTGGGGAGGCAAAGTTCCGCAAGGGACATGCAAATGACTGACAGACTGGTATTACCTTACATCACACTTCACCTCAAGTTTTGAGTCATTTAACATTAGCTGATTCTACTGTTTTCTAGTATTCCTTCTGTTGAACAATTTTATAAAACGTTATCTCCCATGGTAACCAAACTTTTCATTAGCATGATAATTTAAATTTGGTAATATTTATGGAATTTTAGCTCCCTTCACAGCACAGTTTTTGTTTCCTTGGTTTTCTTGAAAACATATAAATATGGGACAGACGGGACACGATACGATCAGAATTTATAAGCAAGACTGTGATGTCTCCCAACGGAAGGTTTTGCTGGAATGAATCTCCACTCTGCTCTGTTTCTTGACTTCTTAGAACACTCGGCCAAGCTTGTCTCTGCCCACCTCTTGATGTTGTCCACCCATCTATGTCGCTGTCGTCCTCTTGTTTCTTTTTCCCTTAGATTTTGCCTTCAAGAAGGGTTTTCACTACAGTAATGTACCTCTTGGCCTGACCAAAGTATCTTAGCTGTCTGGTCTTTATGATTTTCAATATTTGTCTTTTCACTTCTAGATGATTTACCGCTTCCTTGTTTGTTTTCTTTTCTGTCCATGGGATACGCTCTATTCTTCTGTATACTCATATTTCTAGAGCCTCGATTCTCTTTTCTCTTGTCTTATTCAAGGCCCAAGCTTATGTACTATAAAGGATATATAATAATAAAATGTGATATCTAATAAACACAATATAAAGCATATACTTTGAGTTTATGGGAGATAAGTGTTAATTATATACTTTGAGATAATGAGAGATAGGTGTTAAATTTGTACTTGAGCTGATGGGAGATAAATGTTAACTATATACTTTGAGATGATGAGAAATAAGTGTTAATTATATACTTTGATATGATGAGAGATAAGTGTTAACTATATACTTTGAGATGATGAGAGAGTAGTGTTATCTATATACTTTGAGCTAGTGAGAGAGTATCGTTAACTATATACTTCGAGATGGTGAGAGGTAAGTGTTAACTATACTTTGAGATGATGAGAGAGTAGTGCTAACTACTTTGAGCTAATGAGAGAGTAGTGTTAACTATATACGTTGAGATGATGAAAGAGTAGTGTTAACTATATTTTTGAGATGATGAGAGATAATTTTTAACTATATATTACGAGATGATGAGAGAATAGTGTTAACTATACACTCTGAGATGATGAGAGATAAGTGTTAACTTTTACCACAAGTGTTTTTTTTTTATTTTTATGTAGTATTTACAACCAAAATGATTGTTAGAAAATACCTTCTACATTTTTTAAAATCCATCCATCCATCCATCCGTCCGTCCGTCCGTCCATCCATCCATCCATCCATCCATCCATCCATCCATCCATCCATCCATCCATCCATCCATCCATCCATCCATCCATTCATCCATCCATCCATCCGTTCATCTATTCTTCCATCCATCCACACATCCATCCGTTCATCATCCATCCATCCATCCATCCATCCATCCATCCATCCATCCATCCATCCATCCATCCATCCCACAGTTTTTTCCTGGGAACACGGCTCAAGGTGGAAGCGATTCATCTTCAATTCCAGACAAGCCGCCATAATCAACTCCACATCCGACACGAAGGCGGTGACTTAAGACCATCTTTTGTCCAGAGAACTAAACAACCAATCAGAATCGAGAAGTGACTTCACGTAGTCGAAGTCTTCCTGGTATCACTTCTTGACTTCACTTCACAACGAAGACAAGAAGTAAAACTTGAAGCTGACTTTATTCAGCGTTTCTCAACCTTTTTTTTAACTGGGGGAACCTTGAATTAATTTACATGACCCAGGGAACCTTTTCAGAAACAGGATTATCCCAACAGCCCCAGGTAGGCCGGCTTAACTAACTGGGTTTTAGACAAATTTATCCGATAAAATTTGTCAATATTTTTTTCATTAAAAAATGACATTTTCCAGAAATTATTTTTTACAAGAAAATAATATTTTAATCAGTTTTCTTTGACCACAAAATAACATTTCTGTCAATATTAATTTTTAAAACTATGATCTCTAACGAAACCTTTGGAACTCCTGGTTGAGAAACATCGGTGTACACCCTGCTTGGTTGAGAAACATCGGTGTACACCCTGCTTGGTTGAGAAACATCGGTGTACATCCTATTTGGTTGAGAAACATCGGTGTACACTCTGATTTGTTGAGAAAAATCCGTGTACATCCTATTTGGTTGAGAAAAATCGTTGTATATGCTATCTGGTTGAGAAACATTGGTGTACATCCTATTTGGTTGAGAAACATTGGTGTAAATCCTATTTGGTTGAGAAACATCGGTGTACACCTTGCTTGGTTGAGAAAAATCGGTGTACACCCTGCTTGTTTGAGAAACATCGGTGTGCATCCTATTTGGTTGAGAAACATCGGTGTACACTCTGATTGGTTGAGAAACATCTGTGTGCATCCTATTTGGTTGAGAAACATCTGTGTGCATCCTATTTGGTTGAGAAACATCGGTGTGCATCCTGTTTGGTTGAGAAACATCGGTGTGCATCCTGTTTGGTTGAGAAACATCGGTGTACACTCTGATTGGTTGAGAAACATCTGTGTGCATCTTATTTGGTTGAGAAACATCTGTGTGCATCCTATTTGGTTGAGAAACATCGGTGTGCATCCTGTTTGGTTGAGAAACATCGGTGTACACTCTGATTGGTTGAGAAACATCGGTGTACACCCTGCTTGGTTGAGAAACATCGGTGTGCATCTTATGTGGTTGAGAAACATCGGTGTGCATCCTCCAGGAAGAACTGTCAAAATATTCTGCTTAATGACTGCCTGTTATATTTCTCACACTTGTCAAAAATGCAGTGTAACTGCGGTCACATTACATGTAGCACGTGATTATTGTCACATTACATGTAACACATGCTCGTCGCAGTCACATTTATCACACCAGCGTCAAGTTTGTGGTTGCCCATATTACGCTGTGCAAGCCGTGCTGATGTTGCTAGCTCCCCGTTTTGGAGAAAGATTTTAGCTGGATCTGTTGCTATTTTCCACATACAAACATTCTGATCTCGTCCCAAACAGTTGCCAGTCATTTCTATTAAATTAATGTAGCTTTTATCTTCACGTGATATTTCAAATCTTCTGTGATGTGCTAGTTTCCGTCAAATTTTGACAAACTCCTCCAGCGAATCACTGCGGCCTGGCTCAACAAACCATTCCATACATAACAAAGTTTTCAATATTGATAATACATATGATTTTCCACACATATTTAGCAGTCCTGTGTTCTCTTTTGGTTGTATCTTCAACTATAAATGTCATATACGTCATTATTTCTAGTTTTTGTGTCTTAATTCTGTATACAGACATTTTTTTTTAACACGGAGGACAGTTTTGAAGGAGGTAGATGTTGACTGTTTGTGGGACTTTCATTTTGTTCAGCGGTCTTCAGGTTTAGCTCTCATTTCCTCTTGAAAGACACAACACCGCGCAGGACGCTCCGCATGCCTGGTCTTGTGCCAGTTCTTCTCTCTTCTTGTGACTGAGGTCAAACATCTGTCATGGATGGCCTAAACTCTGTCATGGATGACCTAAACTCTGTCATGGATGGCCTAAACTCTGTCACGGATGACCTAAACTCTGTCATGGATGACCTACGGATATCTTGGTCTACCTTGTGACTTTCATGTATCCACAAGTCCGCCACGTAAAACCTGCCTGAGGATATGGATGCCATCCACTCTTGTTACATGTCCCAGCTGTCACAATCCACTGCGACCCAGTGTTGCCATCCTGGATGACAGTTTGGCAGCAGCTGAGCCTCGGGGCTGGTGATTTCATCTTGTCACTTGAAGTTTATTGTTCTGTGGCCAGACAAGCTGGTTAGCAGGGGTATCCCCTATCAAAGGAGAAGTAAGACGCCTCCCTACCTCAGTTAGTCTACTGGACACCCTTGGGCAAGGTGGAGTACCCGTATAACCCCCCGATCAGGGTGACATGAAGCCATGGGAGCAGGTGGTGGATGGAATGGGAGAGCAGCCGACAGATAATGTTGGTTATGGTCACTATTCTATGATGGTAGGCAGATGATCTCAATGTAGGGACAATGGCTATGATCACTGACTAGTACAGTCACTGCCCGGAAGGAAAGCAATGGTAAACTATCTTCTGGAAATATACCAAGAAACCCAAACAGCAATCATGGAAAGTCAGATAGGAAAAAGATCTGGTAGTGAGGCCCCCAGGCCAGATAGATCTAATTTTAACACTGGGGAAGAGTGTGAGACAGAGGTCAGTACTAGTAATTGTGATGATGGACAAAATCCTGACGGTGTTACCAAGGAAAACCCCTGCATCAAACTAGAAAGAAAAATAAGAGTAGGAACATGGAATGTAAGAAGTATGTATGAGGGAAAATATCAAGTAATAACTGACGAGATGAAAAGAACGGGGATACACATTTTGGGAATCTGCGAACATGCACTTTAAGACCGAGAATGATAATATCTTTATATACTCTGGAGGAGAAGTAGGAGGAAAGAAGGGAGTGGCTTTTTACATGGACAAATCAACATCAAAAGCATTACTAGGCTACAATCCAGTAAGTGATAGAATCCTCACAATCAGACTTAAGGGCACTCCTAGAAATGTAACAATCATCCTGATATATTCACCTACAGGTACGCAAAAATGATATTGTATTAATAATGGGTGATTTTAATGCAAAGATTGGTACAGAAAGAGCGGAAGATGAAGGACATGTTGTAGGGAAATTTAGCATAGGACACATAAATGAGGCAGGTGACAATCTAATGGCGTTTTGCATGGAAAATGAGCTAATGATCGCTAACACACTTTTTAAACAACATCCAAGAAGACTTTACACATGGACATCACCTGATGGGAAAACCAGGAATCAAATAGATTACATTTTAGTCCAAAGAAGGTGGAGATCAAGTATAACATCAGCAAAAACTTTACCAGGTGCTGATTGTGACACTGACCATGAGTTATTAATAGCAGACATGAAGATAAAGATAAAAAAGACAGTTATGGGATCAAGACCACTCCGCTTTGATCTTACAAAAATACCAGAACAATACAGTACAGAAGTGAAGAACAGTTTCGTAATCCTGATGGCTGTACAGGAGGAGATGACACCAGATGATTTGGCTATGCAGGCCAGAGATATCTTAATAACAACAGCTAAAGACATGGTTCCAGTAAAGAAAACACAGAAGAATGGATGGATTACAGCAGGCACACTAGAACTGATAAAACAATGTAGAGAAATGAAGACGCGATGGAAAGTGACAAATACAACAAAGTGGACTATAAATTTTTAACAAAAGAAGTACGAAGAAACATAAGAAAAGACAAAAAACAATACATACAAGATTGTTGTGAAAGAATAGAAGAACATCAGAAGTGTGGAAGAGATAGTGAAATGTTTAAAGAAATGAAGACATTGACGAGAAATGTCACATCTAAGCTAAATGTAATTTGTGACGAGATGGGGAATACCTTGACAGAGACAGAGGACATTCTAGAAAGATGGAAGGAATATTGCAGAGGAATGTATGAAACAACTGACTGTGGAAGCAGAAATCAACAGTGTGAATTATTATTGGAGGAGAAAGAACCTGAACCGACAACTGAAGAAGTTTTATGGGCAATAAAGAATCTGGAAAATGGTAAATCACCAGGATGTGATGAGATAACAGCTGAATTTATTAAAGCAGGAGGAAAGGAATGTGCAACAATCTATCATGAACTGTGTAAAAAGATATGCCATTCAGATATTTGGCCAAAAGAATGGAAAAGAACTGTATTCATACCATTGTCAAAAAAAGGGTAACCTGAAATTATGCACACACTACAGAAGTGTTGCCCTGATTAGTCATACCAGTAACATTCTGTTAAAAATCATAATGGATAGACTTCGTAAGAAAATAGAAGAAGTCAATATGGTCTAAGCTGGTTTCAAGCAAGGAAGAGCATCAAGAGATCATATATTCAATATAAGATTAATAATAGAGAAATGCAGAGAGTTTAATGTACATCTATATTTAGCCTTTATAGACTACTCAAAGGCATTTGATTGTGTACAACACCAGAAACTTTGGGAAATAATGGGAAAAAATGGGATTTCCAACACATTTGATACAACTAACATCACTGCTGTATCTAGACCAAAAGGCAGCAGTAAGAATAACAAGGGGTCCGTCAGCGGTGCATATTGTCTCCTTACTTATTTAACTTGTATACTGAAAATATAATGATGAATGTTAGAGAAGATGTAGACAAAAAATATTACAATGCCATAACAACTGGAGGTTATGTAATACCAGAGATTAAATATGCTGACGACACAGTATTGCTGTCCACAACACAAAAAGGAATGGAAAAACTAATTATGTCAGTCCGTAAGAACAGCGAAGAGCAAAACCTTTATTTAATGCAAAGAAAACTAAATTGATGACAACTGACAAAACAAACAAGACAGCTGAAATATATATCAGTGAGGAAAAACTGGAAGAAGTGGAGAGTTTTGAATATCTTGATCATTGCTAACTAATAATGGAGATCCAATGAGGGAAATTAAAAGGACGACATCTATTGCTCTTCAGAAAGTAAAAAGAACTAAAGAATCTGTGGAGAGGAGCAGACAGAACTACAAAAATAAGATTTTTAAGGTCATGCATCTTTCCCATTGCAACATATGCCTGTGAGACCTGGACACTTAACAAAACAGCTGAGAAACACATAAATGCCTTTGAATGTAAATGCTACAGAAGAGTTCTCCAAATATCATGGACACAAAAAAGAACAAATATATCTATGCTACAAGAACTTAATATTAAAGAAGGCTGGCTAGTAAAGAGGATTAAACAGAGAAAACTTAAATATTTTGGACACATTAAACGTCATGATAATCTACAGAAAACTGCCTTGGAATGGTACATAATGGGAAAAAGAAAGAGAGAAAGACCAAGGCGAAGATGGGTGCAAGACATCGTTGATGATATGCAAAAGGATGCATCAGCAGCAGGGCATCTTGCTCACAACCGAGAGGCCTACAGGAGTGCTGTTAGGGAGACAAAGTTCCGCAAGGGACATGCAAATGATTGACTGAATGAAAGGCCTACAGGAGAGCTGTTAGGGAGGCAAAGTTCCACAAGGGACATGCAAATGAATGAATGGCCAGACAAGAGCGCTGCAGTGGGAAGCAAAGGAGACTGGTCAGCCAAGAAAGAACTTGTAACATCAGCCGCCAACCTCTGGTGGAGGTATTGAAGAATGGGATCGGAGCGCTTATGGACTACTCATCCTGTGTGCAGTGAGGATTATCCATGGAGAATGTTGACTTTTTTCTTTCATGCCTGGAACATGAGGTCCACACTTCAGAGTTGTCTCGTGGAGTTCAAAGTTCACATGTTTGGTAGATCCGAACCTTTCTCTTTAGTGTTAACTTTCTGTTGTTCATCCTCACTTTCTTCTTTTATCACATGCGGTAGCTGCCTTCATTATTATGAAATTGTTTCATCTAGAGAGATGATTGAGGCGAGGAACGTAGATCTACGATTGTTCAAACTTTAACTGGTTCAACTTCACAACAGGTCAATAAAAAAAAGTAGTTTGGTTATACTTTGTCCAAGAACAATATTCTTGTTCATACTAAATGGCAGCAGTAAGAATAACAAGGGGTCCGTCAGCGGTGCATATTGTCTCCTTACTTATTTAACTTGTATACTGAAAATATAATGATGAATGTTAGAGAAGATGTAGACAAAAAATATTACAATGCCATAACAACTGGAGGTTATGTAATACCAGAGATTAAATATGCTGACGACACAGTATTGCTGTCCACAACACAAAAAGGAATGGAAAAACTAATTATGTCAGTCCGTAAGAACAGCGAAGAGCAAAACCTTTATTTAATGCAAAGAAAACTAAATTGATGACAACTGACAAAACAAACAAGACAGCTGAAATATATATCAGTGAGGAAAAACTGGAAGAAGTGGAGAGTTTTGAATATCTTGGATCATTGCTAACTAATAATGGAGATCCAATGAGGGAAATTAAAAGGACGACATCTATTGCTCTTCAGAAAGTAAAAAGAACTGAAGAATCTGTGGAGAGGAGCAGACAGAACTACAAAAATAAGATTTTTAAGGGCATGCATCTTTCCCATCACAACATATGCCTGTGAGACCTGGACACTTAACAAAACAGCTGAGAAACACATAAATGCCTTTGAATGTAAATGCTACAGAAGAGTTCTTCAAATATCATGGACACAAAAAAGAACAAATATATCCATACTACAAGAACTTAATATTGAAGAAGGCTGGCTAGTAAAGAGGATTAAAGAGAGAAAACTTAAATATTTTGGACACAATTAAACGTCATGATAATCTACAGAAAACTGCCTTGGAATGGTACATAATGGGAAAAAGAAAGAGAAAAGACCAAGGCGAAGATGGGTGCAAGACATCGTTGATGATATGCAAATGGATGCATCAGCAGCAGGCCATCTTGCTCACAACCGAGAGGCCTACAGGAGTGCTGTTAGGGAGACAAAGTTCCGCAAGGGACATGCAAATGATTGACTGAATGAAAGGCCTACAGGAGAGCTGTTAGGGAGACAAAGTTCCGCAAGGGACATGCAAATGAATGAATGGCCAGACAAGAGCGCTGCAGTGGGAAGCAAAGGAGACTGGTCAGCCAAGAAAGAACTTGTAACATCAGCCGCCAACCTCTGGTGGAGGTATTGAAGATGGGATCGGAGCGCTTATGGACTACTCATCCTGTGTGCAGTGAGGATTATCCATCGACTATGTTGACTTTTTTCTTTCATGCCTGGAACATGATGGCCACACTTCAGAGCTGTCTCGCGGAGTTCAAAGTTCACATGTTTGGTAGATCCGAACCTTTCTCTTTAGTGTTAACTTTCTGTTGTTCATCCTCACTTTCTTCTTTTATCACATGCGGTAGCTGCCTTCATTATTATGAAATTGTTTCATCTAGAGAGATGATTGAAGCGAGGAATGTAGATCTACGATTGTTCAAACTTTAAATGGTTCAACTTCACAACAGGTCAATAAAAAAAAGTAGTTTGGTTATACTTTGTCCAAGAACAATATTCTTGTTCATACTAAATGTTGATAAGAATATACCACACGGGTTCTCTGTGTATACTTTTAGTCAGGGATGGCAGAACAGCCTTACTTTGAACCATAAGTGCTACGTCTCTATCAAACAGAAGCTCCAAGAACAGAGAAGCTAGCAAAGAAAAGCTCCAAGAACAAAGAAGCTAGCAAACAAAAGCTCTAAGAACAGAGAAGCTCCAAACAGAAACTCCAAGAACAGAGAAGCTATCAAACGTAAGCTCTAACAACAGAGAAGCTATCAAAAAGAAGTTCCAAGAACAGAGAAGCTAGCAAATGTAAGCTCTAAGAACAGAGAAATTTTCAAACAGAAACTTCAAAAACAGAGAAGCTATGAAACATCAGCTCTAAGCACACAGAAAATATCAAACAGAGGCTCTATTGATAGAGAAGATATCAAACATAAGCTCCATGAACAGATAAGCTATCAAATAGAAGCTCTAAGAACAGATAAGCTATCAAATAGAAGCTCCAAGAACAGATAAGCTATCAAATAGAAGCTCTAAGAACAGAGAAGCTATCAAACAGAAGCTCTAAGAACAGAGAAGCTATCAAACAGAAGCTCTAAGAATAGAGAAGCTATTAAAAACAAGCTCTAAGAATAGAGAAGCTATTAAAAACAAGTTCTAAGAACAGAGAGGCTGGCAAACCGAAGATCTAATAAAAGAGAACCTATCAAACAGACGCATTAAGAACAGAGACGACATCAAACAGAATCTCTAAGAAAAGAGAAGCTATCCAACAGAAGCTCTAAGAAAAGAGAAGCTGCCCAACAGAAGCTCTAAGAAAAGAGAAGCTGTCCAACAGAAGCTTTAAAAAAAGAGAAGCTGTCTAACAGAAGCTCTAAGAAAAGATACTTGGGTTATTTATACATACACATCTACTGTTATTTTAGCAAGGGATGTCACACTAGAACTAGCTGCATATTTTAGCAAGGGATGTCACACTAGAACTAGCTGCATATTTTAGCAAGGGATGTCACACTAGAACTAGCTGCATATTTTAGCAAGGGATGTCACACTAGAACTAGCTGCATATTTTAGCAAGGGATGTCACACTAGAACTAGCTGCATATTTTAGCAAGGGATGTCACACTAGAACTAGCTGCATATTTTAGCAAGGGATGTCACACTAGAACTAGCTGCATATTTTAGCAAGGGATGTCACACTAGAACTAGCTGCATATTTTAGCAAGGGATGTCACACTAGAACTAGCTGCATATTTTAGCAAGGGATGTCACGCTAGAACTAGCTGCACATTTTACCTAGAGATGTCACAGTAGAACTAGCTGCACATTTTACCTAGAGATGTCACACTAGAACTAGCTGAATATTTTACCTAGAGATGTCACAGTAGAGCTAGCGCACATTTTACCTAGAGATGTCACACTAGAACTAGCTGCACATTTTACCTAGAGATGTCACACTAGAACTAGCTGCACATTTTACCAAGAGATGTCACACTAGAACTAGCTGCACATTTTACCTAGAGATGTCACACTAGAACTAGCTGCACATTTTACCAAGAGATGTCACACTAGAACTAGTTGCACATTTTACCTAGAGATGTCACACTAGAACTAGCTGCACATTTTACCCAGAGATGTCACACTAGAACTAGCTGCACATTTTACCCAGAGATGTCACACTAGAACTAACTGCACATTTTACCAAGAGATGTCACACTAGAACTAGCTGCACACATGTGGACATTTCAATTTACTCTCTGCTGTGGAACTGAGCAACTGAAATATGTATCAATGAGGAAAAACTGGAAGAAGTGGAGAGTTTTGAATATCTTGGATCACTTATCTTATATCTTATCTTATATCCTTCCCGTGCCGTTAGACGTCACATAGGGCTCGCAAAGTAGTTCGCCAATTTTTCCTGTCTTCGGCGAGTCTTTCAACCTCAACAAAGGATTTTATGCCTGTTAACTTGGCCTCTCTTAATAATGTCCTCTTCAGAGTTTCACGCGGTCTGCCTCTTTTTCTTCGGCCTGTTGTGTTCCACTTGATAGCTTGTTTTGGGATTCTCTGATCATTTCTTCTCATCAAGTGACCAACATATGTCCATCTCCTTTTCCTGATCACCCATCAGACTGGTTGTTGTTCAGTCATCTGTCTTATCTCTGCATTGTTCTTGAATTCATTCCACTTGATGCCGAGTATTTTCCTTAGGCATTTGTTTTCAAAAGAGTCTAATTTCTTTTCTATTTCTTTAGTTGTTTTCCAGCTTTCGCATGCATAAATGAGGGTGGATATTACATTTGAATTGAATAGTCTTAACTTGGTTTTTGTGCTTATAACTTTTGAATTCCATATGTTCTCAAGATTCTTGAAGATTGATGCTGCTTTTGCAATTCTGATCCTAACTTCCTTTCTAGTGTCACCATCCTGGTCTATGTAGCTGCCAAGGTATGCAAATCGATTGACTTCTTCAATATCTGTCCCTTCTATGTGTATTTTTCCATTTTGATTGATGGGAATTTTCATTATTTTTATTTTGTCCTTGTTAATTTCAAGTCCTATTTTGCTAGCCAGTGAAGATAGGCTATCTGTTTTTTCTTGCATGGAATTCACATTATTACTGATAAGAGTTATGTCATCAGCAAAATCAAGATCTTCTAGTTGGGTCCCATGTACCCAGTCAATACCTGTGTTACTTGTGCAGGATTTTTTCATTATGAAGTCTATTGTAATCCCAAAAAGTAAAGGAGAAAGTATACATCCTTGTTTCACGCCTGTTTCAATCTGGAACCATTCACTCATCCCTTCTTCTGTCTTGGATCACTACTAACTAATAATGGAGATACAATGAGGGAAATTAAAAGGAGGACATCTATTGCTCTTCAGAAAGTAAAACAAATAAAGAATCTGTGGAGAGGAGCAGACAGAACTACAAAAATAAGATTTTTAAGGTCATGCATCTTTCCCATCGCAACATATGCCTGTGAGACCTGGACACTTAACAAAACAGCTGAGAAACACATAAATGCCTTTGAATGTAAATGCTACAGAAGAGTTCTCCAAATATCGTGGACACAAAAAAGAACAAATATATCTATACTACAAGAGCTTAATATTGAAGAAGGCTGGCTAGTAAAGAGGATTAAAGAGAGAAAACTTTAATATTTTGGACACATTAAACGTCATGATAATTTAGAGAAGACCATATTGGAAGGATACATAATGGGAAAAAGAAAAAGAGGAAGACCGAAACGAAGATGGCTGCAAGACATCGTTGACGATCTGGAAATGGATGCAGCAGCAGCAGGCCATCTTGTTCACAACCGAGAGGCCTACAGGAGTGCTGTTTGGGAGGCAAAGTTCTGCAAGGGACATGCAAAGGAATGAATGAATGTGGAACTGAGCAGACAAATTAGTAATCTGCAGGATTAACGACACTAGATTATGCTGTATATGGCAGGTCAAAGCACAAAAGAACAACCCACGCCGGTCAACCTGGAATTACATGATCCCGGTTGTAAGCGAGTGGACGGCAAACACAAATTGTGTTCCTTACATCACGTGACCTAGGTTTCCGGCACGGAAACGTCTGTCCACAGTTTCCGCTATATAATCTTCTTCTTATTATTATTTTTCTTCTTCTTCTTCTACTTCTTCTTCTTCTTCTTCGAGCCCCATCTTCCAGTTGTATCATTTTCTTTCCGCCGTTTCCTTGAGAATTGTATTCCTACGCAAAGACAAGTAGTTCCTGGCGAACTATTTCTATCAGGGCCGGACACGTTTGAAACAATAATGTCCCACTTTCTTCCACGGATGACAGACCTTTGGCTTTTTCTGAAAAATTAAGTGAAGTGCATTTACTTAACGCGTGTCTGGTTTTGTTACCTGATATGTAAAGCGCTCCGTACTGTCTCTCAGTTGACCTAGATTCTGCGTTGTACATCAGAAAGTTGTAGAGGTAAGTGTTGGAGTATTTCAAGTAATTTAACTTTCACAAATATATACTGACATAAATGAGATAAATATAATATTTATTCTTTATATCATATTGCCTGCTTTTTTTTCTACATTTGTTTTTAACCTGTAGAAGAACAATAAAGCCAAATGTCAGATTACGCGGTGAATTTTAGTTTCCAAGCGGAGAAGTCAATGAACGGGTGAAGGGAGGTCAACAAATAGCTTCATGAAAAAACCAGATTACAGAGAACCTAGTGAAGAGATTACAAAGAAACTAATGAACATATTACAGAGAAGTTAACGAACAGATTACAGAGAAGCTACTGAACAGATTAAAGAAAAGCTAATAAACAGATTACAGAGAAGCTACTGAACAGATTACAGAAAATTCACAGACTAGATTACAGAGAAGCTAATGAATAGATTACAAAGAAGCTAATAAACAGATTACAGAGAAACTACTGAACAGATTACAGAGAAAGTAATGGACAGATTACAGAGGAACTAATGAACAGCTTGCATAGAACCCAATGAACGAACAGAGTACAGAGAACACAAAGGACAGATTACAGAGAAGCTATTGAACAGAGTGCAGAGAAGCCATTGAACAGATTACAGAGAAGCTAGTGAACAGATTACAGAGAAGCTAGTGAACAGATTACAGAGAAGCTAGTGAACAGATTACAGAGAAGCTAGTGAACAGATTACAGAGAAGCTAGTGAACAGATTACAGAGAAGCTAGTGAACAGATTACAGAGAAGCTAATGAGCAGACTACGGGGACGCTAATGAACAGATGCAGAAGAAGCCAAGTAATAGCTTAAGGAGAAGCCAATGAACAGATTACAGAGAAAGTATCTAAACTTTATCTTTGCATACAACACAGAACTGTCCAACCAGACTTTTACTAAGACAAAATTCTAGAGTCTGTAAGTCTGGCGTTACTTCTGTAGTTCGGATAACCACAGAAAACGTTTATGTTAAAACAGTTCAGTTTTAAATACACACAATTGTTTACTTAAAGCGCCAAAATGAGCGCTAAAGTTACTGTTAACAGGAGCTGAGATGTGTCAAGAACAACCAAAATGAGCCCTGAAGTTACTGTTAATAGGAGCTGAGACGTGCCAAGTATTCATAGGAAAACACAAGATAACCACAGCTAAACTAAGGCTGAAGTTGCTGTTAGTGGGAGCTGAGATGTGCCACGTATTTTTAAGAAAACACAGTATAAAAACAGCCGAACTACTCAGTAATTACTGCAGCATAAGACATCTTTGAAACACTCGCACAGTTCATATTCCACAGCTCACTAGCTCAAAGATTCAGCCCATACTACAAACATGTCCAAATATGAGATAAAGATTGTGAAAAATATAATTCACAAGTCAAAAATATGCCACAAAAACAGTGAAAAATGTAATTCACATGCCAAAAAAAAATGCTACGAAAACAGTGAAAAATGTAATTCACGTGGTCAAAAATTGCTATAAAAACAGTGAAAAATATAACTCACAGGTCGTTAAATTGCTACACAGTGAACGAAAAATGTAGCTCACACGTCCAAAAAAATAAAAAATGTATATGAAATCAGTGAAAAATCTAATTCACCAGTCAAAAAAAAAATTGGCATAAAAAGAGTGAAAAATGTAATTCACGCCTCTAAAAAAAACATTACAGTAATACAGCTTGAGCAGACAAAAATGAGTATCATAACACATTAAGTGAATCTTTTGTATAAATTAGGAAAAAAGTAGGAACAGCTTAGCAACAACAAACTTGTGACGTTTCGGCGTCAGCCTTAATCATACAAAAACATACGGGACGAAGAAATAGAGAGAAGAGATGTAGTATAAATTCACATGAGTGCTATGTAAAAAATTTGAATGGAAAAAAATAGAATAAAATAAAATAAAACAAAATGAAAGGAGCACTTAGCTGTAGCTTGTAAGAAGCTGTGACTTGTAAGAAGCTGTGACTTGTAAGAAGCTGTGACTTGTAAGAAGCTGTGACTTGTAATAGGCTAAGTTCAGAAGTGCGCATGGTGAAGTGTAGAGAATGTTTAAATGGAGATTTGAGATGTGTGATAGGTGGGTCGCAACTGAGGGTGGTGGGTAGTGGAACCGTGGAGAGGAGAGAGAGAGTGATACAATGGTAATCTAGCCGGGAGAAAGTGAGATAGGTGATAATAGTAGAGGTAGAGGGGTTGTAACGTGATGCTGTGAGGAGGTTCTGAAATATGTGTTACAAGTGAGAAAGGAGTGAAACATAGTGCAGGGGGATTATGATTGTAGAAGAGGAGAATGTTAGGTGTAGCTAAATTGTGAGTTCAAACCATGTGGTTTTAGTGTCCCGTATTCCTGGGGGGGGGGGGGGGGGGGGAAGAAGAGCTTCTGTCGTCAGCGTGACACTGTTTGATGGCTCTTACCAGAAAATCAGATTTTCTCTGTGGCTGGGGCCATTGAAATGATTCAGGACTGGTTTCGAAGCATGCTGGGTAAATTTTAGAGATGTTTCTGCATGCGATCTCCTAATCTGAGACAGTTTAAGCAATGCATTTCTGAACACAGCCTCATACAAGCCACAGCTTCTTACAAGCCACAGCTTCTTACAAGCCACAGCTTCTTACAAGTCACAGTTTCTTACAGGTCACAGCTTCTTACAAGCCACAGCTTCTTACAAGCCGCAGCTTCCTACAAGTGACAGCTAATTGCTCCATTTGTATTATTTTCTTTTGTTCTATTTTTTTCCACTCATATTTTTTACATAGCATTCACGTGAATTTATAATTTATATTCTCGCTCTGTTTCTTCGTCCGGTTTTTTTTTTATGTATGATTAAGGCTCACGCCGAAACGTCACAACTATGTACTCGTTAAGTAATAAAACTGTTCCTACTTTTTTCCTAGTTTATACATTTTGTTATCACAGCTTTACTGCAGTGGCTTTGTGTATAGTTGTATAATTATACACTAATTATTTGAGTGAATATTTTGTTCATATATAAAACAAGCATGCGAGAAGAAAAGTCAAAATCACATTTAGAATTGTAAGAAATTTCAGCTAGGAAATTTCTGATCACTGCGCATGCGTGGACGCTAGAGACATAATGACTCATCTCTATAGATATCTGTATCATTATCTTGAATGGCGGCGTTTACAGGTAATGTTTCTCAGTGTCTGTACACAGGGCCGGTAAGTTGTTCACAGCATAAGGTTAGGAGAACAGATTCATTCATTCATTCATTTGCATGTCCCTTGCGGAACTTTGCCTCCCAAACAGCACTCCTGTAGGCCTCTCGGTTGTGAGCAAGATGGCCTGCTGCTGATGCATCCATTTCCAGATCGTCAACGATGTCTTGCAGCCATCTTCGTTTTGGTCTTCCTCTTTTTCTTTTTCCCATTATGTATCCTTCCAATATGGTCTTCTCTAAATTATCATGACGTTTAATGTGTCCAAAATATTTAAGTTTTCTCTCTTTAATCCTCTTTACTAGCCAACCTTCTTCGATATTAAGTTCTTGTAGTATAGATATATTTATTCTTTTTGTGTCCATGATATTTGGAGAACTCTTCTGTAGCATTTACATTCAAAGGCATTTATGTGTTTCTCAGCTGTTTTGTTAAGTGTCCAGGTCTCACAGGCATATGTTGCGATGGGAAAGATGCATGCCCTTAAAAATCTTATTTTTGTGGTTCTGTCTGCTCCTCTCCACAAATTCTTTAGTGTTTTACTTTCTGAAGAGCGATAGATGTCCTCCTTTTAATTTCCCTCATTGTATCTCCATTATTAGTTAGCAGTGATCCAAGATATTCAAAACTCTCCACCTCTTCCAATTTTTCCTCATTGATACATATTTCAGCTGCCTTGTTTGTTTTGTCAGTTGTCATCAATTTAGTTTTCTTCGCATTAAGATAGAGGTTTTACTCTTCGCTGTAGGAGAATAGATACAGCTGTATATTACGGTGCGAGTAGAATCGATAACATTTTATCTTCTAGTCTGAGGAGAAGAGTTAAAAGTTTCTGTTAGTTCGAGGAGAAGAAATAAAATTTTATCTTCTATTTCGAGGAGAAGAGATAACATTGTATCTTTTTGTTCGAAGAGAAGAGATAAAATTGTATTTTCTAGTTCGAGGAGAAGAGATAAAACTGTATCTTTTAGTTCTCTGAGAAGAGATAAGATTTTATCTTTTGTTCGATGAGAAGAGATAAAATTGTATATTTAGGTTGTGGAGACGAGATAAAATTTTAACTGTAGTTTCAGGAGAAGAGATATAATTTTATCTTCTAGGAGAATTGAAAATAATGTATACTGATTGTGAGGAGAATAGATATAACTTTATACTCTAGTTCGAGGAAAGTCCGAACACAAAACTTCACTTTACATTTTCAGGAGAATCGATAACAATTTCAGTCTGTGGAGAAGACTAATAATGTACAATTTAAAGCAGAAAGCTTCCCTAACAACTCCCCATCCTAATCAAAATATTGATGAAACCCTCATGTCTAGAAAGCAGATCCACAAGACAATCACCGTGCTCCAACTTGGCGCAGAGCTGTCATGTCTGTGAGGGACAGCTAAAACTAACATATAGCACAAAGCTGTTATGTCTGTTATAGACAGTTGAAACTAACATATAATAGAGAGATGTCATGTCTGTTAGAGACAGCTGAAACTAACATATAGCACAGAACTGTCATGTCTGTTAGAGACAGCTGAAACTAACATATAGCACAGAGCTGTCACGTCTGCGACAGACAGCTGAAACTAACATATAGCACAGAGCTGTCACGTCCGCGACAGACAGCTGAAACTAACATATCATCGTTGGCTGCACAAGAGCATCTACGTAAGCAACCCTCCCTAACAAAAATATATATCAAGTAAGAGGGAAAAACGTCTGACTGAATGAATGAATGAATGAATGAATGAATAATCTTTATTTTTCAAGGGTAAAGAATTGGGCACGCAGGCCCGTCTTACATTCTGCCCTTCATCACTCCATCTTTCATTCTTCCCACACACTTGATTTAGTACAAATATACAAATTAAATTAGTAAAAACATATCAAAAGAGTGTAAGATTTAGCTAATACATTCAAGGTAAAAGAGAAGAAGTAATTAACCTAATAAAATAGCACTCACGCACACATACACACGTAGACATATACATAAATAAAAATACATTGTAAATACAGATCTTCTAACATATGTTTTTTTTAACAAACATTAAAATCATTTCTAACAATATCTAACAAGTTGCTTTTCTAACTATGTCACTGAAGTACTTGATGTTTTACGAGCCATGTGTTGAGAGAGTGCTGGCTATTTTATGGAGGCATATAATTACAAGCAAGTAAATAATGAAACAGGTGTGAGTTAAAGGATGAAGTATAACTAATGGATTTTAAATTGTAGGGAGGGTGTTCCAGAGCTGTAATGCAGAGTATGCAAGGCTTTTCTTGTACAGATCAATTCTGGGTTTAGGAAGAAGACAGTTTTTTAAACGCTGGCTATGTTTAGTGTTATACGTAAACAGTGACCACAAGTAAGGCGGAGCATTGTGCGACAGAATTCTGTGAACAAACTTAACTTTGTTAAAAATGATTATATTTTTGAGGGGTAGAATTTTGAGTTGTTTGTGTTGATCTACAGTCTGTACTGGGTGTTTGTCACAAATCAGATTTAATGCTCGCTTGTGAAGTGAGTGGAGCCTTTTTGTGTTTGAGACTGAGCATCCATCCCAGATTGTGGAACAGTAATCTAAGTGTGTTTGTATGTGTGATATGTAGTATATCTTTCTTGTGTCTTTGTCGATAAAGTGTTTAATTTTGGCTAGTTGGTAAACTTTCTGTGCAATCAGATTTGTTAGGTTATGTACGTGAGAATTCCAAGTTAAATGCTGATCAATGATGAGTCCTAGAGTTTTATGTTCATGAACATTTTCTATTGCCTTAGTTCCAGCACAAAGCTGTAGTGAAGTTTTAGTTGCATTTTGCAGTTTCTGTCTTGTAGTGATGAGCATGGATTTTGTTTTGTTGGTGTTTATCAACATACCATTTTTATTACTCCATTTAATCAAACTGTTTATATCATTTTGGAGCGTTGTCTGTAGTTTATTGATGTCATATTCACTACTGTAAACAGTACAGTCATCAGCGAAAAGATCACATGAAGAGTGCTTTAAATGTTGTGGTAGGTCGTTAATATAGATAGCAAAGAGAAGAGGACCAAGAATGGAGCCTTGAGGAATACCTGTATCAACCACAGACGAGCCAGATATTTTGTTTTTAAAGCAAACTACTTGTTTTCTACCTGAGAGAAAAGATGTAATACATTTTGTTAAGTCAGGGTGTAATCTATAGCCTTCCAGCTTTTTTGCAAGAATTTCATGATCAATCATATCGAAGGCTTTCTTAAAATCAACAAAGACAGCACCACACAATTTGTCATCATTTATATTAGACAGCCAGCTTTCTGTCATTTTAGTTAATGCTGTGTGGCAGGAGTAATTTGGTCTAAAATCTGACTGACTGTCTATTAGTAGACTGTTTTCTTGCATGTGGAGCAGAGTTAACTTTTGTATATGTTTTTCAAGAGGTTTTGATAGTGATGACAGAATGGATATGGGTCTATATTTGAGAGGTCACTAGTCTGTCCAGATTTAAAAAGAGGAAAAACTTTGGCGAGTTTAAAAGCGTCAGGGAAATATTTTTTGTCAATACACAAGTTGTATAAGTAAGTTAGTGTGTCTGTGATAACTGGTGCAGCGTAGCGTAGTATCTTGTTACTAATGTCATCATATCCTGCTGAGTTAGTGTTCTTTAAGGACCGGATGTAGTTATAAACCTCACCAACTGTGAGGAAAGGAATATTAATTTTTTTAGCTTTACACATTTACTGTCGATGAAAGTTTTCAACACGCTCAGGTAGCAATTTGGGGTCGGTAATGAAGATTTTAGAATACTAATTTCTTCCCTAAAATGTTCACTGAAGTTAGTGCAAGTATGTTCACCATTAAGTGTTTGTGGGTCAGGTTGCTTCCTTTTATTTACAAGAGTATTAATCGCTTTCCAGATTGATTTACTATCAGTTTTGTCTTTCACTAAGTTTCTGAAGTAATTTTTCTTTTCCTGCCTAATTAAATACTGCACCTTATTCCTAAGTGAACGATAGCTACTGAAATTTCTGTTTTTGTGAGCTTCATCCCGTTTCCTCATGAGTTACAATATATCGGGAGTTATCCATGGGGAGAGAGGAGAGAGAGAGAGAGAGAGAGAGCATAAACTGAATCTGGGGAAGAACAAACTTCTAAACGTCGACCAGAACTATCAACGTGTTAAGTTCAGAAGGATTAAGCAGTACACGACTGGTCTCTAGAGGAACACCATCAGACGACATTTATTACAACAAAAACATAACGATAAACGTGTTCAGTTTCCTCATGTTGTGTGTGTGTGTGTGTGTGTGCCGTGAAGAATGTGCTAGCCTGCTGGTTGTCGTGGCGGGCTATTATGCCACGTGACAAAGCGAGCAGGTGTACATGAACATTAATTCAACAAGCACACCCTGTACTTACATATTGTTGGTGACATGCATTTTCGTTAGCGGAAATAGGTCGCGGAATATCTGGTCATGCTCAAAATGTAATTAGGGGATTCTCAATGAGGACATTTAGAAACTACAAGGAACAAAACTACAGGTAGGGCAGGTGGTTCTTGTTGGTTGTTGTATGTTCATGGAAAGGGGCGGCTCTTGTTGGTTGTTGTATGTTCATGGAAAGGGGCGGCTCTTGTTGGTTGTTGTATGTTCATGGAAAGGGGCGGCTCTTGTTGGTTGTTGTATGTTCATGGAAGGGGCGGCTCTTGTTGGTTGTTGTTTGTTCATGGAAGGGGCGGTTCTTGTTGGTTGTTGTATGTTCATGGAAAGGGGCGGCTCTTGTTGGTTGTTGTATGTTCATGGAAGGGGTGGTTCTTGTTGGTTGTTGTTTGTTCATGGAAGGGGCGGTTCTTGTTGGTTGTTGTATGTTCATGGAAAGGGGCGGCTCTTGTTGGTTGTTGTATGTTCATGGAAAGGGGCGGCTCTTGTTGGTTGTTGTTTGTTCATGGAAGGGGCGGTTCTTGTTGGTTGTTGTATGTTCATGGAAAGGGGCGGCTCTTGTTGGTTGTTGTATTTCATGGAAGGGGCGGCTCTTGTTGGTTGTTGTATGTTCATGGAAGGGGCGGTTCTTATTGGTTGTTGTATGTTCATGGAAGGAGCGGTTCTTATTGGTTGTTGTATGTTCCTCGAAGGGGCGGTTCTTATTGGTTGTTGTATGTTCCTGGAAGGAGCGGTTCTTGTTGGTTGTTGTATGTTCCTGGAAGGAGCGGTTCTTATTGGTTGTTGTATGTTCCTGTAAGGAGCGGCTCTTATTGGTTGTTGTATGTTCCTGGAAGGAGCGGTTCTTATTGGTTGTTGTATGTTCCTGGAAGGGGCGGTTCTTGTTGTATGTTCATGGAAGGGGCGGTTCTTATTGGTTGTTGTATGTTCCTGGAAGGGGCGGTTCTTGTTGTATGTTCCTGGAAGGGGCGGCTCTTGTTGGTTGTTGTATGGTTCTGGAAGGGCGGTTCTTATTGGTTGTTGTATGTTCATGGAAGGGGCGGTTCTTGTTGGTTGTATGTTCATGGAAGGGGCGGTTCTTGTTGTATGTTCATGGAAGGGGCGGTTCTTGTTGGTTGTTGTATGTTCATGGAAGGGGCGGTTCTTATTGGTTGTTGTATGTTCATGGAAGGGGCGGTTCTTGTTGGTTGTTGTATGTTCCTGGAAAGGGGCGGCTCTTGTTGGTTGTATGTTCATGGAAGGGGCGGTTCTTGGTGGTTGTTGTATGTTCATGGAAGGGGCCGTTCTTGTTGGTTGTTGTATGTTCCTGGAAAGGGGCGGCTCTTGTTGGTTGTTGCATGTTCCTGGAAGGGGCGGTTCTTGTTGGTTGTTGTATGTTCCTGGAAAGGGGCGGCTCTTGTTCGTTGTTGTGTGTTCCTGGAAAGGGGCGGCTCTTGTATGTTCCTGGAAAGGGGCGGCTCTTGTTGGTTGTTGTATTTTCCTGGAAAGGGGCGGCTCTTGTTGGTTGTTGTATGTTCCTGGAAAGGGGCGGCTCTTGTTGGTTGTTGTATGTTCCTGGAAAGGGGCTGCCATGAAGATGCCGGGACGCCGTACCAGACCGAGGGGGTGGGTTATAATGGCGAGATAATTACGCAAGCTTCTTAACAGGGTCCATCACCATCGGTACCACGTCCAAAACTGGGCTGTTGCCCAGTCAGAGCATGTTACAGGGAACAGACAGAAGGGCTGGGGTAGGGTTCTGTCCAGACCTTGCTCCCTGGCTCTCGTCAGAGCCAAGACACGGCCATCTTTTCTCCTCGGGAAACTTACATAAGACAGACACATATACCCAGCCTTGGGGGCGTGGCCTGTATATAACAGACATACATAGCCAACTTCGGAAGGCGTGAACTGTATGTGCCAGATATATAACCAGCCTTAGAAGGCGTGGTCTATATGTGGCAGACATATAACCAGCCTTGGAGGGCGTGGTCTGTATGTGGCATTAAACAATAATCTACATGGACTCCAGTTAGACACAGGCTGGACACAAATCCAGAAAGTCTGCAGAGAGGCCAGATAAGATTACAGAGACGGGAAGGTCTGCAGAGAGGCCAGATAAGATTACAGAGACGGGAAGGTCTGCAGAGAGGCCAGATAAGATTACAGAGACGGGAAGCTCTGCAGAGAGGCAAAATAATATGTACAGAGACGGAAAGGTCTGCAGAGAGGTGAGATAAGATTACAGAGACGGGAAAGTCTGCAGAGAGGCCAGATAAGATTACAGAGACTGGAAGCTCTGCAGAGAGGCGAGATAATATGTACAGAGACGGAAAGGTCTGTAGAGAGGTGAGATAAGACGTACAGAGAGGAGAAAGTCTGTAGAGTAAAGATGAGATGTACAGAGACGAGAAGGTCTGTAGCTGGAAAGACTGTGGTCAACGTGTATAGAACTCTGGACCTTTAAGAAATTCGTAATTCTGAAGAAGAAAGCTCCAAAGGAAAGCCACGAGGAGTTCTAAAAACACTGAGTGACAAATGCTCATCATACTCAACTGTGAAGAAGTAGTGTGCTAACTTTCAGGACCAGAATGGAAGAGACTGAATATGCAGCAAGATCTGGAAGGCTTTCAACATTGTCAGCTCCAGAAACTGTTGATTGTGACCTGATTTTGTCAGATTGACCAATTTAAGTTAAAACAGTTGCTGGGACACTAGAGATATCCAGGGAACATGAATATGTGGGCATGCAGAAGCTGTCAGACGAGTGGTTGTTCAAATGTTTGAACGCTGACGAGAAACAAAATCGAGCAGACGCTTCCATCTTGATTTTGCAGCATTTTGAGCGATCTACTGATAGCTTTTGTGCAAGGACTCATCACCGATGAAATATGACTACACCGCTATAATCTTGACACCAAACACTACAGTACTTATACAGGCATCTCTCAGGTTCTCCAAGGGTCATGGCCTCTGTTTGATGAAATCTGGTTACTCCACTATAATCTTGAGACCAAACCCTACAGTACTTATAGAGGTAGCACCCAGGTTTTCCACGGGTCATGACCTCTGTAAGGTATTCTTTTGACTGATTATCTTCCAAAGGGCTAAACACTTAATGCAGAATACTAGCCTAACTTGCTGTGTTGATTTAAGATTAACTGAAAGAGAAACTGCGAAGGAAACTGCGGAAAGGTGTTCTCTTCTTGCAGGACAGTACACCGGCCCAGAAGATGTTCTCTTCTTGCAGGACGATACACCGGCCCAGAAGATGTTCTCTTCTTGCAGGACAGTACACCGGCCCAGAAGATGTTCTCTTCTTGCAGGACAGTACACCGGCCCAGAAGATGTTCTCTTCTTGCAGGACAATACACCGGCCCAGATGTTGGGTTTCTTGAAGCATGTGGGGTCTGAGCGCACAGATCATCCACCACAGATCATCCACCACAGATCATCCACCATAGATCATCCACCATAGATCATCCACCAGGGATTAAAGAAACTGGAGAAATAATGTAGGGAGCAGATATAAGAATGTTTCTTTTAGGGGTTAAAGAAACTGGAGAAAAAGTGGAAGGAGTAGATATGAGAATGTTTCTTGGAAGGGTTAAAGAAACTGGAGAAATAACGGAAGGAGCAGGTATGAGAATGTTTATTGATAGAGTTAAAGAAACTGGAGAAATAATATGGGGAGCAGATATGAGAATGTTTCTTTTAGGGGTTAAAGAAACTGGAGAAATAATATGGGGAGCAGATATGAGAATGTTTCTTTTAGGGGTTAAAGAAACTGGAGAAATAATATGGGGAGCAGATATGAGAATGTTTCTTTTAGGGGTTAAAGAAACTGGAGAAATATTGCAGGGAGCAAATATGAGAATGTTTCTTTTAGGGGTTAAAGAAACTGGAGAAATAATATGGGGAGCAGATATGAGAATGTTTCTTTTAGGGGTTAAAGAAACTGGATAAATAATATGGGGAGCAAATATGAGAATGTTTCTTGGAAGAGTTAAAGAAACTGGAGAAATAATACACCAACTGTGATGAGCTGTGGGGGTGAATATGTGCAATAACACGCTAGTTTCATGGTTCATAAATAACAACTCATAAACGATGACTTATCAAGATAAAAACTCATAAACGATAACTTATCATTACAGCACTATAAGTAGAGCAACTCAGAAGGAACACTTATCCTGTTAGAGGAAATCAGGGCTAAATCTAAGACATAAAACACAGTGGCCAGAAAATTCCACCACCAACATAAACATTGCTTCCTGCTATCGTCTTTGATGATGGCCAGTAATATTCCGTCAAATCTTTTGTTTCAGTTCTTACAGTGTGGGAATTCTCAGGCTGTGGTTTACCTGTAATTTACCTGTAGTTTACCTGTAGTTTGCTTGTAATTTAGTTTACCTGTAGTTTACGTAGTATCTCTGCTAACACTTTGATCCATATCACAAATATTTCTCTTTACTTCTAGCATAGACATCATTCATAAACATCAGAGTATCACAAATATTTCTCTTTACTTCTAGCACAGAAATCATTCATACACATCAGAGTATCACAAATATTTCTCTTTACTTCTAGCACAGACATCATTCATAAACATCAGAGTATCACAGATATTTCTCTTTGCTTCTACTACAGGCATCATTCATAAACATCAGAGTATCACAAATATTTCTCTTTACTTCTAGCACAGACATCAGTAATAAACATCAGAGTATCACAGATATTTCTCTTTGCTTCTACTACAGGCATCATTCATAAACATCAGAGTATCACAAATATTTCTCTTTACTTCTAGCACAGACATCAGTAATAAACATCGGATGATTCCAATGATTTTCACACATTCGCTCGTTCAGTGAAAGACGATCACCGCAGAATTGTAGTAATTTTTATCTCCCACATATATTTCCACATATATCTCCCACATATATTTCCACATATATTTCCCACATATATCATCACATATATTAGGTGCCGTGCCGACTGGCGTTGGTTATTATGCTTCTCCAGAGTACACGATCCTTCATGCAGGCCATCAGCTCAGTTGGTGATCTCCTCTCACACCATCCCGTCAGACTGTCCAGTATCATTTCTCTTGGTCTTCCTCTTGATCTTCTTTCTTCTATTTTTCCTGTTGTTATAATATTTTCAATGCCCCCTCTTCTCATTGCATGTCCTACATTGTCTCTCTCTTATCTTTCTGACAAGGTTTTTTTTGTCTCTCCAGCTCTTCTCCTACATTCTTCATTAGTTATTTTTGCTGTCCAGGGGATTCGCAACATTCTTCTAATAAACCACATTTCTGCTGCTTCCAATGATTTTTGTGTAGACTTGCCTATTGTCCATGATTCACTTCCATATAACAAGATAGGTTCAATATAGCATTTTAGGACTCGTTTTCTAACATTCATTGATAAGGATGTGTTGGTTAATATGTTTCTCATTCTGTGAAATGCAGTCTTTGCTTGGCCTATTCTGTTCCTAATTTCTGTTCTGCATTTCCCATCTGAAGTTATTACTGCTCCAAGGTATTTGAATTTCTGCACCTGCTTTAGAATAGTTCCGTTTAATTTAATACTGCATGCTGGTGGATTCTGTTTCTTAGATATAACCATAGTCTCTGTCTTTTTGATTTTCAAAGTAAGACCTTTCTGTTCACTTTCTTCGGCGACTTTATCCAAGAGTTTTTGCAGGTCTTGTTGGTTCTCAGCTATCAGTACTGTGTCGTCAGCATACAGAAGGTTGTTAATATTGTATCCTCCAATTTTTATGCCTGGTTCTGTGATGATCGTTCTTAGAATATTCTCACTGTACAGCGAAAAAAGGTCTGGAGACAGTGTACATCCTTGTCGCACCCCTTGTTTTATAGGTTGATATTTTCCAGTTTTATTTTCAACTCGAATTGCTGCTTCTTGCTGCCAGTATAGATATTTTACAATCTTCAGATCTTTGCCGTCTATATTGATTACTTCAAGCATTTTAATAATTTCATTATGTTTCACCTTGTCAAATGCCTTGGTGTAATCACTGAAGCATAAGTAGAGATCTTTCTGTACTTCTAAAACTCTTTCTGTTAGTGTTCGTAAAGCATAAATGGCATTGTGTGTTCCCTTTCCTTCAACAAATCCAAACTGTTCATCTGCTATTTCCATTTTTATCTTTTTCCTTATATTCTCATAATAATTCTCAGAAGTAGCTTCGTTATGTGACATGAGAGGCTGATAGTCCAGTGGTCATCACATTCCTTTGCACCTGGTTTCTTTGGTAGTGCTATAAACATGGATTTAAGCAAGTCGCTGGGAATATAACCACTGTTGTAAATGTCATTCAGTAACTTGGTTATTATTTTTATTCCTGTCTCCTCTAGTGCCTCTATTTCTTCTATTGTTATATTATCAGGCCCAGTCGCTTTTCCTTTCTTCATGTGTTTGATGGCATCTATGATTTCATCTTCAAGTATTGGCGGTCCATCACAGTTTTCAGTATCTGGTGTTAATTCTGGTCTTTCTCCTCCATATAGCTCACCGATATACTCTGTCCACCTGTCCACAATGTCTTCTTTTCCCATTAACATTTTACCTTCTTTTGATTTCAGGCATCCTGCCTCACATATACACTTTAAAAAAAACACAACACTACTGTAGTCGTAATGGACAAAACATTTCAAACTTGTATCAGAATTTTATTTTACAGAATTAATGTTTCAGTCTTGGCATGAAGAAAGTTTAAGACTTTAACAATGAAATGATGTTCATTAAATTTGGTTTGAACTTTTATTCTTTGCGACTGAAGCCTCCGTTTCAGTAAGGTGTATGGCCTACTCTGTCCTTTTTCAGAGAACGACATCTCCTTGATATTCATTCACTTGCATGTCCCTTACTTAACTTGGCCTCCCTAACAGCTCTTCTTTAGGCCTTTCGGTTGTGAGCAAGATGCGCTGCTGCTGATACATCCATTTGCAGATCATCAACGATGTCTTGCAGCCATCTTCACCTTGGTCTTCCTCTCTTCTTTTTCCCATTATGTACCCTTCCAAGACGGTCTTCTCTAAATTCTCATAACGTTTAAATGTGTCCAAAATATTTAAGTTTTCTTATCTCCTTGACATGGAAACGACTAGCCGTTAGATTTATTGCTGTGGGATGGCTGCCCACTCTTCCCGCAGTGCAAGAGACAACTGTCGGAGATTGATTGGCGCCACGTCTCGCTGGAGGACTTGTCTATTGAGTTCATCCCATAACTGTTCTTTTGGGTTCATGTCTGGCGACATGGATGGCCATGGAATGGTCTGGATGTTGTTGTCAGCGAGGAACTGGGTGGTGAGTTGATCCACACGAGGTCGAGCGTTACCCTGCTGAAAAAAATCGACCCTGGTGCAGCCAGAAGTGGAAGGACGTGAGGACGAAGAATTTCAGCGACGTATCTTTGGGCATTCGGGTGTCCTTCAATTTGCACCGGGTCACTTATTCTCATGAAGTTGATCGTCCCCCACACTCGTACACCTCCACCACCATGTGGAGGACCCTCATCCACGCAGTTCTTGTTGTAGCGCTCATGGACTCTGCGGTAAACTCTTCTCTGTCTATCGTGTCGCTGGAGCACAAAGAATGATTCATCACTAAACCAAACCCTTCTCCAATCATTCGCAACGGTCCATTGATGATGCTGGTTCGTCCACTGCAGTCGGTTCTGACGATGCCGATCCGTAAGAACAGGAACTCTGTATGATTTTCTAGCCCAAAGACCAGCGTCGTGCAGCCGGTTCCTGACCGTTTGATCTTAAATTCGACGAGCTGCTGTCATTGACTGGACTGTTGAGGACGCAGATGCAAATCGATTCCTGAGGTGACGCAGCCTTATGAAGCGGTCTTCGGCAGGAGTTGTACCCTAAAGGTCTTCCACTGCGCGGCCGGTCTACAGCTGAGCCAGTTTCTTGAAATCGTCTCCAAATACGACTGATGGTGCAACTAACCACATTAAACTGTCTAGCCACTACACTTTGTGACTGTCCAGTCTGTGAACGTCCAGTGATGATGAGTCGTTGTTCTGTAGTGAGATGAGCCATACTTGCGCATTGAATTTTCAAATGAATTGATTCGAGGAGCATCAATCTTTTATAAGCATTCAATAACATGGTCAGTGAGTTTTGTGTTCAGTAAGTTTCACGGGATTCTCATGAACCTGTCATGAGTTATTGTCAAAAATGTTGATATATCTCCCACATATATCTCCATATATATATACACATATATACACATATATATACATATATATATATTTATTTCACATATATTTCTCACATACATCTCCATGTATATCACCACATATATCTCCCACATATATCTTCCACATATATCTTCCACATATCCCCCTTCCGCTTTCCCGACCTCCCCCCCCCCATACTTCTAAAAAAACATTCACCTATTGCTGTCTCCACAGAGGACATGATGGCCCTCCCAGTGGGACTATCCATCGCCTCCCTGGCTGGTCTGATGTTTCTGGCCATCGGTCTCCTCCACCAGATTATCGGCCTGGCCACCCCGGAGTGGTCCGTGTCAAAGTCTTCTACCTCCGTCCACGTCGGTCTCTGGGAGGCGTGCGATGAGGACGGCTGTGAGCAGTATCTCCGATCATACAAGACAGGTTTGTGTGAGGTTTCTCCTGTCATCACTAGGTTCACTACACTCTGTATCTTACATGTCACTCTTACATGACCTGGTTGCTATCTGTAAATATCACTCCTGCATGACATGGCTGCCATCTGTACATGTCACTCCTGCATGACATGGCTGCCATCTGTACATGTCACTCCTGCATGACATGGCTGCCATCTGTACATGTCACTCCTATATGACCTGGTTGCCATCTGTACATACTCCTACATGAGCTGGCTGCTATCTGTACATGTCACTCCTATATGACCTGGCTGCTTTATATGACCTGTATGTCACATTTGTGTAAACTTATATCTGCTTTTAGAGTGTGTCACATTTCTTCCAGCAAACTTCTGCACATGTACGTAGAGTCTTGTGTGCCGATCTTATCTTAACCTGCCATCCGGTACACGCCAGCAGGTGTCGCCATACATCTTTGCACCAAAAAAACAGCAGAGAAATGACATTTATGGCAATGACGGAGTCACCAACTTTTGGGGTCACTGTTTCATGTCGACAACAAAGAACACAGACTTACCTGGAGATTTGTGCAGGATTACGTCACATTACCAGCACGTTTGTGTGTGTGTGTGCTAGCACATACACGTATCAGTCCAGTGTGAGGCTGATTTACTACATATTTACTGTTTTAGTGTTTGAGGCTGTTGTTTTAGTGTTTGAGCCTGTTTTATTATTTGAGGCTGTTTAATTACATATTGTTTGAGGGTGTTTTAGTGTTTGAGTTTGCTTCACTGTTTGAGGCTGTTTTATTACATATTATTGAGACTCTTTTAGTGTTTCAGCCTGCTTTATTGTTTGAGGCTGTTTTAGTGTTAGAGACTTCTTTATTGTTTGAGGGTGTTTTATTACATATCACTGTTTGAGGCTGTTTTAGTGTGTGAGCCTGCTTTATTTTTTAGTCCGTTTTGTTATATATCATTGTATGAGGCTGTTTTAGTGTTTGAGCCCTCTTTATTGTTTACAGCTGTTTTATTGCTTGAACCTGCTTTAATGTTTGAGAATGTTTTATTATATATCATTGTCTGAACCTGTTGTAGTGTTTGAGCCTTATTTATTGCTTGAAGCTGTTTATTATATATTATTGCTCGAGGCTGTTTTAGTGATACAACCTGTTTTAGTGTTTGAGGCTGTTTTATTACATATCAGTGCTTTAGTCTGTTTTAGCTTTTGAGACTGCTTTATTGTTTGAACTGTTTCATTACATATCAGTGTTTGAGACTGTTTTAGTGCTTGAGTCTGTTTTATTGTCTAAGGCTGCTTTAGTATTTGAGCCTGCTTTATTGTTTGAGGCTGTTTTAGTGTTTGATCCTGCTTTATTGTTTGAGGCTGTTTTAGTGTTTGATCCTGCTTTATTGTTTGGATCTGTTTTAGTACATAACAGTGTTTGAGACTTTTAAAAAATTACTTATAAGTGTTTGAACCTGTTTTAGTGTTTGATGCTGCTTTACTGTTTGAGGCTGTTGTGTTACATATCAGTGTTTGAGGCTGTTTATTATACATCAGCGTTTGAAGCTGTTTTATTACACATCAGTGTTCTAAGGCTGTTTTATTACACATCAGTATTTGAGGCTCTTTTATTACATATCAGTGTTTGAGGCTATTTTAGTGGTTGATCCTTCTTTATTGTTTGAGACTTTTATTACATATCAGTGTTTGAGGCTGTTTTAGTGTTTTAGCCTTCTTTATTGTTTGAAGCTGTTTTATTACATACCAGTGTTTGAGGCTGTTTTTATTCCAGCACTAGCATGATGTTTATGTTCATCCTGCGTGGATATGGTGCACATGCTCCTCCACATCTCCCGATCCTTGATGTTTTCTGTCAGCTCAGTTGGTGACTCTTTATTGCGTCATCACATTCAGAATGTCCTTGATTTTTGTCTTAGTCTTCCCCTGCCTCCTTTCCCATGTATCTTTCCTGTTGCTGCAACATTTTCAAGCCATTTCCTTCTCCTTATATTTCCAGTGAGTGATGACTGTTTTCTTAAGCATTTTACTTTGGTTCCTTTCTATATCCGTTCGTGTTAGGCGCTTCCCGTTTGTCTTCTTAGCTGCCCATGAAACACTTTACATTCTTCTAGTGAACCACATCTTTGTTGCATGTAGTGATCTTTTCTAGTGAACTACATCTCTGTTTCTTGTAGTGATCTTTCCTAGTGAACCATATATTTGTTGAATGTAGTGATCTTTTCTAGTGAACTACATCTTTGTTGCATGTAGTGATCTTTTCTAGTGAACCACATCTTTGTTGCATGTAGTGATCTTTTCTAGTGAACCACATCTCTGTTGCATGTAGTGATCTTTTCTAGTGAACTACATCTCTGTTGCATGTAGTAATATTTTCTAGTGAACTACATCTCTGTTGCATGTAGTAATATTTTCTAGTGAACTACATCTCTGTTGCCTGCCTGTAGTGATCTTTTCATTTATCTATTGATAGCCATGACTCACTTGCACAGAGTAGGATAGGTTCAGTGTAGAATTTAAGAACTCTCTGTCTGTTGTTTGGTGATATAGATGCATTGCAAATGGTGTTTCTCATTTGTTTGGAAGTAATTTTGTCTTGGAGTATTCTATTCTTGATTTCAGAAGTGCGTTTTCTGTGTAATGTTACTCGAGTTCCTGGATATTTAAATCTCTGCTCCTGTCTCAAGGTTGTTCCTTGTACACTAATGTTACATTTAGGTGAATTCCTCTTCTATGATATAACCACAGTTTCTGTTTTCTTTCTTGTTAAGGCGAATCTTATCTTCCCACTTTCTTTCATTGTTATGTCTATTCATTTCTGCAGACTTGTTTGTTAGTGGTACTGCACTAGATGGTTCAAGATGCGGATTATAAGCGCATTGAAACTGCATAGATTATTTAAATCACAGCGGAATATAAGCGCATTCAAACTCCATAGATTATTTAAATCACAGCGGATTATAAGCGCATTGAAACTGCACAGATTATTTAAATCCCAGCGGATTATAAACGCCCTGAAGTTTAACAGACTACACTGGCTGGGGCATGTAGAAAGAATGGAAGAGAACAGACGAAGGAACTGCTGGTTTATCTTTGATTTCTCTCTTGATATTTTCACTGTACATTGAGAAGAAATCTAGTGAGAGGACACAAACTTGTCTTGATGTATCGCTTGATATTTGCCTATGATATGTTCTATTCCGACGGCTGTGTCTTGGTTTGAGCATGGCAGTTTTGACAAGACGGGAATAGTTTGACAATCAATGTTACTAGATGCCACCTACCGTCCAACATTCCAATACGTGCCCCGCCTTCCGTTCCAACATCCAGTGAAGCGTGCGTTTGGTGGTGGAGCCAGTCAAGCAGGGGTTGTGGGTAACATGTGCTAAACCACTTCCCCTCTTGAGACACAAGAAAATAATCCTGCCACAGTTTTGTAGCAGATTTTGGGCACACATTTTCAACTCCATTTTCATTTTCTAACAGTTTGTTTTTTCATTAACACTCTCATCTCCAAATTTTGTCAGTTTTGTTAGTCTGTTATATGGCACTATTTTAAAATAATTATGTTTGTTATATGCAAATGTTATCAATTTCTTTTATTTTTTATATCACACTACTATTTGTATGTTTGTTACATCCAATTTATGTATTTCCTTTATTTTTTTTTATTCCACACTATTAAGTTTTTACGTGTTTTACGTTCTCCTATTATAAGTATTTTTATATTTGTTACATTCTACTATTATAAGTATTTTTACATTTGTTACATTCTACTATTATAAGTATTTTTATAATTGTTACATTCTACTATTATAAGTATTTTTATATTTATTACATTCTACTATTATAAGTATTTTTACATTTGTTACATTCTACTATTATAAGTATTTTTATATTTGTTACATTCTCCTATTATAAATATTTTTACATTTGTTACATTCTCCTATTAAAAGTATTTTTACATTTGTTACATTCTACTATTATAAGTATTTTTATATTTGTTACATTCTACTATTATAAGTATTTTTACATTTGTTACATTCTGGTATTATAAATATTTTTACATTTGTTACATTCTACTATTATAAGTATTTTAAAATGTGTTACATTCTACTATTATAAATGTTTTTATATTCGTTATATTATAGTATTATGAGTATTTTTATATTTGTTACATTCTAATATTATAAGTATTTGTATACTTCTTACATTCTACAATTATAAGTATTTTTATAATTTTTACATTCTGTTATTATAATTATTTTTATATTTGCTACATTCTACTATTATAAGTATTTTTATATTTGTTACATTCTGCTATTATATTTTTTATGTTTATGACATCTCACTATTATAATTTTCTATATTTGTTACATTCGATTATTATGAAATTTTTATGTTTATTATATCCCACATTTAGGAACAGTCTATGGAAAATTATGAACGAACTTGAGGTACCTAATAAATTAATCAATTTGACCAGAATATGTATGGAGGATGCACAAAATATAGTGATATATAAAAGAAGAAAGTCAGAACCTTTCTGTATAGGAACTGGTTTAAAATAAGGTGATACATTATCTCCATTATTATTCAACCTAGTACTAGAAAAGGTAATCAGAAAAGTGAAAGAAGAAAGCAGTACAGATGAACAAGCTAAAATACTAGGATACGCTGTTGACATTGAACTAGTGGGAGAAACTATGCAAGAAGTCATCAATACCTGCATACACCTGAGAGATGTAGCACTAAAAGTGGGCTTGACCATTAACCAAGATAAGACAGAGTATATGAAGATATCAAGAGACCAGGGGCAGAATGATCCAGATTATATAAATGTTGGAGAGATGATTATTAGGAAAGCAAAAACATACAAATATCTAGGTACAACCTTCAACAGAAACAACACAGTAAGTGAGGAAATTAAAATCAGAGTACAGATGGGGAATAACATATACTTCACCTCGCAACACTGTGTTAAAATAAAAATTCCTGTCTCAAAACACCAAAATAACAATCTACAAAACTATAATAATACCAGCCATCATGTACGGATCAGAAACGAGCAATACAACAAAGAAAGATGAACAAGATCCTAAGAAGAATCTTTGTGCTCATAACAATACCAACAGTGGAGTATGAAGAGATCTCTGTGCTCATAACAATACCAACAGTGGAGTATGAAGAGATCTCTGTGCTCATAACAATACCAACAGTGGAGTATGAAGAGATCTCTGTGCTCATAACAATACCAACAGTGGAGTATGAAGAGATCTCTGTGCTCATAACAATACCAACAGTGGAGTATGAAGAGATCTCTGTGCTCATAACAATACCAACAGTGGAGTATGAAGAGATCTCTGTGCTCATAACAATACCAACAGTGGAGTATGAAGAGATCTCTGTGCTCATAACAATACCAACAGTGGAGTATGAAGAGATCTCTGTGCTCATAACAATACCAACAGTGGAGTATGAAGAGATCTCTGTGCTCATAACAATACCAACAGTGGAGTATGAAGAGATCTCTGTGCTCATAACAATACCAACAGTGGAGTATGAAGAGATCTCTGTGCTCATAACAATACCAACAGTGGAGTATGAAGAGATCTCTGTGCTCATAACAATACCAACAGTGGAGTATGAAGAGATCTCTGTGCTCATAACAATACCAACAGTGGAGTATGAAGAGATCTCTGTGCTCATAACAATACCAACAGTGGAGTATGAAGAGATCTCTGTGCTCATAACAATACCAACAGTGGAGTATGAAGAGATCTCTGTGTCATAACAATACCAACAGTGGAGTATGAAGAGATCTCTGTGCTCATAACAATACTTAAATCCCCGCGGATTATAAACACATTGAAACTGAGCAGATTACTTAAATCCCAGCAGATTATAAGCGCCTTGAAGCTGGACAAATTATTTAAATCTCATCGGATTATAAACGCCTTGAAGCTGGACAGACTACACTGGCTGGGGCATGTAGAAAGAATAGAAGAGACTACACTGGCTGGGGCATGTAGAAAGAATAGAAGAGACTACACTGGCTGGGTCATGTAGAAAGAATAGAAGAGACTACACTGGCTGGGGCATGTAGAAAGAATAGAAGAGACTACACTGGCTGGGGCATGTAGAAAGAATAGAAGAGACTACACTGGCTGGGGCATGTAGAAAGAATAGAAGAGACTACACTGGCTGGGGCATGTAGAAAGAATAGAAGAGACTACACTGGCTGGGGCATGTAGAAAGAATAGAAGAGACTACACTGGCTGGGGCATGTAGAAAGAATAGAAGAGACTACACTGGCTGGGTCATGTAGGAAGAATGTAAGAGACTACACTGGCTGGGGCATGTAGAAAGAATAGAAGAGACTACACTGGCTGGGGCATGTAGAAAGAATAGAAGAGACTACACTGGCTGGGGCATGTAGAAAGAATAGAAGAGACTACACTGGCTGGGGCATGTAGAAAGAATAGAAGAGACTACACTGGCTGGGTCATGTAGGAAGAATGTAAGAGACTACACTGGCTGGGGCATGTAGAAAGAATAGAAGAGACTACACTGGCTGGGGCATGTAGAAAGAATAGAAGAGACTACACTGGCTGGATCATGTAGAAAGAATAGAAGAGACTACACTGGCTGGGGCATGTAGAAAGAATAGAAGAGACTACACTGGCTGGATCATGTAGAAAGAATAGAAGAGACTACACTGGCTGGGTCATGTAGAAAGAATGTAAGAGACTATACTGGCTGGGTCATGTAGGAAGAATAGAAGAGAACAGACGAAGAAAATAAATGTACAAAAGATGAAGGAAACAAGACCAAGAGGCGGACCATAAAACTTGTCCGAGTTTAATCTTTCAGCCTTAGCCTATAAAAAGAACTGAGGGCAAAGACCCTGCCCGATCTGACAACCAGCCACCAGTAGCTGACATGCTAGTGTCAGGGCTGGCGATCATAACTGACCAAGACCCTGTCTCACCTCTCCGTTGGTAAAAAGCCTAGGGTGCCTAACAGAGCCATGATCCTCCTTGGTGGTGGAGTCTACTATAGAAGTATTGCACACCCCCTGGTTTTTTTTTAGACGCACCCAGGGTATGTAAGAAGTAGCTACCATGACCCGCTCCAAACCCGACTAGCTCGCAGTTCCAGGGAGAAGAAGAAGAAGAAGAAGAAGAAGAAGAAGAAGAAGAAGAAGCTAACTAGAGTTAAGTCTTTCCGCTTTAACCAATTAGGAAACTAACTATGATTATATTTTCAGAGCCGACAAAAAAACGGACTAATGACAGTTTTCATTGTCTTCAGCCAAAATAGCGTTACACCCCGTGTGCTCTTTGCTTCATCCAATCGAATGTTCAAATACAATTTTAGTTCTTAACTTTCAACCAATCAAAACCGTTACTTTATATTTCCTAGTTTCTGCCAATGAAAAGAAAGCTAGGTATTGTTATATGCGTTCGTTTTAGCCAATGAAAAGAAAGCTAATTATTGTTATATGTGTTCTTTTTAGCCAATGAAAAGACATATCTGATACTGTATTCTTTGTTCCAGGCAACCACGAAGCGTGTGAGACTTTCGCTCTGCTGGGCATGGTGGCCGCCATAATTGCATTAGCAATCGGTCTGCTCCACTTCCTGTTGGCTATTCTCGGCAAATCACAAAACAAATTCATCCGCCATTTTGTCCTAGGAGCTGGAGTTTCTGCTTGTAAGAATATTATAATGTAACAATTCTATCAAGAGATCAATAATAGAATGAAACAATTCTGTCAAGAGATCAGCGTTACAATGTAACAATTCTATCAAGAAATCAATAATACAATGAAACAATTCTGTCAAGAGATCAATGTTACAATGTAACAATTCTGTCAAGAGATCAATGTTACAATGTAACAATTCTGTCAAAATATCAATGGTACAATGTAATAATTCTGTCAAAATATCAATGTAACAATTCTGTCACGAGACCAGTGTTACTCAGTCAATAACTGTCATCAGTCATCATCAACACTACATTTATCAGCAACACTGCATTTATCAGTCACTATACATTTATCAGTCACACCACATTTTTCAGCATTCTATGACTCTTTTATCTTGACATGAAACAATGTTCAGGTCTCTTGTATTGATATAAAAATATACAAAAATGTTCAACTCTCTTATATTGATATAAAACATACAACAATGTTCAATTCCCTTATATTGATACAAACACATATAACAATGTTCGACTCTGTTATATTGATGTAAAAACATGTAACAGTGTTAACTCTTTTATATTGATATAAAAACATGCAACAAAGTTCAACTCTCTTTTTTACATAAAAATACAACAATACTCAGCTCCCTAATTTTGACATCAAGAACTATAACAATATTCAATTCTCTCATTTTGACATAAAAAAAACGAACTATAACACTGTTCTTACAATAGGACAAATTTGCTATAGCTTTTAGTGCTTCATTAAACAAAACTACATAAATAAATAACAAAATATATAAAACCTAAATAAATAATTTGTTTACTAACAGTTCTGACCTGCTTTCAGTCTCCATTCTCACTTTATACAATGCGTTCGGAAAATAACTAACCTAATATCGATTCCGGTATCGTAGTGATATCTTAATGACTGGGGCAGGTAGATGTGGCTAGATACCGTATACATTAAGATACTACGATACCGGAATCGATACTGGGTCAGTGCACAGTTACTTATGGAACACCCTGTATAAACTGCAGAATGAAAAGAAATGTCGCAGTGCAATGTTGTATCAGTACTGGCCAAACTGTATACCTTTAACGAGGAGCACTGTTCTATATAATGTTGATGGTTAACATCTGTTTGTACCTGGCCCTTAACTATCTCAGTACGTCACAGCGAATTGTTTCTTCCTCTTCTTCAGTCTTTGCTACATTTTAGCTTTTATTCAGTAAAAATGTAGCAATTTTATTTTTCATGAAGGGATTTTCAAGTCATCTGTTGAAACTAGTGTTACGTTTTGTTAAAGAAAGTTTCATGTTACTGGATACTAGATTACTGGATACTGGATACTGGATAATTGGATACTATATACCGGATGCTAGTTACTGGAAACTAAATACTGGTTACTGGACACTGGATACTGGGTACGATCTAGCTCTGTTGGTGGTATGAGGGAGTTGTTTCATTACACGCGGGGCATCCCCATAAGCATTCTATATTCAACATCAGGATGTCGGTTAGTGTCTCGGCTGATATCTGTGTTGGTTGTACTCGACCCATGTTCTAGGACACAGCTGGGATTTGCTTCAAATTCCTCCGAGGACACATAAGTCGCTGAGGTGGGCGTGGTTTGTACGTCTGCTGGAAAGATTGACACATGTCGTGGTTGTCCAAACTGACGTTTCCTTGTGGGTTAGCCCTTGCTGTAAGTTGATCAGCTTCTCCGTTGCCAGCGACGCCAGAGTGCCCCGGGCAGAATGTCCATGTGATGTCTGGATCTTACGTCCAAGTACGTGCTTCTGATGCTGCAGTTTTCTTTCTTTATTATTAGACTTTGAGGATCTGTGATGATTGTAGTAGTAGTAGTAGTAGTCAGTGATGATTGTAATAGTTGTAGTAGTAGTCAGTGATGATCTGTGATGATTGTAGTAGTTGTAGTAGTAGTCAGTGAGGATCTGTGATAATTGTAGTAGTAGTAGTAGTAGTAGTAGTAGTAGTAGTAGTAGTAGTAGTAGTAGTAGTCAGTGAGGTACAGGAGACAGATATAGGTGAATTATGGCATTCTTACAGCACAGCCATAATCAGAGCAGGTAAAACAAGCGCTGGACTGCAGACAACAAATAGAAAAGCATGGATATCAGACAACAAATAGAAAAGCATGGATATCAGACAACAAATAGAAAAGCATGGATATCAGACAACAAATAGAAAAGCATGGATATCAGACAACAAATAGAAAAGCATGGATATCAGACAACAAGTAGAAAAGCATGGATATCAGACAACAAGTAGAAAAGCATGGATATCAGACAACAAGTAGAAAGGCATGGATATCAGACAACAAGCAGAAAAGCAAGGATATCAGACAACAAGTAGAAAGGCATGGATATCAGACAACACATGAAAATACATACATGAAAGATGAGCAGCCAAATTAGCCATGTTGAATGTAAAAACAGATTTTGGAAAGGATTTGGCAAATGCAACATGTAAAGAACTAGGCAATAAACTAAAAAATTCAGCTAGAAGAGACCGAATAGAATATATGGACAATATGGCAAAAGAAGCAGAGAAAGCAGCAAAAATAGGAGGCAGCAAAAATCTGTATAACATACAAAAGAGGCTAACAGGTACTACTTTAGTGCATCCAAAGAAAGACCAGTCTTGAACAAAACAAGCACTCTATTAACATCAAGTTAAGACCAAAAGCAAAGATGTGCCAAATAATTCCACGAAATACTTAACGACCACACTCAAAAGAATTGATAGACCTTGAAAATGACTTACCATTCCCACAACTAAATGTTAACCTAGATAAAGTTACACTTAATGAACTGAAGCAGCAGTGAATCTAATGGCTAACAACAAAGCTGCAGGTGAAGATGAAATAACACCCGAAATGCTAAAAGCATGAGTCAACTACAAAGAATGTTTAATAAAATTTGGAAGGAAGAAAAGGTCCTTTCTAAATGGAATAAAGGAATCATTGTTAAAATACTAAACAAACGGCAATCTTAGCGACTGTAAGAATTGGAGAGGAGTAACCTTAGTATCAGTTGTGTCAAAAGTATTTTTGCAAAGTTATTCTGAATAGACTTAAAGATATAGTGGGTACCGCAATGAGAGAAGAACAAGCAGAATTTCGAAAAGGGAGAAGCTGTCTCGATCAGATCTTTACTCTAAGAACAATACTTGAAGAACATATTGAAAAGCAAAGACCATTAATCCTGAACTTCATAGACTTTAAAAAGGCATTTGACAGCATACACAGAGATTCATTATGGAGAATTTTAAGTCTATATGGAATACCATCTAAACTTGTCAACATCATTAAGGACTTCTACAATGGATATGTTTGTGCAGTCAAGACAGAAGAAGGGATGAGTGAATGGTTCCAGATTGAAACAGGCGTGAAACAAGGATGTATACTATCTCCCTTGCTTTTTGGAATTGTCATACACTTTATAAAGAAAAGATGCTGTACAGGTAAAACAGGCATTCATTGGACACATGAGACCCAACTGGAAGATCTTGATTTTGCAGATGACATAACTCTTATTAGTGACAATGTGAAATCAATGCAAGAAAAAACAAATACTCTATCTTCACTGGGTAGTAAAATAGGACTTGAAATTAACATGGAAAAAACAAAAATAATGAAACTTGTCATTAACCAAGAAGGAAAAATATACGTAGAAGGAACAGCTGTTGAAGAAGTAAACCATTCTGCATATCTCGGCAGCTATATAGACCAGGATGGTGACACCAGGAAGGAAGTTAGAATTAGAATTTCAAAAGTAGCATTGACCTTCAAGAATCTTTTTAACATATGGTATTCAAATGTTATAAGCACATTTATATGTTATAAGACTATTCAATTCAAATGTAATATCCACCCTCATTTATGCATGTGAAAGCTGAAAAACAACTAAAGAAATAGACATGAAATTGAACTCTTTTGAAAACAAATGCCTAAGGAAAATACTCGGTATACAGTGGAAGGAATTCAAGAACAGCGCAGTGATAAGACAGATGAGCAAACAACAACCTGTCTCATGGGTGATCAGAAAAAGAAGACGGACATATGTTGGTCATGTGATGAGAAGAAACAATCAGAGAATCCAAAACAAGCTATAAAGTGGAACACAAAACGGCGAAGAAAAAGAGGTTGACCATGTGAAACTAAAGAGGACATTGTTAAGAGAGGCCAGTTTAGTGGGCATAACATCCCTTGATGAGATTGAAAATCTCGCCAAAAACAGGAAAACTTGGCAAACTACCATGCGAGCCCTATGTGACGTTTAGCGGCACGGGAAGGATGTAAGATGTAAAATGTAAGAATATGATTGTCGTTTGTTGCAATGTTCTATCTTTATTACTAGACTTTGAGAGTGTGTGATGATTATAGTTTGTTGTAGTGTTCTATCTTTATTACTAGACTTTGAGAGTGTGTGGTGCTTGTATTTTGTTGTAGTGTTCTATCTTTATTACTAGACTTTGAGAGTGTGTAATGATTATAGTTTGTTGTACTTTCTCTGTCATCAACCGTTTCAAGAACATCGAAGTTGTCATGTTGTTTACACTTAGTAATATTATCTCTTATAAACAATGTTTACTTTTATGTTGTTTACACGTAGTAGAATTATCTCTTATAAACAATGTTTACTTTTATGTTGTTTACATGTAGTAAAATTGTCTCTTGTAAATAATGTTTACTTTTATGTTATCTAACAGAAAAGAAAGAAAAGTTATCTCCCATAATTCTGGTTATCATGTTTTCAAATGACAAAAATGTTGTCCATTCCACTATGTAGTTTTCAAGTTATTTTTTTTAAAATTGCTACCTTTTGCTTAAATAATGCTTTTCATATTCTAACTTTGAGTGTAATACAGGTTACATGTTTACAGCTCTGACATTGCAGCTTAACAACATTAGCGATCTTGTTTAAAATGGTTTTAGTTGAAAACTAAAACTAGCTTCCGTGCTTAAGAATATGTAAGCTGTATGTATGATAACATCTGCTGAGATGTTTATAATTATCATCATCATCATCAGGTGCCGTGCCGACTGGCGTTGGCAATTATGCTTCTCCAGAGTACCCGATCCTTCATGCAGGCCATCAGTTCAGTTGGTGATCTCCTCTCACACCATCCCGTCAGACTGTCCAGTATCATTTCTCTTGGTCTTCCTCTTGATCTTCTTCCTTCTATTTTTCCTGTTGTTATAATATTTTCAATGCCCCCTCTTCTCATTGAATGTCCTATGAAAGTACATTGTCTCTCTCTTATCATTTTGGCAAGATTTTTTGTAATTATGTTTTTTATCATTATAAAAATGATATATAAAAGATTTTAAACTGAACAAAAACTTGTCTGTCCACACAGTGGTTCTAGTGACACTTTGTGTCATAATCTGGAGCTCCAGCGTGCACGACCCACGGTCACAAGAGATCGGTTACTCTTTTATACTGAGTATAGTGGGCGGAGTCTTTGTGACAGCTGGGGGCGTGCTCATATTCCTGGGCGCCCGCCAAGTGGAGGAGTGAACCCACGCCGTCAGAGTTGTGCACATTCCTTAAAGCAACATTCACTTACGGTGCATCTTGTTTGCTTATGTTTACTTCATAAGTTTGTGACAAATCGAGGTCTTAAGTTTGTGATGGTGTGACTGTTATATTCATTTGTGATATTTCTTATTTTATAGATTATCTTTTACTATAATTTTGTCCGCAATAAATTTTGATTAAAGTAAACGCGGACGAAAGGTAAAAGTTAAATTTTGACTGACCGTGTGTATGTGTATGTGCTACTTCTGTGTTTTTCATCGTCATCATCATCATCATCACCATCACCATCATCATCATCATCATCATCATCACAATCAGTCAATCAATCAATCATCACCATCGTCATCGTCTTCTTCTTAATTGAGTTTCATATACTCAGTCATCTGGACAAAGAGACGGGTCTCATCCATGGACCTGAGGTCATTGTGACCTCAAACTTGACCTGCACTTGTCCACTCTTGTGCTTTTTCTCGAATATCTCTAGAATGTGTTCCCGGACTTTGGAGACGGTGTTGGTACAGGCATCATGGGATTTAGATCAGTTTGGTACAAGTCAGTCAGTCAATTTGCATGTCCCTTTCGGAACTTTGCCTCCCTAACAACTTTCCTTTAGGCCTCTCGGTTGTAAGCAAGATGGCCTGCTGCTGATGCATCCATTTGTAGATCATCAACGATGTCTTACAGCCATCTTCGCCTTGGTCTTCCTCTCTTTCTTTTTCCCATTATGTACCCTTCCAAGACGGTCTTCTCTAGATCATCATGACGTTTAACGTGTCCAAAATATTCAAGTTTTCTCTCTCTACTCCTCTTTACTGGCCAGCCTTCTTCAATTTTAAGTTCTTGTTGTATGGATATATTTATTCTTTTCTGTGTCCATGATATTTGAAGAACTCTTCTGTAGCATTTACATTCAAAGGCATTTATATGTTTCTCAGCTGTTTTGTTAAGTGTCCAGGTCTCACAGGCATATGTTGTAATGAGAAAGATGCATGACCTTAAACATTTTATTTTTGTAGTTCTGTCTGCTCCTCTCCACAGATTCTTTATTTGTTTTACTTTCTGAAGAGCGATAGATGTCCTCTTTTTTTATTATTAGTTAGTAATGATCCAAAATATTCAAAACTCTCCACTTCTTCCAATTTTTCCTCATTGATACATACATCAGCTGCCCTGTTTGTTTTGTCAGTTGTCATCAATTTAGTTTTCTTTGCATTAAGATAGAGGTTTTGCTCTTCACCATTCTTATGGACTGACATAATTAGTTTTTCCATTCCTTTCTGTGTTGTGAACAGCAATATTGTGTCATCAGCATATCTAATCTCTGGATATTTAATAACGTCCTGTTGTTATCTTATATCTTATATCCTTCCCGTGCCGTTAAACGTCACATAGGGCTCGCAAAGTAGTTCGCCAGTTTTTCCTGTCTTCGGCGAGTCTTTCAATCTCATCAAAGGATTTTATGCCTGTTAATTTGGCCTCTCTTAACAATGTCCTCTTCAGAGTTTCACGCAGTCTGCCTCTTCGGCCTGTTGTGTTCCACCTGATAGCTTGTTTTGAGATTCTCTGATCGTTTCTTCTCATCAAGTGTTGTTATGGCATCGTAATATTCTTTGTCTACATCTTCTCTAACATTCCTCATTATATTTTCAGTATACAAGTTAAATAAGTAGGGTGACAATATGCACCCCTGATGGATCCCTTGGTTTATGTCAAACCAAGTTGTTGTTTCACCATTTATTCTTACTGCTGCTTGTTGGTCTAGATACAGCAGTGATGTTAATTGTATCAGATGTGTTGGAAATACCATTTTTTTCCATTATTTCTCAAAGTTTCTGGTGTTGTACACAATCAAATGATACAAGTATCAATTGATTTAGATGAGATTTATTCAGGCATCATGGGATTTAAGTAAGCTTGGTACAAGCATCATGAGATTTAAGTCATCTTGGTGCAAGCATCATGAGATTTAAGTAAGCTGGATACAGACATCATGGGATTTAAGTACGTTTAGTGCAGGCATCATGGGATTTAGATGAAACTGATACAATCATCATGGAGTTTAGACGAGCTTGGAAAAGGCATAATGGGATTTAAATGAGCTCCTACACATTTAGGTGAACTTGTAGTCTATAACATGGTATTCTGCACCAGAAAACTATAGATTTATTTGTTTCTTCTAGAATGTGCCATCTTGGGGTATTGTTGCCCGTCCTTTGTTTTCATGTATTTCTTGTACTTTCCCTTCATCACGTGTTTGTTTCTTCCAGTGACGCCGCGTGTGAGTTGTTCTTTCTTTCTTCCTGAATAACTGGAAACTTTCTGCTGCTTGCTCCAGCAGGTTTGTCAGCTGCTTTATGTCATCCACCACCACGATGTGCAGGAGTCCGCTGTAAATTTACTTTGTTGGTAAGGGACAGCTGGTTTAGTTGTTCAGTCATTTTCTTGGTTAGCAAATCTCTTGGTTTTTCTTGGATGGTTTGGAAGTGATCTGCAGTCACATAGGAAGACTTCATTTTGTTTTCTTGAGCCTTTGGTCCTGCAGCATCTTTGGGGCTTCCTGCATGGTTTGTGGTTCTGTTCTTATAGTTTGTTGATGTTTCTCCAGCATCTTTGTGGCTTCCTGCGTGGTTTGAAGTTCTGTTTTATAGTTTGTTGATGTTTCTCCAGCATCTTTGTGGCTTCCTGCATGGTTTGTGGTTCTGTTCTGTAGTTTGTTGATGTTTCCTCAGTAGCAAACCACTTTCCGACAATTGTATTGCCTTGCACTGGTAACAGATATCCTCCTCCTCCATGTCCACCTGCCCCCTTTTGACGGTCCATCAGTAAATACTTGTATCTATTGTGGTCTGGAGTAGCGGCTGCTGAAGTCCTCTGGGGTTTTTTTTCTGTCTTTTAGTAGGAGTATCCACGGTCCACAATCCCAAGAAATTTATAAGTATCCACGGTCCACAATTTCCAGAATTTGATGAGTGTCTATGGTCCACAATTTCCAAAATTTGATAAGTGTCCAAGGTCCACAATCTCCAGAATGTGATGGGTGTCCATGGTCCACAATCTCCAGAATGTGATGGGTGCTAATTGTCCACAATTTCTAAAATGTGATAGGTGTCTATGGTCTGCAGTTTCCAGAATGTAATGAGTGTTCATGGTCCACAATCTCCAGAATGTGACAGGTGTCGTTGGTCCACAATCTCCAGAAAGTGACAGGTGTCATTGGTCCACAATCTCCAGAATGTGATAGATGCACATGGTCCATAATCTCAAGAATGTGACAGGTATCCATGATCTACAATCTCCAGAACGAGACAGGTGCCCATGGTCCACAATCTCCAGAATGTAATAGGTGCCCATGGTCCACAATCTCCAGAATGTGATAGGTGTCGTTGGTCCACAATCTCCAGAATGTGACAGGTATCAATGGTCCACAGTCTCCCGATTGTGACAGGTATCAATGGTCCACAATCTCCAGAATTTGATAGGTGTCCATGGTCCACAATATCCAGAATTTGATCACCTAGTACTACTTAAAGTCTTGTTCACGATGTTTTGTTACTGTTGGAATGTAAACATCGATCTGGGTGCCACAGGATGGAAGATTGAGCCTACGCCATCAGAGATGTAGATGCTAGCTCTAACCTCATCAACAAAATCATAGTTGTATTACATATCACATCGATTTAAGATTACCTGACAATGTTTTGTAGACCTTTAAAGTTTTGCATTTGTGATGATATGGTTGCTGTATAACAGATTGTGATATCCCTTGTTGTATAGGCTGGTATCTTATACAGAGATTTTGTCCGTGATAAATTTTGAGAAAAATACAAGAAAAGATAAAAGATAAGCTTTATCTGGTCATGTGTTAGAACCTTGAATCTGTGTCAGTTCACTTGTTATGTTTGTTATGTCTTTACAGTACGAAGCGAGATGTGGGGACCCAGCTGCCACATGCAGGTTTTGGTGAATGTGATCTCAGGCCTCTATCCATCTCCTTTTCTGGCGTCCTTGTGCTCCACAGCGTGATCTTAGTGAAAAAGTGGTCATTAAAGTGGCTTGCGGCCCGTAGTCGGACGAAACGAGGATAAAGCATTGCCATCTGTCCATGACGATATCAGCTATTCTTATCGCTGTTGTGTTATTATTGTTATTATTATTATTATTATTTATTGCTGGATTTCCATAACAACATTTCTGAAACTCTTGGTTGGTGGCGTGCTGTGCAGAACCTGTGACACAGATGTCGGATGTGGAGTGGATTTCTGACGTTTTCTTCACTGTCTTGGACGGATCTGATAAGTTTCTTTGCAAGCTCCACTACCATATAGAATGCTTAAACTTCTTTTTTTCCGCTATGCAGCTAACGACAGACTATTTTAGGTCCAGAAATTAATCTAGGGCCTGTTTGAATGTCGAGACAGGAGATCACACATGTCTAGGGCCTGTTTGTTCAGACAGGTCAGTAAATGTGTGGAGGGCCTGTCTGAATGTCGAGACAAGACAGAAAATGTGTCTAAGGCCTGTTTGAATGTCGAAACAAGTCGGCAGATTTGTAATCGAATTGTATGTTCTGTTTGCTCGGATAATTGTCTTTTTGTATGTTTGTATAGTTTTTGTGTGTTTGTCCTTTGTATACTTGTCTGTCTACATATAAAGTTTAAATACTATTATCCGATAATGTCCACAGCAGACAATAAACAAATATTAGACAGGCAGCAGCAAAACAACAGGTTCAACATGCGCTACTTAGTCTGTCTATTGTCTGTCTGCTGTCTGTTCTGTTTACGGTCACAAAACCCGTGTTTGTTCTGATGCCCAGCTTCTATCCTCTACGCCACATTTTAGGAAAGAAAGAAGACGAGAGATCAGTACAAAAGTGACCATGAAGGAGACATAACACAAATGGTGGACAGAGCGGGTTCCTTTGTGTATATCTCCAGGTCTATGGGCGATATTTGTTGGTGGTTGTCTAGTGGTTGTCAGGTGGTTGTCTAGTGGATGTCGGGTGGTTGTCTGTTGGTTGTCTGGTGGTTGTCAGTTGATTGTCTGGTGGTTGCCTGGTGGAATATACTGTGAGATATCTCTGAGTATTTCATCAGGTATGAAGATGCGAACGAATAAGAAGAAGAAGATCAGGTATGAAGTCGTATCATGTTTTAGACACAAATTTCAAAACAGCTCATAAAAGAGGTCGCTACGCAGACAAACAGTACCAGGTATCTAAGACAAGGGGTCGCTTGGCGTATTCAAGGCAGTGGCACCTTGTACACGTCTACAGCCTCGCTGTTGTCGATGTGGCCGAGTGGTGGGAGGAGCTTGTAGATAGAACGGGTGGGAGGAGTTTGTAGATAGAACGGGTGGGATGAGCTTGTAGATAGAACGGGTGGGAGGAGCTTGTAGATAGAACGGGTGGGAGGAGCTTGTAGATAGAACGGGTGGGAGGAGCTTATAGATAGAATTGGTGGGAGGAGCTTGTAGATAGAACTGGGTAGTAGGACCTTGTAGAGAGAATAGTTAGTAGGACCTTGTAGAGAGAATAGTTAGTAGGACCTTGTAGAGAGAATAGTTAGTAGGACCTTGTAGAGAGAATAGTTAGTAGGACCTTGTAGAGAGAATAGTTAGTAGGACCTTGTAGAGAGAATAGTTAGTAGGACCTTGTAGAGAGAATAGTTAGTAGGACCTTGTAGAGAGAATAGTTAGTAGGACGTTGTAGAGATAATAGTTAGTAGGACCTTGTAGAGAGAATAGTTAGTATGGCGTTGTAGATAGAATAGTTAGTAGGACCTTGTAGATAGAATGAATGAATGAATAATCTTTATTTTTCAAGGGTAAAGAATTGGGCACAAAACACATTCTGCCCTTCATCACTCCATCTTTCATTCTTCCCACACACTTGATTTAGTACAAAAATACAAATTAAATTAGGAAAAACATATCAAAAGAGTGTAAGATTTAACTACTACATTCAAGGTAAAAGAGAAGAAGTAATTAACCTAATAAAATAGCACTCACGCACACATACACACGCAGACATATACATAAATAAAAATACATTGTAAATACAGATCTTCTAACATATGTTTTTTTTAACAAACATTAAAATAATTTCTAACAATATCTAACAAGTTGCTTTTCTAACTATGTCACTGAAGTACTTGATGGTTTACGAGCCATGTGTTGAGAGAGTACTGGCTATTTTATGGAGGCATATAATTACAAGCAAGTAAATAATGAAACAGGTTTGAGTTAAAGGATGAAGTATTACCAATGGATTTTAAATTGTAGGGGAGGGTGTTCCAGAGCTGTACTGCAGAGTATGCAAGGCTTTTCTTGTACATATCAATTCTGGGTTTAGGAAGAAGACAGTTTTTTAAACGCTGGCTATGTAATAGTTAGTAGGACCTTGTAGAGAGAATAGTTAGTATGACCTTGTAGAGAGAATAGTTAGTAGGACGTTGTAGAGAGAATAGTTAGTAGGACCTTGTAGAGAGAATAGTTAGTAGGACCTTGTAGAGAGAATAGTTAGTAGGACCTTGTAGAGAGAATAGTTAGTAGGACCTTGTAGATAGAACTGAGTAGTAGGACCTTGTAGATAGAATAGTTAGTAGGACGTTGTAGAGAGAATAGTCAGTAGGACCTTGTAGAGAGAATAGTTAGTAGGACCTTGTAGATAGAACTGAGTAGTAGGACCTTGTAGATAGAACTGAGTAGTAGGACCTTGTAGATAGAACTGAGTAGTAGGACCTTGTAGATAGAACTGAGTAGTAGGACCTTGTAGAGAGAATAGTTAGTAGGACCTTGTAGATAGAACGGATGACAGAACCTTATAGAAAGAACGGATAGTAGGACCTTGTAGATAGAACGGATGACAGAACCTTATAGAAAGAACGGATGGTAGGACCTTGTAGATAGAAGGGGTGGTAGGATGTTGTAGGCAGAACTGATAGTAGGACCTTGCAGATAAAACGGGTAGTATGACATTATAGGTAGAACGAGCTGTAGGACCTTGTAGATAGAACTGGTGGTATGACATTGTAGATAGAATGGGGAGTAGGACCTTGTAGATAGAGCGGGCAGTATGATCTTGTAGATATAACAGTTAGCAGGACCTTGTAGATATAACACGCTATAGGATCGTGTAGATATAACAGGTAGCAAGACCTTGTAGATAGAACACGCAGCAGGACCTTGTAGATAAAACAGGTAGCAGGACTTTGTAGATAGAACACGTAGCATGACCTTGTAGATAAAACAGGTAGCAGGACCTTGTAGATAAAACAGGTAGCAGGACCTTGTAGATAAAACAGGTAGCAGGACCTTGTAGATAAAACAGGTAGCAGGACCTTGTAGATAAAACAGGTAGCAGGACCTTGTAGATAAAACAGGTAGCAGGACCTTGTAGATAAAACAGGTAGCAGGACCTTGTAGATAAAACAGTTAGCAGGACCTTGTAGATAGAACACGTAGCAGGACCTTGTAGATAGAACACGTAGCAGGACCTTGTAGATAGAACACATAGCAGGACCTTGGACAGGCGTGGGACAGGCGGCTGGTCTGAGGCAAGCTTCCACATATTGTGGCTTTGAAAGTTACTCTGAACATGAATCTTCTCCCCTGACAGGAAACCACGTGATCTTAATGTCACGAAACAGAAGAAAGTTGCATCTCATCCAATCGCGTACGATTCCCGTCTTGGCGGTTACTAGAGAAGTTCCTATTTGTTCGATGTATCGAGGAGCTTTCCCGGGGAACTGTCTGACTAACAAATAACAGAAATATATTTGACAATAAGTAACAGTTACATTCAAAAGAAAGTCAAGATTAATCTATACTTGTCAGAGAACAAGCAGACAAACAACCAGCCCGAAGTATCTGAAAATAGCAGAGGTGTGGTTGTGGACACAGATGCAGCATTCGCATGCCTCAACCATCAGAAAAAGAAATAATAATGTTCTGGGAGAGAAAGTAGAACATTTTTTGTTCATTTAAAAAAAAGGACAAAAACTACTTGAACATCTCATGAGATAGAAAAGCTCTAGGTTTTGAATTTTACACCGAAAAATTAAGAAAGAAAACGTAAGAAATCAAGCGACAATACCTGGACAAACAGACAGACAAGTATACAAGCGACAATACCTGGACAAATAGACAGACAGGTATACAAGCGACAATATCTGGACAAATAGACAGACAAGTATACAGGCGACAATACCTGGACAAACAGACAGACATGTATACAAGCGACAATACCTGGACAAACAGACAGACAAGTATACAAGCGACAATACCTGGATAAACAGACAGACAAGTATACATGCGATAATACCTGGACAAATAGACAGACAAGTATACATGCGACAAAACCTGGACAAACAGACAGACAAGTATACAAGCGACAATACCTGGACAAACAGACAGACAAGTATACAAGCGACAATATCTGGATAAACAGACAGACAAGTATACAAAGGACAAACACACAAAAACTATACAAACATACAAAAAGACAATTATCCGAGCAAACAGAACATACAATTCGATTAAAAAGACAAATATAAAAACAGACAATAAAAAATGTAGAGAGAGGGAGAGAGAGAGAGTTGTAGTGTAAAGAAATAAGTATAGAGAGATAAGTGTAGCTTAGAGAGAGAGAGAGAGGGAGGGGGAGGGAGAGAGTTGTAGAGTAAAGAGATAAATATAGAGATTGATTGATTGATTGATCTTTATTTCAAAAGGGTTAAGAATTGGGCACGCAGGCTGTCTGACATTCTGCCCTTTATCATACATCTTTCACTCTATTCCAGACATTCTACAAATATGCTGTTCATATAACAAACAGATAAGTGTAGCATAGAAAGAAAGGGAGTTGTAGAGTAAAGAGATAAGACTAGAGAGATAAGTGTAGCGTAGAAAGAGAGGGAGTTGTAGAGTAAAGAGATAAGAATAGAGATATGAGTGTAGCATAGAGAGAGAGGGGGGAGATGTAGAGTAAAGAGATAAGCATAGAGAGATAAGTGCAGCGTAGAGAGAGAGAGAGAGAGTTGTAGAGTAAAGAGATAAGTATAGAGAGATAAGTGTAGCGTAGAGAAATAGAGAGAGAGAGAGAGAGAGAGTTGTAAAGTAAAGCGATAAGTATAGAGAGATAAATGTAGCATAGAGGGAGAGAGTTGTAGAGGAAAGAGATAAGTATAGAAAGATAAGTGTAGAGTAAAGAGAGAAAAAGTTGTATAGTAAAGAGATAAGTATAGAGAGATGAGTGTAGCGTAGAGAGAAAGAGAGGTTGGGAGTAAAGAGATAAGTATAGAGATATAAGTGTATAGCGCAGACACAGAGAGAGTTGTACAGTAAAGAGATAAGTATAGAGAGATAAGTGTAGCATATATAGAGAGAGTTGTAGAGCAAAGAGATAAGTATAGATAAGTGTAGCGTAGAGAGAGAGAGAGAGAGAGAGAGAGAGAGAGAGAGAGAGTTGTAGAGTAAAGAAATAAGTATAGGAAGATAAGTGTAGAGAGATAAGTGTAGAGAGATAATTATAGAGAGATAAGTATAGAGAGATATGTGTAGAGAGATAAGTATAGAGATATAAGTGTAGAGAGATAAGTATAGAGAGATAAGTATAGAGAGATAAGTATAGACTGAAAGACAAGTATTAAAAAAACACCTGTTAGAGAAAGAAATGGCTCAAAATCGTGACTCCATTTCTTTGAACATGCGTAGAGAGAAAGATATGTGAAGAAAGTAGTTGTACCGTGAAAAGTGTGACAGACACAGGTGTACCAAGACAAATGTACACATATCTAAAGAGACAAATGTACAGAGAAAAGTGTGCACAGACAAGCGTGAAGAGACAAGTGTACATAGACAAAAGTACAGACAAGTTTGAAGACAAATGGAGACTAGGCCAGACAGGCTGTTTCCTAGTTTCTGTTTAAGGGAGGTAAGATTTAAAATTCTCGCTTTAGTACCGCATTGAGTTATTCCCCCTACAGTGTGTCTTCAATAGCTGGCAGTTCTTGTTTGGTTCTTGCTGAAACAATTGAATTTGATCAATCACGTTTGTGACACACAGGTCTTCAGTGATCATTCACATTTGTGACAACACAACCCATCAGTGATCTCTCACATTTGTGACACGCAGAAACAAGTCATTAGTCACAGTTATTTCCTCTTAATTTCTCAGTCACAGATAGTTCCTCTTATTTTTTCAGTCACAGTTAGTTCCTTTTAGTTTCTCAGTCACAGTTAGTTCCTCTTATTTTTTCAGTCACAGTTAGTTCCTTTTAGTTTCTCAGTCACAGTTAATTCCTCTTAGTTTCTCAGCCACAGTTTGTTCCTTTTAATTTCTCAGTCACAGTTATTTCTTCTTAGTTTCTCAGCCACAGTTAGCTCCTCTTAGTTTCTTGGTCACAGTTAGTTCCTCTTACTTTCTCAGTCACAGTTAGTTCCTCTTAGTTTCTCAGCCACACTTAGTTCCTCTTAGTTTCTCAGTCACAGTTAGTTCCTCTTACTTTCTCAGTCACAGTTAGTTCCTCTTACTTTCTCAGTCACAGTTAGTTCCTCTTAGTTTCTCATCGTCTTAAACATCACCAAACTCTGGAAAGTTCCAGCAAAGATATAAACTGCCAGTGACTGAATGTTGCGGCAATTTTGATCACGTGATAGGTGATAAAATTACAGTTACGGCAACCTTCAGTTTAACGGGACATGGATATAAGGGACTTCAGATGTACATACCGGACAAATAACAGCACGGCGCCTAACTCTGTACACACTTTCAAGAAGGTGCACCAAAATATGACATCATCACCATCAACTTGTGCCATTTAGCCCCGGATCTCTGACTTCAACGTCGTTTTGGTCACTTGCGACCTTCTCCAAGGCCAGAGCTATTCACAGGTAAGCTGTGGAAATCTCGACACCTGTTGACCACACCTGGAAAGAGGACAGGTTCCCGTAGGAGAGCAACTTTAAATAAACGCCCTGCCAGGTGCGTGGCGTTGGTGGCTCTGTGGTTGCCAGCAAAACTATGACAGGCTAAGATTTCCCTGCGTCTACTGACTCCGATGACGCAGTTTATTCATACCAGTGTTATTTTAGCGTCGTCAACACCGGAAACTGTTTACGATCGCGGCTGCGTTTCTTTCAACAAATGTTAAGTTCGCCAGTGTCTAGTTCCAATATAAACTCGACTATCTGAGTTCTGAGTGATACGTCTCGTCACCTGCTCTTCTTTTCATCAACTTGACGTCTTTCATCTTCCTGCCGGCTATTCTATTCATCAATTCCAACACTTTACTCGGCCGTTCGTGTTCTCTGACGCTAAACCTTTTTAACCTGGAGAGTTTGCTGTATACGAAGCCACGGCTTATGTAGCTATACATGAGGTGTTATCGTGTACAACCTGCGGTCCATCATCATCATCATCATCAGGTGCCGTGCCGACTGGCGTTGGCTATTATGCTTCTCCAGAGTACCTGATCCTTCATCTCCTCTCACACCATCTCATCAGACTGTCCAGTATCATTTCTCTTGGTCTTCTTCTGAATCTTCTTCCTTCTATTTTTCCTGTTGTTATAATATTTTCAATGCCCCCTCTTCTCATTGCATGTCCTATGAAAGTACATTGTCTCTCTCTTATCTTTTTGACAAGGTTTTTTTTTGTCTCTCCAGCTCTTCTCCTACATTCTTCATTAGTTATTTTTGCTGTTCAGGGGATTCGCAACATTCTTCTAATAAACCACATTTCTGCTGCTTCCAATGATTTTTGTGTAGACTTGCCTATTGTCCATGATTCACTTCCATATAACAAGATAGGTTCAATATAGCATTTTATGAAAAAAAATCCCCAGCATAACCTGCATGTAGTTGGAAAAGTGGTCCTTGTACGTAAAAAGGTTGGGAAGCCCTGGTCTACAGCACATCAGCATTCATCTTTTCTCAAATGTTAGTCTGCGTTGTTTCAGTTCAGTTTTTGGTACCTGACCTTGCTTTTGTATGATCCCTAGTGTGTGTGTGTGTGCGCGTGTGTGTGTTACTGACAGACAGATTGACGTGCTTAGCCACACATTCTGCCTGTCAATGAAGTGTGTTTAATCTGTCAGTCAGGTGTGTCATTCCTCTGTCAAGAAGAACATAAATATGATGCCGGGTACCAGAGTGTGGGGGGATCTGTGGGTCAGTTTCGTGTCATGTCAACCTTGTCACGTTTCTGTTTGTTTCCTACACCTTTCTCTCTCTTTTTTTTCCTGTTTCACCTGAGACCTGTAACACATCTGTCATGTCCAACTAGCGGACGTTAGAGATTCAGAAGGTCAGAACTGCTCATGCAATTCTCGTTAATATTCTAACTTCTGGCAGAAAAAACTTGAAAGAATTAAGCTTTAAAAAACACGCACATACTCACACATACACACACACACACATACACACACCTCATACACACACACACACACAGTGTGTAGAACAGAAGCCGGAAATCAGCAACCAAAAAATCGAAGACTCCGACAAGAAGAAATGAAAATGGAGGCTGTCCTTGACCCCGTGTGTCATAAAGGGGAGAGAAGTCTGCCTACTTTCAGCTGCATCATCTGTTGCATGCAGACATGAGAGGCACAATGTCTGCTGCATAATGAGTTCTTCTTTTCAGTCCTTAATCCAGTCCATTTCCTTATTTTGTCACATCATCAGATTATGTACATAGATCTCCATCATCACATTATGTAGCTCCATCTCAATGATCAGATTATGTACACCCACCTCAATGATCAGATTATGTACACCCATCTCAATGATAAGATTATGTACACCCATCTCAATGATAAGATTATGTACACCCATCTCAATGATCAGAGCTGGTAGCTATCAAGATCAAACATACCATCTAGTAAACTACCAAGAGGCGAAAACTATAATCCGTAACCAGTGCAGATCTCAATGGAAGAAACAACTGAAATGCAGCAATGAACCAGATCCAATACACCAACTACAAGGACATCAGCAAACCATCCTCTTTCACCTAAGCTCAGGTCACTGCAGACTACTAAGCTACTTACATCGACTTAAAATGTCTCACACAGACGAGTGCCCATGTGGCAGTGGAGTCCAGACTCCAGAACATGTCCTTCAAGAGTGCAGAGCTGAGGCGTGAGACATGGCCAGAGGACACAAGCTTAGGGCAAAAGCTTAGGGGCTCCTATTAGGATCTGGAGAGAACTGCGGGCTTTGCCATGTCAACAGGGATCAGGATCTGATGTTACCAACAACCTCGAACGAAGAAGAAGAAGAGAAGAAGAAGAAGAAGACAGGCCTCAATCCTCAGATTATATACACTCATCTCAGTCATCAGACTGTGTACAGACATCTCACTCACCATCTTATGTACACACATTTGTATTGCTGCCGTCCGATTATTCTTTTTCCTTGTACTTTCCTTCTTTTACGTATGTTATTATTGCATAATGTCTGTTGATATGAACACAATACTTTAACTTTGTGACTTTTGCGTTGTATAATATATCTTTACTTTCAAATTTCAACTGATTTAGTTTGTTCTTGTTTGTTCTTTTCTGTTCATGAAACTCGACATGTTCTTGTGTACAACGAGATTTTAAGTGTTTTAATTTTCTTGTTCTTGGAACAGAATAGTCTGGAGTGTACATAAAGTCTGATGACTCTTAGATTTTACGCCACAGTCTGGAATGTACATAAAGTCTAATGAATATTAGATTTTACACCATAGGGTAGTGTGAAGTGTACATAAATTCTGATGACTCTTAGATTTTACACCATAGAGTAGTCTGGAGTGTACATAAATTCTGATGAACCTTTGATTTTACACCATAGTCTGGAGTGTACATAAAGTCTGATAACTCTTAGATTTTACACCATAGGGTAGTGTGAAGTGTACATACATTTTGATGACTCTTAGATTTTACACCATAGAGTAGTCCGGAGTGTACATAAATTTTGGTGACTCTCAGCTCTTACACCACAGAGTTGTGTGTAGTGTACATAAACTATGATGGAGAGGGTGAGGACTGTCCTATTAGGAAGTCGGCGACCCACAGCTGATACCCACAGCAGATACCCACAGCTAATATTCTTGGACTAGCAAGAGGTGCACACTACACACATGCGCCATTTTCTATACCCTAAAGCCAGTCTTTCTAGCAAATAAAAAAAAACCACTTCAAGTTTTAAAGCACATTCCACCAGAACAAAGCAAACGCTTGTCCCCTCCTGCACTCTTGTTCCAGCAAAGTTGCTTACTCAAGCATGTGCCACTTTGTTTCGGTTCACTGCGTTACCTGGTCTCACTTTGGCGCAGTCAGGTAAAACTTAGGGACCATTCATTCATTCATTTGCGTGTCCCTTGCAGAACTTTGCCTCCCTAACAGCAATCCTGTAGGCCTCTCAGTTGTCAGCAAGATGTCCTGCTGTGTGCATCTATTTGCAGATTATCAACGATGTCTTGCAGCCATCTTCGCCTTGGTCTTCCTCTCTTTCTTTTTCCTGAACCCTTCCAATACGGTCTTCTCCAGACTATCATGACGTTTAATGTGTTCAAAATATTCAAGTTTTTTTCTCTTTAAACCTCTTTACTAGCCAGCCTTCTTCAACGTTAAGTTCTTGTAGTATGGATATATTTGTTCTTAGGGACCAGCTGGGCCTAAATTTAGAGGCCGAAATCGCCTGTTGTCATCTCAGAACTTTCTGTAATATTTCTGATCTAGTCCTTTAAGAACTTGGACACCAGGAAGGACGAGTTCAGTGGGTGACAAGGTCACTATGAAGGTCATACGGTCATGACAAGGCGGAAACGCGGAAACGTTAATCATCCAAACATACGAGGCAAACATTCGTCTACATTCTACTCTGAGTGACGTGTTGGTTGCCAGTGGCTGGTCACACACACCAAAGATTCATGTCACTTTACAGGAAACTCAATGTAGACAGTCTCTAACGGTGTGGCCTGTTACAGTTCGCTTATAGTGTCTGTCGCATAATCGGCAAATGCATGCCTTTTATCCACCGATGTGTCTAGATTTGTCTGGTAATGACCGGTGCGCCTCTCTTCTCGGCGCGCTGCCTAGCTACGCACTTACACCTGCCTGGTTCCGGTGTGTTAAGGTTATGTACAAGACCTCTGCATCTATTAAAAGTATATACATAAAGTAGGCGACCTCTAAAAGCTACAGGTCCCTGCACAGGAAGTTGTGTTACATAAAGTTAACTTCCAGAAACTTGACAGTAAATTTGTTTGTAAGTTTTGCACAAAATTACAGTCCCTGAAATTTTAACATCGTCACAGTTTTTACTGGCCTGCGTTTATTCGTAACGGCCTGTGATGTTGGGATATTTCTTTCGGTAAGTGCCTGATAATTTACCTGTGTATGAACATCCATTCTTCACTTGCCGACCCAGCTTTTTTGCTCATTTTTTTCAGTGCAGATCACAGTTAAGAGAAATTTTTAAAAAATTATTTCCGGGAAGCAAAGTGAAGAACTGTACGCCTCTGCAGTAGAAATGTCTGTTCTTAATTCCTCTGATGTCATCTATCTTCTTCAACCTAGGTGTCCACCTGCTTTAAATCAGTCAGTCATATGCACGTCCCTTGCGGAACTTTGCCTCCCAAACAGCACTCCTGTAGGCCTCTCGGTTGTGAGCAAGATGGCCTGCTGCTGCTGCGTCCATTTGCAGATCGTCAACGATTTCTTGCAGCCATCTTCGTTTTGGTCTTCCTCTTTTTCTCTTTCCCATTATGTATCCTTCCAATACGGTCTTCTCTAGATTATCATGACGTTTAATGTGTCCAAAATATTAAAATTTTTTCTGTTTAATCCTCTTTACTAGCCAGCCTTCTTCAATATTAAGCTCTTGTAGTATGGATATATTTGTTCTTTTTTGTGTCCATGATAGTTGAAGAACTCTTCTGTAGCATTTACATTCAAAGGCATTTATGTGGTTCTCAGCTGTTTTGTTAAGTGTCCAGGTCTCACAGGCATATGTTGAGATGAGAAAGATGCATGCCCTTAAAAATCTTATTTTTGTGCTTCTGTCTGTTCCTCTCCACAAATTCTTTATTTGTTTTACTTTCTGAAGAGCGATAGATGTCCTCCTTCTAATTTCCCTCATTGTATCTCCATTATTAGTTAGTAGTGATCCAAGATATTCAAAACCTGCTGTAAATATTAATCTCATATTACTAAAATCTTGTGTGCGTGTATGTATGTATGTATGTGTGTATGTGTGGTTGGGGGGTGGGGGTGGGGAGTAGCCAAGCCACTGTATTTTAAACCATTCTTTATAAGTGTTCTGCCCAGGGCAACTGTTACATCACACACCAAAACCACATCTCTCTCTAGCTTCCAGCTTCTATGTCACCTTTCTGTTGCCTGCCCCAGTGGCACAGTCAGATAGCAACAGTGGATCTATATAGCACTTTGATTTAGCTAATGGCCAGGTTCTGATTTTAAAGCAAGATTTGTCAGGGATCTGTGGACAATCAGCAACATGCACGCTGACCTGCCTACTCGACTCACGCTAAGCACAACAATTGTATACGCTGCACAATCAAATACAAATAAATAAATTTGCTACTTTTCTTCTTAACTTTCCCGATGCTACTTTGAGTGTAGTAATCTTAACTTTCCCGATGCTACTTTGAGTGTAGTAATCTTAACTTTCCCGATGCTACTTTGAGTGTAGTAATCTTAACTTTCCCGATGCTACTTTGAGTGTAGTAATCTTAACTTTCTCAATGCTACTTTGAGTGTAGTAATCTTAACTTTCTCAATGCTACTTTGAGTGTAGTAATCTTAACTTTCTCAATGCTACTTTGAGTGTAGTAATCTTAACTTTCTCACTGCTACTTTGAGTGTAGTAATCTTAACTTTCTCACTGCTACTTTGAGTGTAGTAATCTTAACTTTCCCGATGCTACTTTGAGTGTAGTAATCTTAACTTTCTCACTGCTACTTTGAGTGTAGTAATCTTAACTTTCTCACTGCTACTTTGAGTGTAGTAATCTTAACTTTCCCGATGCTACTTTGAGTGTAGTAAAACTGGAGAAAATGTTATAGCGTTACATGAGTTTGTTTTACTGATTTCTTAGGACTTTAGTATATTTTTGTTAATGAGAACTTTAGTGAGGCACTGTTTCTAGTTAGTGTTTCTTTGTCCTGTGCCAGTTGATCAGCTCGTTAATATGTTTTTCCTCTCTGTCTTCCTTTCTCTTTTTTTTTCCTTCTAGTCTTCCGATGAATGTGTAAGTAAGTGTTATTTATTTCAAATTTAGGTTAAAGCTTATTTTTCACATGATTTTCACGTTTCCTGTTGATCTTCAAGTTATACTGCCATGTTGTAGATCATATCTGCGGTTTTGTAAACAAACATCTTTGCACCACTCCCTGGCTATCTGTACGTAGTTGTACAGTGAATAAATTAAACTCTCCAGTCACGTGGTCTTGTCTCTCTCAGAGGCTGAGGAGCGGATGGTAGCAGCACAGATCTTTGCCCTGCCTGTGTCCTGATCTCTGACGTGTCCCTGTCTGCACCTGTCTGCACTGAACCTGTCAGGTAACAAGGTAAGACGTTGCCCAGATATCTTTCACATCTTCTAGTGTATGTCACAGATTGCCTTTGTCCGCTTTGTTCTTACACTACATGTCAGGTTAATTGTTCCTACACTACATGTCAGGTTAATTGTTCCTACACTACATGTCAGGTTAATTGTTCTTACACTACATGTCAGGTTAATTGTTCTTACACTACATGTCAGGTTAATTGTTCCTACACTACATGTCAGGTTAATTGTTCCTACACTACATGTCAGGTTAATCGTTCTAACCCTGGATCCCAGGTTAACCCTACATCTTAGGTTAACCCTATATCCTAGGTTAACCTTAGACTGTAGGTTAACCCTACATCCTAGATTAACTCTACATCACAAGTTAACCCTACATCTTAGATTAACTCTACATCACAAGTTAACCCTACATCTTAGATTAACTCTACATCACAAGTTAACCCTACATCTTAGATTAACTCTACATCACATGTTAACCCTACATCTTAGATTAACTCTACATCACAAGTTAACCCTACATCCTAGATTAACTCTACATCACAAGTTAACCCTACATCCTAGATTAACTCTACATCACAAGTTAACCCTATATCTTAGATTAGATTAAACCAACATTCTAGGTTAACCCTACATATCAGGTTAACTCTATATTCCAAGTTAAACCCCGCATCCCAGGCTAACCCTACATCCTAAGGTTAACCCTATATCCCAAGTTTAACTCTATATCCCAAATTTAACTCAATATCCCAAGTAACGTGTTCAAGAGACTGTGCTGTAGAGGGCGGAACAATAAAACTCCCCAGATCATCAGAGGGTGTACCCCCCCCCCCCGGACAAGTGTTTCGGGCCTGTTAAACTCCTGACACACGCGTTGTCAAGCTTAACAGAAACTGGGATATCTGAAACGATGTATATTCAGAGACTGGATACCACTACTGTAGCGGGCCTGTCATCACTGCGCCCTTGCAGTATGGCTAAGCGTTACAAAATAAATGTACTATGGAATGTATCATTATCAGACAGAAACAAAGTTACAGAAGGACTAGCTATTGTCAATAAACAGGGGAAAAAACAAACAAAAAACAGGACCAGCTTCTGTCAGTAAACAGAGAAAACAAAGTTAAAGCAGGACCTGGTCTTATCAATAAACAGAGAAAAGAAACAAACACATAAAGAAATAAACAGGACCAGCTCTTGTCAGTAAATGGAGAAAACAAACAAATAAAAAAAACATAACATTTTGACCTGTCTTATTCAGATCAGTAACTTGTGGAGGCGGATAATGATGGACTTACTCTGTGTTGTGTTCGTCTTAAAATTTGTACACAACGCGGATATAAAGTGCAGACATTTATAACTTGTACACAAAACGCGGATATAAAGTGCAGACATTTATAACTTTAAAAACATCCTGAGCACAGCTGTAATATGTTTAAAATGCTTGAAAGAGTACAGTTCGACTGCCACGCTCTCACACATAAAAACACACCAGGACCAGCTCACAACAACTGGGTCGTGGGGACGTCATTGACATAAGTGACAAAACTCCAGGTAGAAGACAGCAACCAGGGATCTGAGCTACGAGAGGTGATTGATAAGTTCTCGGCCTAAGGTATAAATACGTGAAACACACAGTTGATATTAGGTGCATTTGTAGATCAGGTTAATGTAAGATTAAACACCAAGTTTCAAGAAATTAACTGCAACCAGTTTCTTTTACAGCCTACTGAAGTGGTATGGGGTGGCAGAAATTGAGAAAATGGATAAAATTTCTCATCGAGCAGTCATTCGCTACCTCTGCATCAGGGGCTTATCATCGAAGGAGATCCATGAGGATATGGTAGAGACTCTAGGGGAGAGTGCCCCTTCTTACAGCACAGTGAAGAAATGGCCAGCTCAATTCAAACATGGAAGGGAGAGTCTGGAAGATGATCCTCATCCAGGAAGACCAAGAACGGTAACCACCGATGAAACCACCGGCAGAATCCATGACATGATAATGGAGGATCGACGACTAACTGAGCAGTACATTGCTACTGAGTTGGGCATCTCCCAGGAACATGTTCATGCCATTATTCACAATCATCTTCAAATGACAAAGGTCTCTTCTCGATGGGTCCTGAAACTTCTTGGAGCTGATCACAAACGACAGCGTCTCAATATGTCAAGAGACAATCTTGGCTATTTTTCTACAGATCCTGTAAAGTTTCTTCAGCAATTTGTGACTATGGATGGGATTTAGGTTAATCATTTTCAACCAGAAACCAAAGAACAGTCAAAGCAGTGGAAACATCATGGATCCCCCACCTCCAAAGAAAAGCAAGGGTGGTTCTGTCTGCAGGTAAAGTGATGGCTTCCATCTTTTGGGATTCAGATATATGCTATTGGTAGACTATCTTCAAAAGGGCAGAACAGTCACTGGGGCCTATTACGCTAATCTTGTGAAGCAACTGCTGGTCAAACTGAAGGAAAAGTGTCGAAAGAAATTGATGATAGGAGTCATCTTTCAGCAAGACAATGCTCCAGTTCACAAGTCGGCGGTGGCAATGGCTGTCATTCATGAATGCGGCTTCCAGCTTCTTGAACATTCTCCTTATTCTCCTGATTTGGCTCCTTCGGACTATTACCTGTTTACCAAACTCAAAAAGGAGCTCAGTGGTCGCAAATTTTCTTCAGATGATGACATCATTCATGCTGTAGACCACTTTCTACTGGCACAAGATGCAGACTTTTACAAGGAAGGGATCCGTATGCTCCGGGATCGCTGGACTAAATGCAAAAACTTGCAAGGGGACTATGTTGAGAAATAACCCCAAAAAGTTGTCAACAAATAATCCGTTGTACCTTATGCCAGTATTACTGTCCACAAAACAAAAAGGAATGGAAAAACTAATTATGTCAGTTCGTAAGAACAGCGAAGAGCAAAACCTCTATCTTAATGCAAAGAAAACTAAATTGATGACAACTGACAAAACAAACAAGGCAGATGATATATGTATCAATGAGGAAAAATTGGAAGAAGTGAAGAGTTGTGAAAATCTTGGATCATTACTAAATAATAACGGAGATACAATGAAGGAAATTAAAAGTCAGACATCTGTTGCTCTTTAGGAAGTAAAACAACTAAAGAATCTGTGGAGAGGAGCAGACAGAACTACAAAAATAAGATTTTTAAGGGCATGCATCTTTCCCATCGCAACATATGCCTGTGAGACCTGGACACTTAACAAAACAGCCGAGAAACACATAAATGCCTTTGAATGTAAATGCTACAGGAGAATTCTTCAAATATCATGAACATAGAAATAACAAATATATCTATACTACAAGAACTTAATATTGAAGAAGGCTGGCTAGTAAAGAGGATTAGACAAATAAAATTTAAATATTTTGGACACATTAAACGTCATGCTAATCTAGAGAAGACCGTCTTGGAAGGGTACATAATGGAAAAAAGAAAGAGAGGAAGACCAAGGCGAAGATGGCTGCAAGATAACGCTGATAATCTGCAAATGGATGCATCAGCAGCAGGCCATCTTGCTCACAACCAAGAGGCCTACAGGAGTGATGTTAGGAAGGCAAAGTTCCGCAAGGGACACACAAATCAATGACCTTATGCCGAGAACTTCTCAATCACCCCTGGCAAAGTTACCTGGGTGAGTGCTACAAAACACCTGTCACGTGACCTTGCTCTCAGCGCCAGGTGTGGAAAGTTCTACCAACACATTCATGAGGGGCTCCCAACAGACGCCCAGTCTGTTCTGTGTCAGGCTTCTCAAAGAGGTGATCATTTCTAACTAAGATATAGGTCATCTTCAAGGTCGGGAGTGGCTGAATCAATAACGAAGCTGCTTCTGAGAGAGGAGCCACCATCAGGACCCTTTATATGTCATCCAGCAGACAAAATAGTCCCTTTATATGTCATCCAGCAGACAAAATAGTCCCTTTATATGTCATCCAGCAGACAAAATAGTCCCTTTATATGTCATCCAGCAGACAAAATAGTCCATTTATATGTCTTCCAGCAGACAAAATAGTCCCTTTATATGTCATCCAGCAGACAAAATAGTCCCTTTATATGTCTTCCAGCAGACAAAACAGTACTTTTATATGTCTTCCAGCAGACAAAATAGTCCCTTTATATGTCTTCTTCCAGCAGACAAAACAATCGCTTGAGTCTGTAGAGTTCGCACATTTGTACTGATGAGACGATCTGTCTAGAGAGTCATCATCATCATCATCATCATCATCATCATCATCATCATCATTATCATCATCAACGTAACACTTCGAACTTTAACATGACACACGGCCATTTCTTATATACCTCGACATCTTGGCTGTTTACATGCATGTAATTCTTATCTAACACATTATCTTTTTATATCAACATAATGTGGACATAACACACACCTGATCTTGTGTCAACAGAGCACACACAATGGCCGTATATGGGGGTCTACACATCCTGTTTCTGGCGGGGTTGCTGTGTCAGGCTACGGGCCTGTTTCTGCACCTGGTGGCGCTAGTCACGGCCCAGTGGTCCCTGCTTGGGACGCCGACTGTTTATTACTTTGGGTTGTGGGACACGTGTCAGGGTGACCTATGTCGGGAGTACGAAGCGGCCCAGAAGACAGGTGGTTATAGTTGTTCACGATTTCTTTTTTTTTTTTTTTGGTCAGTTCTCCTCCTTTTCGTGCTCAGTTTGAATGTGTTTCTTTGTCTATGGGTGAGACCGTGCGAGATGGAGGAAGAGAAGGGGAGTAACTGGGTACAGGTAGAAAGTTATCGCCGTTTATTTGAGAACGTTTTTTTGTGAACATTCTATAAGTTTATGTTAAAGAGAACATTCTATATGTTTAGGTTAGGGAAACATTCTATACGTTTATAATAGGGTAACATTCTATATGTTTATGTTAGGGTAATATTCTATAAGTTTATATTAGGTGAACATTCTATATGTTTATGTTAGGGTAACATTCTATATGTTTATGTTAGGGTAACATTCTATATTTTATGTTAGGTGAACATTCTATATGTTTATGTTAGGGTAACATTCTATATGTTTTTGTTAGGGGAACATTCTATATGTTTATGTTAGGGGAACATTCTATATGTTTATATTAGGTAACATTCTATATGTTTATGTTAGGGGAACATTCTATATGTTTATGTTAGGGGAACATAGAAAATCCGTATACTATGACAATGAAGATGATCAAATCTTCACGTGTGTGTGCGCCTGCGTGTGTGTGTTTATGCTGTGTTAGTGACAGGTATGTCTATACTGTGTTAATGACAGGTATGTCTATGCTATGTTGATGACAGATATGCTTATGCTGTTTTTGTGTCTGGTGTGTATGTTTTTGGGGTGCTTGTTTTCTATGTCCAAGCCAAACCAGACACGAGGTATTGTTACATGTAGCAACCCAGACACGAGGTACTTTTGTATGTGGCACTCCAGACATGAGGTACTGTTGCATATAGCAATCCAGACACAAGGCACTGTTGCATGTAGCAACCCAGACAGCTAGAACAAAAAAGAAGACATTTATATCTTCTTATGTCTATATTCTGCTGTCTATCTTCTTCTGTCTACCTTCATCTGTCTACCTTCATCTGTCTACCGTCTTCTGTCTATTTTTATCTGTCTACTTTCATCTATCTACCTTCTGTTAACCTTCTTTTATCTGTCTTCATCTCTCTACCTTCTTCTGCCTGCCTCTTCAGTCTACCTTCATCTATCTTCACCTGTCTACCTTCTGCTGTCTACCTTCGTCTTTCTACCTTCTACCTTCATCTCTCTTCCTTCTTCTGTCTACCTTCTTCTCTCTGCCTTGTACCTTTATCGCTTTACTTTCTTCTATCTACCTTCTTCAGCCTACCTTCATCTCTCTATCTTCTTCTGCCTACCTTCTTCTGCTAATCTTCTTCTGTCAACCTTCATCTGTCTACCTTCTTCTCTTTTTCAGCCTACCGTCTTCTGCCTACCTTCTTCTGTCTACCTTATTTTCTCTACCTTCTCACTATTTTCTTCCTCTTTTCTCTGATCTCAGTTTGTTTCTGGTCCTTGTGGTGAACAAGTGGGTCACTATTTATCTATCTATCTATCTATCTATCTATCTATCTATCTATCTATCTATCTATCTATCTATGTCTGTCTGTCTGTCTGTCATTACATATAGAAGATGAACATTTCATACATATTATTATTTCTTGCAAGTATATAACACAACAGTTATCAACTGGAACACAACAGGCCAAAGAAAAAGAGGTCGACATGGTGAAACTCTAAAGAGGACACTATTAAGTGAGGCCAGTTTAGTGGGCATAACATCCTTTGATGAGGTTGCAAAGCTCGCCGGAGACAGGAAAAACTTGGCGAACTACCATTAGGGCCCTATGTGGCATTTAACATCGCACGAGTAATGTAAGATGTAAGACAAGTATAAGAAGAATTTGAATGAGTTTTTAGACCTAAAGTTGAGAAATAAAGGGTCGAATGTTGAACGGAGTTGAAGGTCAGTTATTCACTTTTTTAAAACAAAGTTCTTCAAGTCTTTTATTGGTTCGTTCTTTCTCTCTTGATATCTTTTGAGTTTGTGATTTGACTTTCTGTTACAGCCAGCCTAGAGGCTTGTCAAGCCTTCGCTGTGTTAGCCATGGTGGTGGGCGGAGCTACACTTGTCATGTGTCTAGTTTACTCCCTCATGATCTTTTTGGGCAAAACTCCAATCAGATTCGTTCCGCTGGTTGCCATGGTGACCACAGCCGTCACGCGTGAGTATTGTTGGCATGCAGTAGTTCTGGACTTCATGATATATGTTTTCAAACTTTTGTTGTATGTCAGTCATAATTCCTAGTCTTTCATCTTTGTTTTCATAGCGATGTCTGCGATAATTCAGTAGATTAGTGGTGCCGTGAAAGTGAACTGAATTCTCACGTCATTTTATGGCCTGGAGGTCCATTTCCGGATCTGCAACGGTGGGTGCCTGATACACGTATGTTAGGAAACTTACTTCTGGGAATTAAGAAAGTATGTCTCACTGCCAGGGCACTTCAGAACATTCTATACGTACGAATGTCAGCGCAACATAAGACAGAAAGATGCGAGTAAGACTCAGAAGTTTGAGACACAATTAGAACTGGAGCTGTCATTCAGGATCCATGTGCTAATGGCAAAACGGCAGAAGAGCACGTGTTATATAATAATGCACTATTTATGAAGTTTAGAGGACAACTCATGCTATGGCAGTGTCTCTCCGAGACACGCTACATCCACAAAGACGTCAGCAGAAACTGAATAAAATATAGAGGCGTGTTTTTATCCTAAAAAATGTATTTAACCAATAAAACTTGTTTACATTAATTATTTCACTTACACATTTTAAAGCATGAGATACACTTCTTCTTTTTCGTGTGTGCGTGTATGTGCGTGTATGTGCGTGTATGTGCGTGTATGTGCGTGTATGTGCGTGTATGTGCGTGTGAGAGAGCTATTTTATTAAGTTAATTACTTCTTCTCTTTTACTTTGAAATTAATAGTTTAATCTTACACTCTTTTGATATGTTTTTTTTCCTAATGTAATAGTTTAATCTTACACTCTTTTGATATGTTTTTTTCCTAATGTAATTTGTATACTTTATTAAATCGAGTGTGTGGAAAGAATGAAAGATGGAGTGATGAAGGGCAGAATGTAAGACGGGTCTGCGGGCCCAATTCTTTACCCTTTAAAAATAAAGATAATTTATTCATTCATTCATTCATTCTTCTTCTTCTTCTTCAGCTTCCCAAGCCATTAAGGCTCACTGCTGTAGATAAAGTTCGCCTCCATTCTTCTCTATTCCTAATCTTCTCTCTCCAGTTGGTGACACCAATTTCTTTTATATCCTCTTCTATGTTGTCCCTCCATCTCTGTCTTGGTCTACCCCTTGGTCTTGTTTCCCTCATCTCTTGTGCACACATCATTTTCGTTTGTCTGTTCTCTTCCAGTCTTTCTACATGCCCCAGCCAGAGTAGTTTGTTCAGTTTCAAGACATTTATAATTTGTTGGGATTTAAATAAGCTCTTCAGTTCAGTGTTCTTTCTAGCTCTCCATTCTCCACTGTGGGTATCCTTTATCAGCCCAAAGATTGAGACACATTTTTTGCGCCTGAAAATCCCTAAACAATCGTCACAGTTTGTAATATTTGGTGTAAAATATTTGTTACGATTTGTTACTTTTATCTTAAAAAACAAAACAAAACCAAACAAAAACAGAGATGTCTGATTGTCTCAGTTCTGACTACATAATACCCTAGGTCTGTGGTGCTGAAAGCATGCGTAGTCGGATACCTACTTCACAGACAGCGATAACTTTTTGTGTAATCATGAATATTGTTATCATTCTTGCAGAATTTTCTGCTCAGCACAATAACTATTCGAGTTTAATTTTAAGGGAAATAAAATCATATTTTCATCTCTGTTACCGTCATTTGTAACTGTACACATTTGTGTATACAAGAATTCTGATTGTTGTTACTTGTTATCTTCTCTCGCGCAGTTATCTTCATCATCATCTGCGTGGTCACGTGGGCTGCTGGTGTCCAGAAGGAAGGGGATGTAACCCACGGTTACTCTTTCGCGCTGTGTATCCTGGGAGGTATCTTCGTCAGCGCCGGGGGTATCCTAGTTTTCGTTGGTTCCGGTTAGGTCAAAGGTTACATCCGAGACCATGACCCTGGCCGAGACAGAAATGCTGAAAGCGAAGCTTGGACAGTGGAGACACAGATGATGTCATCAGCTGTTTGTTTTTTTTTATTCTTAAGTAAGTTTGACAAGCATCCATCACACTATCATCTTGTGCCTGGAACTCGGTCACACTATCATCATTTGCCTGGAACTCCGTTACACATTATCATCGTGTGCCTAGTACTTCTTCAGACACTATCACCATCTGTATGGAACTCCATCAGACAATATCATCATGAGCCTGGAATTCCATCAGACACTATCGTCATGTGCATGAAACTACATCAGAAAATATCATCATGTGCTTGGATCTCCGTCAGACACTATCATCATGTGCCTCGAACTCCATCAGGCACTATCATCATGTGCCTAGAGCTCTATCAGACACTATCATCATGTGCCTGGAACTCCGTCAGACACTATCATGATGTACCTGGAACTCCACCAGACACTATCATCATGTACCTGGAACTCCATCAGACAATATCATCATGTGCTTGGAACTCCATCAGACAATATCATCATGTGCCTGGAATTCCGTCAGACAGCATCATCATGTGCTTGGAACTCCATCAGACACTGATATTTTTTGTATAGTAGTCTTTATACAAATTCTCACTCCAGCACATGTGCCATAGTTGTGTAAGTAATGTGTACACATAGTTGTGTAAGTAATGTGTACACATAGTTGTGTAAGTAATGTGTACACATAGTTGTGTAAGTGATGTGTATACATAGTTGTGTAAGTAATGTGTACACATAGTTGTGTAAGTAATGTGTACACATAGTTGTGTAAGTAATGTGTACACATAGTTGTGTAAGTAATGTGTACACATAGTTGTGTAAGTAATGTGTACAAATATGCCAGTGTCACAAACATACTGTCTTCACTGGTCGGAGATACGACCATTTATGTGAAGTCGTCGTTGTACCAAAAACAAAAAAAACATGTGCACATCTGTATTGTGGTACCGAATATGTGAACACATATGCCATTATTGTGCCAAGTATGTAAGCATATGTCACCACGGTACCAAATATGTATATGTCAAACTTTTTTTTGATACCAAGAACATGAATAGATGTGGTTTTTTTGTGCCAGATGTGTTCACATATACAGTGGTCACGCCTAATATGTCAGCACATATGTACACGCACACATCTATAGATCTCACTGAGAACTGACTGACAGGAATGACACTACCAGGACCCGCCCATGTATCTCTGCAGACCCCGCCCACACGGTCACGAGTATCAAGGGAAACTACCCACAGATTACTTAGAAACAACACATACATAAGGGAGGTAAAAATGTAATATGTACACAATTTACTACTATTAATGAAACAATACTACAAATAGAAAACTTGCAACATATTCTGTATATCAAGACAATCTCTTTAAAATGGCTACCGACTGCATAAGAAATTTTACATGAATATTTAGATCTTTTGTTGTGTACGTGGGTTTTTGTAAGAATCCGTTTTCTAATTAAACTGTTGTTTGATTCACACGTGAGTTTAAATGTAAGTGAAATTGAGTTACTGGTTTATGGTTGAACTGAAAATAACCATGTCTCGAGTCGACTAACTGGTTTTATTGCCTCTCTCGAGAGATTCAGATAACATGAAAGCCATGTTTAAAGACAGATAAAGCAGGCAGAACTTGTTCGCAGACGTCGACACCACTCAGTCAGTCAGTCAGTCATTTGCATGTCCCTTGCGGAACTTTGCCTACCTAACAGCTCTCCTGTAGGCCTCTCGATTGTCAGCAAGATGGCCTGCTGCTGATGCATCCATTTGCAGATTATCAACGATGTCTTGCAGCCATCTTCGCCTTGGTCTTCCTCTCTTTCTTTTTCCCTTTCAAGACGGTCTTCTCTAGATTATCATGACGTTTAATGTGTCCAAAATATTTACGTTTTCTCTCTCCTTCTCCAATATTAAGTTATTGTAGTATGTAAGTAATAATAATAATAATAATATCCACCCTCATTTATGCATGTGAAAGCTGGAAAACAACTAAAGAAACAGAAAAGAAATTACACTCTTTTGAAAACAAATACATAAGGAAAATACTCGGCATCAAGTGGAAGGAATTTAAGAACAATGCTGAGATAAGACAGATGACTGAACAACAACCAGTCTCATGGGTGATCAGGAAAAGGAGATGGGCATATGTTGGTCACTTGATGAGAAGAAATGATCAGAGAATCCCAAAACAAGCTATCAAGTGGAACACAACAGGCCGAAGAAAAAGAGGCAGACCGCGTGAAACTCTGAAGAGGACATTGTTAAGAGAGGCCACATTAACAGCCATAAAATCCTTTGATGAGGTTGAAAGACTCGCCGAAGACAGGAAAAGTTGACGAACTACTTTGCGAGCCCTATGTGACATTTAACGGCACGGGAAGGATATAAGATATAAGATAAGTATGGATATATTTGTTCTTTTTTTGTGTCCATGGTATCTGAAGACAGCACATCAGAGATAAGAATAAAATGACCATATATTTGGTCACCACAGCAAGAAGCAAGGTCTTGACAGTGTCAAGCGTATGAGAGAGAGAGAGACAGACAGACAGACAGAGAGACAGAGGGAGACACAGAGAGAGACAGAGAGAGAAAGAGAGACAGACAGACAGAGAGAAAGAGAGACAGAGACAGAAAGAGAGACACAGAGCGACAGAGAGAGAGAGAAACAGAGAAACAGAGAGAGACACAGAGCGACAGTGAGAGAGACACAGAGAGAGAAAGAGACAGACAGACAGAGAGAAAAAGAGAGAGAAATAGAGAGATACAGAGAGAGAGGGAGAAAGACAGAGAGAAAGAGAGAGTCGTGAAATTTATTTAACCCCCTATTGTTGCCAAAATGTTCAATTCAGATGCACCTAAATTACCTTTATCACAGGAGTCACTATCATCTCACGATTTGTAAAAGCCCATCATCATCATCATCATCATCAGGTGGCGTGCCGACTGGCGTTGGCTATTATGCTTCTCCAGAGTACACGATCCTTCATGCAGGCCATCAGCTCAGTTGGTTATCTCCTCTCACACCATCCCGTCAGACTGTCCAGTATCATTTCTCTTGGTCTTCCTCTTGATCTTCTTCCTTCTATTTTTCCTGTTGTTATAATATTTTCAATGCCCCCTCTACTTATTGCATGTCCTATGAAAGTACATTGTCTCTCTCTTATCTTTTTGACAAGGTTTTTTGTCTCTCCAGCTCTTCTCATACATTCTTCATTAGTTATTTTTGCTGTTCAGGGGATTCGCAACATTCTTCTAATAAACCACATTTCTGCTGCTTCCAATGATTTTTGTGCAGACTTGCCTATTGTCCATGATTCACTTCCATATAACAAGATAGGTTCAATATAGCATTTTAGGATCGTTTTCTAACATTCATTGATAAAGATGTGTTGGTTAATATGTTTCTCATTCTCTGAAATGCAGTCTTTGCTTGGCCTATTCTGTTTCCCTTTCAAGACGGTCTTCTCTAGATTATCATGACGTTTAATGTGTCCAAAATATTTACGTTTTCTCTCTCCTTCTCCAATATTAAGTTATTGTAGTATGTAAGTAATAATAATAATAATAATATCCACCTCATTTATGCATGTGAAAGCTGGAAAACAACTAAAGAAACAGAAAAGAAATTACACTCTTTTGAAAACAAATACATAAGGAAAATACTCGGCATCAAGTGGAAGGAATTTAAGAACAATGCTGAGATAAGACAGATGACTGAACAACAACCAGTCTCATGGGTGATCAGGAAAAGGAGATGGGCATATGTTGGTCACTTGATGAGAAGAAATGATCAGAGAATCCCAAAACAAGCTATCAAGTGGAACACAACAGGCCGAAGAAAAAGAGGCAGACCGCGTGAAACTCTGAAGAGGACATTGTTAAGAGAGGCCACATTAACAGCCATAAAATCCTTTGATGAGGTTGAAAGACTCGCCGAAGACAGGAAAAGTTGACGAACTACTTTGCGAGCCCTATGTGACATTTAACGGCACGGGAAGGATATAAGATATAAGATAAGTATGGATATATTTGTTCTTTTTTGTGTCCATGGTATCTGAAGACAGCACATCAGAGATAAGAATAAAATGACCATATATTTGGTCACCACAGCAAGAAGCAAGGTCTTGACAGTGTCAAGCGTATGAGAGAGAGAGAGACAGACAGACAGACAGAGAGACAGAGGGAGACACAGAGAGAGACAGAGAGAGAAAGAGAGACAGACAGACAGAGAGAAAGAGAGACAGAGACAGAAAGAGAGACACAGAGCGACAGAGAGAGAGAGAGAAACAGAGAAACAGAGAGAGACACAGAGCGACAGTGAGAGAGACACAGAGAGAGAAAGAGACAGACAGACAGAGAGAAAAAGAGAGAGAAATAGAGAGATACAGAGAGAGAGGGAGAAAGACAGAGAGAAAGAGAGAGTCGTGAAATTTATTTAACCCCCTATTGTTGCCAAAATGTTCAATTCAGATGCACCTAAATTACCTTTATCACAGGAGTCACTATCATCTCACGATTTGTAAAAGCCCATCATCATCATCATCATCATCAGGTGGCGTGCCGACTGGCGTTGGCTATTATGCTTCTCCAGAGTACACGATCCTTCATGCAGGCCATCAGCTCAGTTGGTTATCTCCTCTCACACCATCCCGTCAGACTGTCCAGTATCATTTCTCTTGGTCTTCCTCTTGATCTTCTTCCTTCTATTTTTCCTGTTGTTATAATATTTTCAATGCCCCCTCTACTTATTGCATGTCCTATGAAAGTACATTGTCTCTCTCTTATCTTTTTGACAAGGTTTTTTGTCTCTCCAGCTCTTCTCATACATTCTTCATTAGTTATTTTTGCTGTTCAGGGGATTCGCAACATTCTTCTAATAAACCACATTTCTGCTGCTTCCAATGATTTTTGTGCAGACTTGCCTATTGTCCATGATTCACTTCCATATAACAAGATAGGTTCAATATAGCATTTTAGGATCGTTTTCTAACATTCATTGATAAAGATGTGTTGGTTAATATGTTTCTCATTCTCTGAAATGCAGTCTTTGCTTGGCCTATTCTGTTCCTTATTTCTGTTCTGCATTTCCCATCTGAAGTTATTACTGCTCAAAGATATTTGAATTTCTACACCTGCTTTAGAATGACTCCACACAGAACTCATATTAGTGTAAAAGTCCACCATTTCATTATTTCATCTCACAGGTAATCATATCATCCCTAACTCACATCATCTCACAAGTAATCATATCATCCCCAACTCACATCATCTCACAGGTAATCATATCATCCCCAACTCACATCATCTCACAGGTAATCATATCATCCCCAACTCACATCATCTCACAAGTAATCATATCATCCCTAACTCACATCATCTCACAGGTAATCATATCATCCCTAACTCACATCATCTCACAGGTAATCATATCATCCCCAACTCACATCATCTCACAGGTAATCATATCATCCCCAACTCACATCATCTCACAAGTAATCATAACATCCCCAACTCACATCATCTCACAAGTAATCATAACATCCCCAACTCACATCATCTCACAGGTAATCATATCATCCCCAACTCACATCATCTCACAGGCAATCATATCATCCCCAACTCACATCATCTCACAGGTAATCATATCATCCCCAACTCACATCATCTCACAGGTAATCATATCATCCCCAACTCACATCATCTCACAGGTAATCATATCATCCCCAACTCACATCATCTCACATGTAATAATATCATCCCCAACTCACATCATCTCACTGGTAATCATATCATCCCCAACTCACATCATCTCACATGTAATAATATCATCCCCAACTCACATCATCTCACTGGTAATCATATCATCCCCAACTCACATCATCTCACTGGTAATCATATCATCCCCAACTCACATCATCTCACAGGTAATCATATCATCCCCAACTCACATCAACTCACAGGTAATCATATCATCCCCAACTCACATCATCTCACAGGTAATCATATCATCCCCAACTCACATCAACTCACATCATCTCACAGGTAATCATATCATCCCCAACTCACATCAACTCACATCATCTCACAGGTAATCATATCATCCCCAACTCACATCATCTCACAGGTAATCATATCATCCCCAACTCACATCATCTCACAGGTAATCATATCATCCCCAACTCACATCAACTCACATCAACTCACATCAACTCACATCATCTCACAGGTAATCATATCATCCCCAACTGACATCATCTCACAGGTAATCATATCATCCCCAACTGACATCATCTCACAGGTAATCATATCATCCCCAACTCACATCATCTCACAGGTAATCATATCATCCCCAACTCACATCAACTCACATCATCTCACAGGTAATCATATCATCCCCAACTCACATCAACTCACATCATCTCACAGGTAATCATATCATCCCCAACTCACATCAACTCACATCATCTCACAGGTAATCATATCATCCCCAACTCACATCATCTCACAGGTAATCATATCATCCCCAACTCACATCATCTCACAGGTAATCATATCATCCCCAACTCACATCATCTCACATCATCTCACAGGTAATCATATCATCCCCAACTCACATCATCTCACATCATCTCACATCATCTCACATCATCTCACTCGACTTTGTTACTTGTTGAAATCAAATAAACTTTATTTTTAAAAAACTGGTTTTATTCTGTAACAATTGTCCGTACAAGATAACAGAACATTATCTCCCTCCTATCTTTTCATAACCTCCCTCCCCCCCCCCCCCCCGGCCACCAAATCCTCCTTTTGCTCCTTTTATACCTCTTTCATCTTATCTCCCGCCAGGCTACACCTGCCTCACAAAAGGAGAGGCAATAACCATCGGTCATGTTGACCTTCGCAAAACTACCTAAATCTGATCAAGTATTTGAATCAGTTATGTAATCTCTCTCACTCTCTCACTCTCTCCTCTCTCACTCTCTCCTCTCTCACTCTCTCCTCTCTCACTCACTCTCTCCTCTCTCTCACTCTCTCTCTCTCCCATCCTGTACAAAAATATAAACTATACTCCTTCCTACAACTACAAGCTTTCCCAATATCTATTTGATGTCGACTACATGCCTCCATGAATTATAAAACTTAAAAGTTATCTTAAGCTGCTCTTACAGACACCGAATACAATTAATTGTTTTCTGTATAGTCCCGAAAATTTTGTTTAGTAGATAGTCATTTATAATGTATGTAGTTACTTCTGTACTGAGTGAATGTTTAAGAGTGAAACGTAAATGTTATATTTTATTTTATGTCTCTCAGCTTCAATGTTAGTTATGTTTGTTATATGAACAGCATATTTGTAGAATGTCTGGAATAGAGTGAAAGATGTATGATAAAGGGCAGAATGTCAGACGGGCCTGCTTGTCCAATTCTTAACCCTTTTGAAACAGAGATCAATCAATCATTCTCTCTCTCTCTCTCTCTCTCTCTCTCTCTCTCTCTCTCTCTCTCTCCATTTGAAATAAAGATCAATCAATCAATCTCTCCCAATGCCATTGTGTGCTGTGTGTGTGTACAAGTTCATATCTTTAGTTTAAATACCCTTTTATCGTGTAATCATGTAGATATATTTATGTACAATTCCATTAAAGTCCCTTAAATGACATGTTAAAATGTTGTTGGAAATAAAAGATTTATATGTATAAATTGTTTCATTGTGTAACCACGTGGTGTTAGTGGCCATATTTTCCTTGACCTGTCAGCACACTAGAGGGTGATATGGTCAGTATCTTGCCTGGCTGCGTTTTCCTTCCCCAACTCCGGAAGAAGTCGGGTACCCATTTCTACAGCTGGGTGACCGGGGTGCCTCCGGCCGGATTCGAACCCCCGACCTTCGCCATGAGAGACCAGTGCAATAACCACTTTGCCACTCAGACTGAATTTTAAAATATTTTCCTCCATTCCCCCCCCCCCCAGAAACACCCCCTCCCCCCTACTTTAGTAAGTTTTCACAAAAACCGGTTCCTGGAATCTATTGCTCGAGTTACTGCCCTTGTTAAATGTGAGTGAAGGCATACAAAATACCAAACAAATAACAATTTCCCATTGCTTTTTAATATGTTTCCACACCAAACTCATATTAGATATTGAGGCTGTTATTTACACGAACGACTCCACACAGAACTCATATTAGAAATTGAACTTCTTATTTACACGAATAATTCCACACAGAACTCATATTAAAAATTGAACTTGTTATTTACACGAACGACTCCACACAGAACTCATATTAGAAATTGAACTTCTTATTTACACGAACGACTCCACACGGAACTCATATTAGAAATTGAACTTCTTATTTACACGAGTAACTCCACACAGATCTCATATTAGAAACTGAACTTCTTATTTACACGAATAATTCCACACAGAATTCATATTAGAAATTGAACTTGTTATTTACACGAACGACTCTACACAGAGCTCAGATCTTGAAGCTGTTGTTTAGAGGAACGACTCCACACAGAATTCATGTTAGATCTTTCAGCCATTACTTACACCTAACTTTCATAGTAAAATACATAGAACTCATATTAGATCTTTCAGCCATTACTTACACCTAACTTTCATAGTAAAATACATAGAACTCATATTAGATCTTTCAGCCATTACTTACACCTAACTTTCATAGTAAAATACATAGAACTCATATTAGATCTTTCAGTCATTACTTACACCTAACTTTCATAGTAAAATACATAGAACTCATATTAGATCTTTCAGTCATCACTTACACCTAACTTTCATAGTAAAATACATAGAACTCATATTAGATCTTTCAGTCATTACTTACACCTAACTTTCATAGTAAAATACATAGAACTCATATTAGATCTTTCAAACATTACTTACATCTAACGTTCACAGTAATGTACATAGAACTCATATTAGATCTTTCAACACTTACTGACAGCTAACTTTCGTAGTAAAATACGCAGAACTCATATTAGATCTTTCAGTCAATTACTTACACTGTAACAGTATTTACCATACTGTTTAGATGAGATCATTTTAGATCGATTTGTTTTGCTGATCGGAAATATTAAACATTATTGTAGAGTCACGCATGCTTTATCCCCTTAGATCTAAACTAAATAAATTATTTTCCTTGTATAGTTCACGTGGTTCAGCACGTAATTTAGCCTGTCCGTGTCCGTAACGGCAGACACAATTTTAATCACTTAAATGTTATTTTGCACGGGATTCCCAGAGAAAAGTTTCTTGGGTCTAGCAATTTTTAGCAGATAGCGTAATTTCTCGTGATTATTATGAGTTTTCTTAGGTAAAGTTTCTTAAGTGCGAACGATTGGAATGTCTGTGTTGACTTAACAGTCTAAATTTAATTTTAGAGTTTTAGTTGAGTGTTTTAGGAACGAAAGTATAGGGTTCGAAAGTTCAGGGCATGAGTTATGAATCTCGTGTTTTGGTGAAGCTCAGAACAGTTATCTTTTTGTGTGAATATGAATTGCACGGAGTGAAAGTTCTGGAAGAATGGCGAAGTAAATGCGGGTTATATAAAAGAACTCGGAGCTTATTTGGGGGGGGGGGGATTATGATGATTGTATTCGGAGTATGAGAATCGTGTGATAGAGGCAAGTCAGTAGTAGGTTTGTAGTGAATTCAGTCATGTCCTAGTTGAGTGTGGTAGCGCTTGTGTTGTCCTTTTTAGGACATGGTTTTCCTTGTAACAGTATGTAGGAACTATTATGTAGTGTCCTTGCTAGGACCAGAGTTTACTGTTTGTGTTTTATTATTCTGGAAGATGAAGTGTTATTCTGGAAGTTGTTAGTCATTCCAGACATTAGTAAGTACTGTTTTTTGGGGGGGTTTTTTGTAACTGTTTGCTGGTAGAATGTTTCTTCCTTATGGCACGGACTGCGTGCCCGGGAAGATTTTCATGTTTCACTTTTTGTCATTTCTGTACGCCGGCAGTTTTTTCTACCATCGTCATATCCATCATCCACATCTTCCGCATCAATACATTTGTTGTCTACTGAATTTAAACTACACTCTTGACTGCTCCTACGTTTGAGTTACTGTTGCGTTGTAAGCTTGAATTATGGAGTCCAGATGTTCTGTTGCTGTCCAGTGGAAGAAGGGGCGTGCCTGGGAGTGTTGTTCTCTGAGTGTATCACAGAACACAAATCCTAGTCTCTCAGATCAATCTGTTTAATCTGATCCTGAGAGAGAGAGAGAGAGAGAGAGAGAGAGAGAGAGAGAGAGAGTAACTAATTTTTATCCATAGTTGTTCCTCTGGACCTTTAAAGTCAACAGATACAGTCTTTTCTAGTGCCATATTGGCACATTAGTATTCAGTCAATCTCAGAGAAACGGCATACGCCTTTAATACCTAACATCATGGTAGAGTATATAGAACTCATATTAGATCTGTCAGCCATTACTAACACCTAACATTCATAGTAGAATACATAGAAATCAGATCTGTCAGCCATTACTAACACCTAACATTCATAGTAGAATATATAGAAATCAGATCTTTCAGCCATTACTTACATCTAACTTTCATAGTAAAGTATATAGAACTCATATTAGATCTGTCAGCCATTACTAACACCTAACATTCATAGTAGAATACATAGAACTCATATTAGATCTGTCAGCCATTACTAACACCTAACATTTATAGTAGAATACATAGAAATCATATTAGATCTGTCAGCCATTACTAACACCTAACTTTCATAGTAAAGTATATAGAACCCATATTAGATCTTTCAATTCTTACTTACAGCTAACGTTCATAGCAAAATACATAGAAGTACAGTGAGTGAAATAAATCTAGAAGCAGTAGTTCAAGGGAGAAAACATTGCAGGTTTATGTAACAAGGAGAGTGTTATAAGAGGACATCTCCTTCATCAACGTTAACAAATAAAACCAGGACATTTAACGACTGCACAGTACAGAAATATACGGCCACTGTGGTTAGACTGGCTGAGCAGTTGACCCAGAGTGAAGAATAAGGCTCTAATGGTTGTTGTAAAAGGAAGGGAATTGTGACGAGAACTGGCACCTCCGCGAGGTGATCTGGCTAGATGGCGGTAATGTTTCGATGTCAGGACTTTCAAGCAAAATCTCCCGCCATTACCCGCCAAGCCCGTCTCCGGTGTTGTCCCTCCCCCCCCCCCCCCCCCAAGCAAACGGTGCTGCTCGTGTATGGAACCTGTTTGTTTTCTGTTTTATAACGCGGTTCTAAGTTGGAAAGGAATCCCTTTTGTGGGAACCGGGTACCCGCTTTTACCTACGGAACCGAAAGAACCGGTTCCTAATTCAGTTCCTGCCCAACTCTAATTGTTCTTCTTCCTGTTTTTTCTTCCTTTCTTGATTTCTTTCCGTGTACCACAGCAGGAAAATTTCGTGCTGCCATGGGTGGCGTGATCCGTGACAGACAGCTCGTCTTCAGGGTTTCCAAGTCTCAGAACTTGATGTTCGTGTTGGATGGGGTGTGGAAATTTTGGGGGACAATTTTAGGGAGTTTTATAAGTGCTGCAAGAAGCAGAGAAGTAAGAGAATCACAGGCAGCAGAGAATTAAGAGAATCACAGATAGCAGAGAAGTAAGAGAATCACAGATAGCAGAGAAGTAAGAGAATCACAAATAGCAGAGAAGTAAGAGAATCACAGATAGCAGAGAAGTAAGAGAATCACAGACATCAGAGAAATTAGAGAATCACAGACAGCAGAGAAGTAAGAGAATCACAGACAGCAGAGAAGTAAGAGAATCACAGGAAGCAGAGAAGTAAGAGAATCACAGACAGCAGAGAAGTAAGAGAATCACAGATAGCAGAGAAGTAAGAGAATCACAGACATCAGAGAAATTAGAGAATCACAGACAGCAGAGAAGTAAGAGAATCACAGAAGCAGAGAAGTAAGAGAATCACAAATAGCAGAGAAGTAAGAGAATCACAGATAGCAGAGAAGTAAGAGAATCACAGATAGCAGAGAAGTAAGAGAATCACAGGCAGCAGAGAATTAAGAGAATCACAGACAGCAGAGAAGTAAGAGAATCACAAATAGCAGAGAAGTAAGAGAATCACAGACATCAGAGAAGTAAGAGAATCACAGACAGCAGAGAAGTAAGAGAATCACAGAAGCAGAGAAGTAAGAGAATCACAGACAGCAGAGAAGTAAGAGAATCACAGACAGCAGAGAAGTAAGAGAATCACAGGTCACAGAGTTTCGAGCTCAAGCAATGGTCCAGCTGCGAAAGGTTAATACTCCAGCCACTTGACCACCTGGGACTTTCCTCTAGTGGATCGCCCTCCAGTGGTTCAAGTTTTGATCTTACCAAAGTCTCCGTGACCTTTCTCTCACTAAAGTCTCCGCGACCTTTCTCTCACTAAAGTCTCAGTGCCTAGTAAAGTGTTCTCGACCTTTCTCTCACTAAAGTCTCAGTGCCTAGTAAAGTGTTCTCGACCTTTCTCTCACTAAAGTCTCAGTGCCTAGTAAAGTGTTCTCGACCTTTCTATCACTAAAGTCTCAGTGCCTAGTAAAGTGTTCTCGACCTTTCTATCACTAAAGTCTCAGTGCCTTGTTTAAACTGTCCAAGTCTTCAAACATCTTCATTTTCAGTTGGAAAGACATTTACCAGATCTTGTCATATCCTTGATAGAGTGGACATGATGTGTGCCAGCCTCTGTCCTATCCTTGACAGAGTGGACATGATGTGTTCCAGACTATGTCCTATCCTTGATAGAATGATATGATATGTGCCAGACTCTGTCCTATCCTTGACAGAGTGGACATGATGTGTTCCAGACTATGTCCTATCCTTGATAGAATGATATGATATGTGCCAGACTCTGTCCTATCCTTGACAGAGTGGACATGATGTGTTCCAGACTATGTCCTATCCTTGATAGAATGATATGATATGTGCCAGACTCTGTCCTATCCTTGATAGAAGGGACATGATATGTGCCACACTCTGTCCTATCCTTGATAGAAGGAACATGATATGTGCCACACTCTGTCCTATCCTTGACAGAGTGGACATGATGTGTTCCAGACTATGTCCTATCCTTGATAGAATGATATGATATGTGCCACACTCTGTCCTATCCTTGATAGAAGGGACATGATATGTGCCACACTCTGTCCTATCCTTGATAGAGTGGACATGATATGTGCCACACTCTGTCCTATCCTTGATAGAAGGAACATGATATGTGCCACACTCTGTCCTATCCTTGATAGAAGGAACATGATATGTGCCACACTCTGTCCTATCCTTGATAGAAGGAACATGATATGTGCCACACTCTGTCCTATCCTTGATAGAAGGAACATGATATGTGCCACACTCTGTCCTATCCTTGATAGAAGGAACATGATATGTGCCACACTCTGTCCTATCCTTGATAGAAGGAACATGATATGTGCCAGACTCTGTCCTATCCTTGATAGAAGGAACATGATATGTGCCACACTCTGTCCTATCCTTGATAGAAGGAACATGATATGTGCCACACTCTGTCCTATCCTTGATAGAAGGAACATGATATGTGCCACACTCTGTCCTATCCTTGATAGAAGGAACATGATATGTGCCACACTCTGTCCTATCCTTGATAGAAGGAACATGATATGTGCCACACTCTGTCCTATCCTTGATAGAAGGAACATGATATGTGCCAGACTCTGTCCTATCCTTGATAGAAGGAACATGATATGTGCCACACTCTGTCCTATCCTTGATAGAAGGGACATGATATGTGCCACACTCTGTCCTATCCTTGATAGAAGGGACATGATATGTGCCACACTCTGTCCTATCCTTGATAGAAGGAACATGATATGTGCCAGACTCTGTCCTATCCTTGATAGAAGGAACATGATATGTGCCACACTCTGTCCTATCCTTGATAGAAGGAACATGATATGTGCCACACTCTGTCCTATCCTTGATAGAATGACATGATATGTGCCAGACTATGTCCTGTCTTTAATCCTGGAAATCCCCCTCCCCCCAGTCAAGCACAAAGACAGGAAACAGTTTATTTACTTCCTGCAGTGTCTCCTTAAGTTGTTGGCTTGTGAGCTGTGACTGTAGCTTTCTGTTGGTCCTCAGAGAGATCAGACAAGTAAATAAGTAAGTTTTTTTATCTTACATTTTTGTGTTTTGTAGTGATTTATATAAAGATTTTCTTACACAATGTGGGGTTTGTAGTAAGGTTCGCTTTGTATAGTGTTACAAGTGCAGATGTCAGATGTGCTACAGTATATACTATACTCACTCAGATGCCATATGTTCTACAGTATAAATTATAGTGATTCAAATGTCAGATGTGCTACAGTATATACTATACTGATTTAGATACCAGATATGCCACAGTATAAACTATACTGACTCAAATGGCAGATGTGCCACAATATAAACTATACTGACTCAGATGGCAGAAGTGCCACAGTATAAACTATACTGATTTAGATGTCAGATGTGCTACAGTATATGCTAAACTGAATCAGATGTCAGATGTGCTACAGTATATACTACACTGACCCAGATGTCATATGTGCTACAGTATATACTACACTGACCCAGATGTCATATGTGCTACAGTATATACTACACTGACCCAGATGTCATATGTGCTACAGTGTAAGCAGCATGCTGTCATAGGCCGGGACACTAGACTGTGAACACCATTTAGTATACAAGTTGTAGGAAACATATCTTTCAGTTAGTTCGGGATATGTCTCGGTGGGCGAGCCATCGTGCGGTTTCGTGGATGTGGTTGGCTCTTGATATTGAAATATATACAGTGTTACTGTGCCCTCCACTGATTATGGTTTAAGTATATGTGACATGTGGTTGTTGGCTATGACCCCATCAAGCACCCCGGACTCTGGTTGGTTGTGTATGAGTTTGGTTAGCAGAGATGTTTTCTTTAGGATGATAGTACACATGCTGAGTGCACCCATAGATATGTGTGGCAAGGTTGTGGTATAAGCTGAGATAGTGTAACATACATTATAGTGTTAGCATATATTATATACAGCTGATATGGGTTGACATACAATAATGCTTTTGGTTTATGCTGATAACATGGTATGATTTATTTATGTAAGAGAGCTTGAACAATGGTTCTCTTATGCATATTTCTTGCCATGAGCTTTATGTCGTTAATCTGCACATATAGCATAATGTAATGTTGAATTTTGACATGATCCTTATTACAACTGTTCGGTTGGGTGGTGGGGGGGGGGGAGTTTTATATGTAATAGCACACATAGATTTAAAGTTAGATTGTAATAACAGACGGAGATTGCGAAATTAGATTGGATTAACACACACACACAGATTGTAAAGTTAGATTATAGTAACAGACATAGACTGTGAAGTCAGATTGTAGTGATACACATAGATTGTAAATGTAGACTGTAATAACAGACAGAGATTGTACAGATTAAAACAGATTCTCAAACTTCTGAAGTACCTCAGACACTGAGCCACAGGAAAGAAAAATAAAGAACAATTAACCGTATTTCATGCCACTTTGTCCATGGACATTTACTAAGCGACATTTCAGAGATCAGACTTTCTCTGTGGACATTTACTAAGCGACATTTCAGAGATCAGACTTTGTCCATGGACATTTACTAAGCGACATTTCAGAGATCAGACTTTGTCCATGGACATTTACTAAGCGACATTTCAGAGATCAGACTTTTCTGTTATATTAAATAAACTTTTTACAAACTGTGATTGTATGTCTGTGTGACTGTGTGTTGATATTTTGGTATTGTGGTGTGTGAAAGTGTAGATGTATGTTGTGTGAAAATGTAGATAAATGTTGTATGAAAGTGTAGATAAATGTTGTGTGAAAGTGTAGATAAATGTTGTGTGAAAGTGTAGATAAATGTTGTGTGAAAGTGTAGATAAATGTTGTGTGAAAGTGTAGATAAATGTTGTATGAAAGTGTAGATAAATGTTATGTGAAAGTGTAGATAAATGTTGTGTGAAAGTGTAGATAAATGTTGTGTGAAAGTGTTGATAAATGTTGTGTGAAAGTGTTGATGTATATTGCGTGAAAGTGTAGATGTATGTTGTGTGAAAGTGTAGATGTATGTTGTGTGAACGTGTAGATATATGTTGTGTATGAGTTGAAGTGGAAATGGTAGTGCATGTAGTAGGGGACTGCGGTGTATTACTGGTCGTGAGACGTCTTGAACAAAAGTTGCTACTTCGTGAACAGTTTCAGATGAACATGTTTACGTTTATCAGACTGGCGAAGCTCTCAAACCAAATACAACAACATACAACAACTCATGGTTACATCAACAAAAGCTGAAACACACAGCCTTAAGAAAAAAAAAGAATGAGTACCAGTGCTGACTCTCTGAGAAGGAAGAGGAATGATGCTCCTAGCTACGGAGTTAGTGGTGATGGCAACACAAGTCGGCAGTTTCTGATCAGCTACTGACTAGGCAGCACAGCACTTATACTCTGATCGTGTGCAATGACGCTGGTTCGCAACACATACCTTTACCTTTATGCCAAAAAATATGCCCTTCAGTAGGACTCAGTTCAAAGACAGACAGAGAGACAAAAAAAAAAGTACTGGAAATTATAGAGAGAAATAACGACAGAATTAATGAGGTCAATGTTTTCGGCTGCACCATGAGGCACAATGCAGTAATATCAAGGTAAGACAAATAAAAAGTAAAGACAGTTTGAAAATGACGGGGTAATCACAACAGATAAGAAGCTGATTCAATACAACACGTTCGCAATGGCTGATGGGTATTTCGAACACGTAAAGCGCAGCTCCCTGTCCTTAGCCCTGTTGAAGTGAAGGTCAGATAAACATAGACGCTCCGTTGCTTGATTGCACTATTGTTGGACAGCTGTTCATGTCAAATTGTTTATAACTCTACAGGCATAGAAGAGGATGGCTCTTCCAAACGAAGTGCCCTGTCTTTTGGTGATGGGGCTAGGGTTGATGTTGACTGGCCTACTTCTTCACATCATTGGCCTGGCCACTCCTGCCTGGTCTGTTACTTCCATTATGAACATCAAAGTGTCCTTTGGGCTCTGGGAGTGCTGTATCGATTCTGTGTGCGAAACGTACGACCTGACAAACTACCATTCTGTCGGCGAGAGTAAGTCACCTTTCTGTGAAGTTATCTGGGTGCTGTTTGAGAGGTCTGTGTGATACCTGAAATGTGACATGAGTGTTTGTGTTTGTCTGTGCTGTGAGTATGTGGGAGTGTTTGTGTTTGTCTGTGCTGTGAGTATGTGGGAGTGTTTGTGTTTGTCTGTGCTGTGAGTATGTGGGAGTGTTTGTGTTTGTCTGTGCTGTGAGTATGTGGGAGTGTTTGTGTTTGTCTGTGCTGTGAGTATGTGGGAGTGTTTGTGTTTGTCTGTGCTGTGAGTATGTGGGAGTGTTTGTGTTTGTCTGTGCTGTGAGTATGTGGGTGTGTTTGTGTTTGTCTGTGCTGTGAGTATGTGGGTGTGTTTGTGTTTGTCTGTGCTGTGAGTATGTGGGTGCGTTTGTTTGTTTATTTGTCGTGCATAATTTAGTTTCCTCTCATTTTATTGCGGACTCTAAAATTAGAAATATGAAAAAATAGACTTTTTGTTTTGCTTCCTTGTTACTTGAGTCTGAGGGAAGTTAATCTTTTACCTTTGATATGCGTTCAGTATCAAATTTTCATGTGTTGTCGCTACACATTTTTTTTTTTATATATCTCCAGTACAGAACTAAGCAACATCGACGTTTTTAATAAAGAAAAAAAACAAGTCAAATTATGTTGAATACAAACGTTTCTTTTCCTTTTGTGTTCAGTAGAATTCTTTAAAAAATTGTTTGAGTGTAAAGTTCTCTCACAGGTTTTCAGCAGAGACCGTGTAGCTTCCATTTCCATGCAAACAATTCCTCAGACACTTGATGGCGTTCTGCAAACTTTACCTGGTTCAATATTAGCTGCAGTGACTTTTCCTGGTTCAGTATTAGCTGCAGTGACTTTACCTGGTTCAGTATTAGCTGCAGTAACTTTACCTGGTTCAGTATTAGCTGCAGTAACTTTACCTGGTTCAGTATTAAATGCACTGACTTTACCTGGTTCAGTATTAGCTGCAGTGACTTTACTGGTTCAGTATTAGCTGCATTGACTTTACCTTGTTCAGCATTAGCTGCAGTGTCTTTACCTGGTTCAGTATTAGCTGCATTGACTTTACCTGGTTCAGTATTAGCTGCAGTAACTTTACCTGGTTCAGTATTAGCTGCAGTAACTTTACCTAGTTCAGTATTAAATGCACTGGCTTTACCTGGTTCAGTATTAGCTGCATTGACTTTATCTGGTTCAGTATTAGCTGCATTGACTTTACCTGGTTCAGTATTAGCTGCATTGACTTTACCTGGTTCAGCATTAGCTGCAGTGTCTTTACCTGGTTCAGCATTAGCTGCATTGACTTTACCTGGTTCAGTATTAACTGCATTGACTTTACCTGGTTCAGCATTAACTGCAGTAACTTTACCTGGCTCAGAATTGGTTGCAGTAACTTTTCCTGTTTTAAGATTGGTTATAGTAACTTTGTCTGGTTTAAAACTAGCTGTAGTAATTTTGTCTGTTTCAAGATTGTCTGTAGTAATGTTATCTGTTTCACGATTGGCTGTAGTAACTTTGTCTGTTTACGATCGGATGTAGTAACTTTGTCTGTTTACGATCGGATGTAGTAACTTTGTCTGGATCAAGATTGTCTGTAGTAACAGGCCGCAGGACCTATCGAGGACCACAGGAGTTAATTCAGTAGGATCACGGGGCTGTCTTGGTGGTAGAAGCGAACGAAGAAGAAGAAGAAGTACAGAAAATTTTAGGGCTTGGAATTTTTTTTTTTTTTTTTACTCAAGGTCAGCTATGACATTTTAGTGTCATGAGACACTGTGAGCTGTCTAGACTTATGTTTAATGGCAGAATATTTAAACTTTGGAATTCTTTTTACTCCAAGTTAGTTTTGACAGTTTATTACCCAAGGTCAGTGGGCAGACGTCACGTGAGGGCGAGACTTGTCCAGACAGAAGTTTCTAGATTGGGGCTGGGAAAATGCCAGTGATATAAAATAGCCGGAGCTAGCCAAAAATTATTATTATGAGACAGAAATGAGATTAGATCAAGAAGTCATTTTTAGAGTAGAAGTTGGTAGTAAGATTTAGGCATGCCTTAGTTTTGCTGCAGTAGCATTTGTCCTTTTTAGGGCAAACTTTTGCCTAGTGTAGACTGTAGATAGTTTTGTAGCATTGTCCTGGTTAGGACTGACAGTGTGATGTAGTGATTCATCTTTTGGAAGATGTGCAGTTGTGCGCGCTGTTTGGAATTCTGTAATATTGTATGTAGACGTTTGTTTGTAACACTCATGATTGCAATAGTTCATGCTGCTCGGTTGTTTGTAACACTCATGATTGCAATAGTTCATGCTGCTCGGTTGTTAGATTCACTTCCTCATGACATTGACTTCGTGCCCGGGAAGTTCTGCTGTATGTTTTTCTGGTCTCTGCCGTGTGGCAGCGGTTTTCAAGCCATTTGGCTTCATCATATCACTCATCATTTCACCGCTCATTTCCTCCATCAATAAATCTTGCCAACGTTAAATTTAGCTGGAGTTCTTGAGTGGTTGGAACTTCTTCTGTTAGTCTTGTTGAGTGAGTGGGAGTCCTGTACAAGTTTTCATTATGTGACATTGTTGTTTTTGTTGTGGCAGTTGCGAAACTGACATTGTTGTTGTGTCACTCGGGGTATATCAAAGTGACAAGACTGCCTTTTTGGTAAAGTAGTGTTACCAACTCTTACAGGCAACAACAACATGTAAGTCTTTCTAATACAGTTAAAATCCACACAAGAAAGTCAATACCTCTGACTCTCTGTGTTCTGCCACAGAGGCACGCGCCTTTAGTTAATGCCGTGTTGGCACACTTATATATATATATATATATATATATATATATTATATATATATATATATATAATCCTGGAAGGAAATCTTTTACTTGTTTCAAGATTGCCTGTAGTGACTTTGCCTGGTCCAAGATTAGATATAGTAACTTTGTCTGGTCCAAGATTGACTTAAGTAACTATGTCTGTTTCAAGATTGGATATAGTAACTTTTTCTGTTTCAAGATTGGCTGTAGTAACTTTGTCTGGTTCAGGATTGGCTGTAGTACCTTTGTCTGTTTCATGATTAGTTGTAGTAACTTTGTCTGTTTCATGATTAGCTGTACTAACTTTGTCTGTTTCATGATTAGCTGTAGTAAATTTGTCTGTTTCAAGATTGGCTCTAGTAATTTCGCCTGCTTTAAGATTGGTTCTAGCAACTTTGTCTGGTTCTAGATTGACTGGAGTAACTTTGCCTGTTTCAAAATTGACTGCAATAACTTTGCTTGTTTCAAGTTTGACTGCAGTAACTTTGCCTGTTTCAAGATTGGCTGCAGTAACTTTGCCTGTTTCAAGATTAACTGCAGTAACTTTGCCTGTGTCAAGATTGGCTGCAGTAACTTTGCATGTTTCAAAATTGACTGCAGTAACTTTGCCTGTTTCAAGATTGACTGCAGTAACTTTGCATGTTTCAAGATTGACTGCAGTAACTTTGCCTGTGTCAAGATTGGCTATAGTGACTGTGTCTGTTTCAAGATTGGCTGCAGTAACTTTGCATGTTTCAAAATTGACTGCAGTAACTTTGCATGTTTCAAGATTGACTGCAGTAACTTTGCCTGTGTCAAGATTGGCTATAGTGACTGTGTCTGTTTCAAGATTGGCTGCAGTAACTTTGCCTGTTTCAAGATTGACTGCAGTAACTTTGCCTGTTTCAAGATTGACTGCAGTAACTTTGCATGTTTCAAGATTGGCTGCAGTAACTTTGCATGTTTCAAGATTGACTGCAGTAACTTTGCCTGTTTCAAGATTGACTGCAGTAACTTTGCATGTTTCAAGATTGACTGCAGTAACTTTGCATGTTTCAAGATTGGCTATAGTGAATGTGTCTGTTTCAAGATTGGCTGCAGTAACTTTGCCTGTTTCAAGATTGGCTGCAGTAACTTTGCTTGTTTCAAGGTTGACTGCAGTAACTTTGCTTGTTTCAAGATTGGCTGTAGTGAATATCTAGCCCTGTTCTGTGCCGAGTGCTGACCTAACAAAGCACTAAGATAAACTGCTTTTTCTCCATGTCTGAGAAGCCAGCACACGTGACTTTCAGCAACTGTTCCTCTGGTGATAAAAGCCGCATTGTTTTTGAAAGCTAAGCAAGTTCCGTTTCTGTCTTTCAGGGGCTGAATTCGACGTTCACTTTTTATCAGTAATTCTCTCCTGCCTATTTGGAGCTCTATCCAAGTTCTGTCTCTATCCTTTTATCAGTAATTCTCTCCTGTCTATTTGGAGCTCTATCCAAGTTCTGTTTCTATCCTTTTATCAGTAATTCTCTCCTGCCTATTTGGAGCTCTATCCAAGTTCTGTCTCTATCTTTTTATCAGTAATTCTCTCCTGTCTACTTGGAGCTATATCCAAGTTCTGTCTCTATCTTTTTATCAGTAATTCTCTCCTGCCTATTTGGAGCTCTATCCAAGTTCTGTCTCTATCTTTTTATCAGTAATTCTCTCCTGTCTACTTGGAGCTATATCCAAGTTCTGTCTCTATCCTTTTATCAGTAATTCTCTCCTGCCTATTTGGAGCTCTATCCAAGTTCTGTTTCTATGAGCCCCTTGTTTCTTTCTTTCATTTTTGTATGTTGAATTTCCACTTCCGAAATTTAGGGACTTGTTTTACATATATACAAAAATATTAAATATTAAATAGAAATATAAAGCATAAGTATAAAACATAAATATAAAATATGTAAGAAAGAAATTTCATATTCCTCCTTGCCTCCAACTATTATCATTGAATTTCGCTTTTCACTAGTACCAAAGTCTGCTTTATGCAGCGAGAAAGTAGCGACAAAGTCTGTTTTATACAGTGATAAAATAGCAATAAAGTCTGCTTTATACAGTGAAAAACTAGCGACAAAGTCTGCTTTATACTGTGAGAATTTAGTGGAGTATCGAGATTTGCTGGAAATGACACCAAACCGTAGTATTTTTTTGTGTGGCTTTGCTGGAATATAACAAATATATTACATAAGTTGAAATACAACATAAATATAGCAAAAGTTGTTGGAGTATAACAAATATTTAACACACGATGTTGAAATGTAACAAAAATATAACACAAGTTTTTGGAATATAACAAATATATGACAAAAGTTATGAGAATGTAACAAATATATAACTCAAGTTTTTGGAATGTAACAAATACATAGCACAAGTTGATGGAGCATAACAAATATATAATACAAGCAGTTGGCATATAACAAGTATATAACAAGTATATAATACATATTAAATTTTTGGAGTATAACAAATATATAACACAAATTAGGGTAGGAACTTAGTCTTATTCTTAGTTTTGTTAGAGTAGGACGTAGTTTTTGTAGGGTAGGAACTTAGTTTGTATGTTAGTTGTCGGCAATTGTTTTTGTAGCATGGAACAGTGAATCTAGTAAGTGGTAGGATTCTGTTGGCGTCGAAGTCTTCTTGATGTTAGTAGACGCCTGGAATCATATATGATGTCTTGCTGGAGTAACGTCATGTCGTGTTATATAGAATTGTCACTGCCACTGTTTCTCACTCATCGTCATCGCCATTATGTCACCACTTGCACCAAATAAAACCATCATAATCTACACAGCTGCTGTTTGCGGTGCCACTGAGTGAGTGCTGTACCTGGGAGAGTTGGTCTGTAAGCAGACACCAAGTAGATACCACCAGACTCCAAGCAGGCACTAAAGCCGACAAGGAAGCAACGACGAAAGAAATGGACCTTGGCTATTTGAAAGGGAGAAATCTTGACTGTCTGTCGTTGAAATACTGGTTAACACTATGGAGTCAAATTACAGTGGAAGTTTAAACCCATAGGGACTAAGTTATAATACTAGTGACCTGTATGGTTGAGAAGTCATACATACGAAATAGTCAGGTATAATAAGCAGAATAGAATAGAATAGTGTGTAACTAATTCTACTTATGTATTAAAAAGTGGATAACGAGCACCAGTACTAGTTTAATTACACAGGCTGTTATAATATAATAAATATATAACACAATGATGTACAGCGCAGAGTCAGACTTTGGTAATATAATTTCTTTTTTCTGACATCAGTATTACAGAAGTTGTTGGTGATTAACCCTTGAACTGTCCCACACAAGTGTCTGTTCTTCTTCTTCGCGAGAGAAGGAGTAGGATCTCCCACACAAGTGTCTGTTCTTCTTCTTCGCGAGAGAAGGAGTAGGATCTCCCACACAAGCGTCTGTTCTTCTTCTTCGCGAGAGAAGGAGTAGGATCTCCCACACAAGTGTCTGTTCTTCTTCTTCGCGAGAGAAGGAGTAGGATCTCCCACACAAGCGTCTGTTCTTCTTCTTCGCGAGAGAAGGAGTAGGATCTCCCACACAAGTGTCTGTTCTTCTTCTTCGCGAGAGAAGGAGTGGGATCTCCCACACAAGCGTCTGTTCTTCTTCTTCGCGAGAGAAGGAGTAGGATCTCCCACACAAGCGTCTGTTCTTCTTCTTCGCGAGAGAAGGAGTAGGATCTCCCACACAAGCGTCTGTTCTTCTTCTTCGCGAGAGAAGGAGTAGGATCTCCCACACAAGCGTCTGTTCTTCTTCTTCGTGAGAGAAGGAGTGGGATCTCCCACACAAGTGTCTGTTCTTCTTCTTCGCGAGAGAAGGAGTAGGATCTCCCACACAAGCGTCTGTTCTTCTTCGTGAGAGAAGGAGTGAGATCTCCCACACAAGCGTCTGTTCTTCTTCTTCGCTAGAGAAGGAGTAGGATCTCCCACACAAGCGTCTGTTCTTCTTCTTCACGAGAGAGGGAGTGGGATCTCCCACACAAGCGTCTGTTCTTCTTCTTCGCGAGAGAAGGAGTGGTATCTGGACCGTCTCCTCGCTCTTTGCTTGCCAGTCACGGCACTGGTTATGCCAGTAGCCAGTGCTCAAACGTTTCCGAGAGCAAAGAGGAAGTTTAACGGCTGCAGGTTAATTTTTTTTAACGTTTATTCTTAAGGGAAGGATCAGCCAAACACAGCATATAGATCTTTCTAGAATTCTCCTTACTTCACCCAGCACACAGAGATCTTTCTAGAATTCTCCTTACTTCACCCAGCACACAGAGATCTTTCTAGAATTCTCCTTACTTCATCCAACACACAGAGATCTTTCTAGAATTCTCCTACAAAGATTGAATCCACCGACTGAAAGAATTTGCTCAGTTCTGTTAAGTGAGGAGGTCCCGTGCCGTCCCGTCTTTTTCCTCGTCTATAAAGCCTTCTTAGATTCTTTCTCTTACTTTTCTTTCCTGAACTCACATGCCAGAAACCTCTTTCTGGTCAGCTGACCAGTCACGTGGGTTTAGCATCACTTTCAAAGGCCAAAGTTACGATACCGCAACAACATCAAATCCTCGCTAGATCCACTACATTCGAGAAACTTCGATGAACATCCAGAATAATTTCGTAGATTCAGTCTCTTCAAACATAACTCATTTATTGTCTGGAAAGTTTATATAAAAAGAAAGAAAGTTTTGAAGACACAGACTAAACACAGGGGAACACAAAAAACTGAAACCTGAGTGAGCGCCATGTTTGGTCACCTTGCAGAAGACACAGAGCAAGCGATGTAAGGCGAAATGTGAGTTACATTGTTGACGCACGCAGCAAGAGAGCCAACAGATTTTAACAGACTTCAGGCATAAATAAAACGTTTGGTTGCTTTCTATATCTTTGCCAGGATCCATTCAATCAATGGGAGATGATTGATGAAGAAAAAGCTGATCAGATGGTGAGATGTTTGATAAAGATAAAGCTGGCCAGATGGTGAGATGATTGATAAAGATAAAGCTGGCCAGATGGTGAGATGATTGATAAAGATAAAGCTGGCCAGATAGTGAGATGATTGATAAAGATAATCATGGTAAGATGGTGAGATGATTGATAAGAATAAACCTGGTAAGATGGTGAGATGATTGATAAAGATAAACCTGGTAAGATGGTGAGATGATTGATAAAGATAGCCCTGGTAAGATAGTGAGATGTTTGATAAAGATAACTCTGGTAAGATGGTGAGATATTTGATAAAGATAACTCTGGTAAGATGGTGAGATATTTGATAAAGATAACTCTGGTAAGATGGTGAGATGTTTGATAAAGATAACCCTGGTAAGATGGTGAGATGATTGATAAAGATAAACATGGTAAGATGGTGAGATGATTGATAAAGATAAACATGGTAAGATGATTGATGAAGATACAATGAAGACGCTAAATAACTACCTGTTTTCGATTCTCCTTGGTTTGACTGACAAGAGTTAGTGAAGAACAGTGTAATAAATTTGTAACATACGAAATGTGTGTGCAGTTACATCAAAGTCTGATATTTCTTCTGTTCTCTCTCTCTCCCCCCTTTCCAGACACCTTGAAAGAATGCAGAATTGTTGCTCTGACTGGCATGATCGTCGCCATAGCTTCCGTGCTACTTGCCATCTACAACCTGGCGATGACGATATCAAAGAAGAAAGCGTATTATGTGTCTTTTCTGACTAGCAGTGCTCTGGCATGTAAGCAACCTATCACTGTATGTTTCTATGTCTCTTCTAGCTAGCAGTGCTCTGGCATGTAAGCAACCTATCACTGTATGTTTCTATGTCTCTTCTAGCTAGCAGTGCTCTGGCATGTAAGCAACCTATCACTGTATGTTTCTATGTCTCTTCTAGCTAGCAGTGCTCTGGCATGTAAGCAACCTATCACTGTATGTTTCTATGTCTCTTCTAGCTAGCAGTGCTCTGGCATGTAAGCAACCTATCACTGTATGTTTCTATGTCTCTTCTAGCTAGCAGTGCTCTGGCCTGTAAGCAACAATCACTGTATGTTTCTATGTCTCTTCTAGCTAGCAGTGCTCTGGCATGTAAGCAACCTATCACTGTATGTTTCTATGTCTCTTCTAGCTAGCAGTGCTCTAGCCTGTAAGCAACCTATCACTGTATGTTTCTATGTCTCTTCTAGCTAGCAGTGCTCTGGCCTGTAAGCAACCTATCACTGTATGTTTCTATGTCTCTTCTAGCTAGCAGTGCTCTGACCTGTAAGCAACAATCACTGTATGTTTCTATGTCTCTTCTAGCTAGCAGTGCTCTGGCCTGTAAGCAACCTATCACTGTATGTTTCTATGTCTCTTCTAGCTAGCTCGTGTAAGCAGCCTGTAAGTAAATATTGGTCACGACTTTGTGTAGATAAACTAACAGTACAGACCTGTCTTAAATGACTGTCGTGATATGTGTGTTAAATTCTTTGCAGCACGTGACACGGGTCTGTCACCCCATACTCTATCTTATCACTGGTCTGTCACCCTGTGTTCTAGCTTGTCACGGGCCTGACACCCCATGCTCTAGCTTGTCACAGGTCTGTCACTCCAACCTCTAGCGTGTCACAGGTCTGTCACCTCATGCTCTGTCTTGTTATGGCTGTACAATTTCTTCCATCACGTAAAGCTGTTCTCATCATCGGCGCTGAACATAGCGAAAGTTACATGTAAAAGCAATCTGCACGTTTCCGTTTCCCGCCTCCAACACTGGAACAAGACCCTGCTGCTTCCATTCTGCGCTTTCAACTTTATAATCTCTTCCTCGACGTTCCTCCTGTAGAGAGCGCTGATTGCGTTGTGCTGCTATTATGCGCCGTGCGGTCCGATGCATCCGACTTCGGTAGGTCGTACTTTTAGGGCCAGATCTGTCTTTCAGTCGCCATTGCTACTCACTTTGCCAGACTACTGTCTATTTCCAGAGGGCGTCATTGGGAAGTAAAAGAGGGTCTTAGCCGGCAATGCTGCAACAGTCCTGACGGTTTAAGCAGCCAGTTGTGGTTCACCGGCAACTCTAGTGCCCCAGGTTTCATGATTCAGACACTGCTTGCTATGAGAAATGTTACTGTAACCCTGTACTTGTGGCAGAGCTGGACAAAGCCTTTCATGAAACTTCCTTTCTAAAGCTGCTGCCACAGTCGGCAAGAGCTTCCTTGTCTGGCTGACATGTAGAAGTTTTGAGGGACCACAGGATGATCGTGGGGTGTCATCTCCAGGAAGGACTTGAGTTTGTGGCCCTCTAACGGGCCCATCCAGTCAAACCACAGGTAGAAATTGCTTGAGAGACAGAGACAGGCACACATAACACACACAGACAGTAGACAGACGGGGCCCTCCAGTCAAACCAGAAGTAGAAATTGCTTGAGAGACAGAGACAGGCACACATACACACACAGACAGTAGACAGACGGGGCCCTCCAGTCAAACCAGAAGTAGAAATTGCTTGAGAGACAGAGACAGGCACACATAACACACACAGACAGTAGACAGACGGGGCCCTCCAGTCAAACCAGAAGTAGAAATGGCTTGAGAGACAGAGACAGGCACACATAACACACACAGACAGTAGACAGACGGGGCCCTCCAGTCAAACCAGAAGTAGAAATTGCTTGAGAGACAGAGACAGGCACACATAACACACACAGACAGTAGACAGACGGGGCCTCCAGTCAAACCAGAGGTAGAAATTGCTTGAGAGACAGAGACAGGCACACATAACACACACAGACAGTAGACAGACGGGGCCCTCCAGTCAAACCAGAAGTAGAAATTGCTTGAGAGACAGAGACAGGCACACATAACACACACAGACAGTAGACAGACGGGGCCCTCCAGTCAAACCAGAAGTAGAAATTGCTTGAGAGACAGAGACAGGCACACATAACACACAGACAGTAGACAGACGGGGCCCTCCAGTCAAACCAGAAGTAGAAATGGCTTGAGAGACAGAGACAGGCACACATAACACACACAGACAGTAGACAGACGGGGCCTCCAGTCAAACCAGAGGTAGAAATTGCTTGAGAGACAGAGACAGGCACACATAACACACACAGACAGTAGACAGACGGGGCCCTCCAGTCAAACTAGAAGTAGAAATTGCTTGAGAGACAGAGAGAGGCACACATGACACACAAAGACAATAGACAGACGGGGCCCTCCAGTCAAACCAGAAGTAGAAATGGCTTGAGAGACAGAGACAGGCACACATAACACACACATACAGTAGACAGACGGGGCCCTCCAGTCAAACCAGAAGTAGAAATTGCTTGAGAGACAGAGACAGGCACACATAACACACACAGACAGTAGACAGACGGGGCCCTCCAGTCAAACCAGAAGTAGAAATTGCTTGAGAGACAGAGACAGGCACACATAACACACACAGACAGTAGACAGACGGGGCCCTCCAGTCAAACCAGAAGTAGAAATGGCTTGAGATACCCGCAGGGTTAAGAAATCGGGCACTAAAAACGCAGAATATATGTCTGCAGGGCGAGACGCACTCCACAAATCTATGACATCCTTTCAAAACAATACATTCTATCAAATTGTGCTGTAACCTGTGCTACCATTCCTTAACTATACATCCCATCAAATGTGTGCTATAACCAGTGCTAGAATTCCTAAACTATACATTCCATGTGCATCGTGCGATAATTTTATAATCAGTATTTTATGTTCCAAACAGTCACATCCATCGTGATATGTGCCATCATCTGGGGTGCTAAAATGCATTACCCACATACATGTGTCCTGGGCTACTCCTTCATTTTAAGTCTGGCTGGTGCTTGCCTTTTGCCTCTAGGAGCTTTTCTGATGTTCCTGGCATCCAAGAGAGTGACTGGTCAAGTTCAGTGACCTTGCTTGCTCCGACAGTTCTGCCTTAAGTTTGGTGGAAATGAAGAATCCCTCACAAATGTTTGATGAATACATGTAGCAAATATTCGATTCAAATTCATGTTCAACTGAATAATGATTAAAGTCAAATTTCTGTAGCCAAAATAAAATTCGAAGGTAAAATTTCAAATATTTATATATGATTCTTATGGAGTTCTCATGAAAATGCCAGAATTAATCCACATTTCAAATTAGATTTGATGAGAAGTGAAAATATCAAACTAGTAATCTCCAATATACAATGTCTGCAGTTTTCTAGAGCAACTCAAGAATAAGAAATTAATATATTTTTTTTAATTGTATAAAATTTCAGTAAATAATTAGAACATTTGTTTTACATTTGCATAAAGTAACACTATTTTTATATTTGTAGCAAGTAACACTATTCTCATAAAGCTGCTATTCATTCCTGAATTCATATTTGGTCAGCCAGAAAGTAAAAAAAAAATCTGTATTCAGCTGAATACTCAACATTTGATATTCATCGCATCCCTACATCACTACACTGCGTTTATCTTCAGAATCACACGTTAGAACAATTCATTTTTCAGGCAAAATAAAAATAAAAAATTGATATGGGAATCGCAGACATTTAGCTCCCAGAAATGTTGACCAATTTTCATCATCTGAAACACACAGCTCATTTGCAGTTGCTAGACTGATGTAGCAAGGAAACACTTAGACAACAACATTAGATCAGTTTCACAAATTTTGAAAACATTGTTACAAAATATTTGGTTCTTTTTATCATTTTTTTTTTTGGTTTCCTTATGCCAAGTTTTTCATCTCAGCCCATCAATTTTTATTTTTACTTTTGTAACACAACATTAACTGACATCATCTTCTTTCTCTGTGTTTAGTTTCCTTCATCTGAGCAAGACACTAGCTGAAATATTTAATCATTGTAATTGATTTATACTACTGTTCTAGAAACGCCAGTGAGGTTGGTTACTGTATGTTTTCAGCATGTTTTCTTGACCATTTCTCAGCTTAACTTTTCAGTAACTGAAAAATAAAAAAGTTCATATCATGAAATTGTTGATTTTACTTTTAGCTTGTCGTCTTGCAAAACTGTATTGCACACAAATGTAGCTTTTAACTCCAAGCTCTGAAGTATAGCAACACATATTAGCTAATCACACAATGGCATCTCCTCACATAGCAATGCCCATATTAGTGTATAATATAGCATATCTGTTTAGCTAACTACACAATGGTGTTTCTTCACATAGCAATGCATATGTTAGTGTATAATATAGCAATATCTGTTCAGCTAACCACACAATGGTGTCTCCTCACATAGCAATGCCCATGTTAGTGTATAGTATAGCATATCTGTTTAGCTAACCACATAATAGCATCTCCTAATGAAGGTGGGGGGGGGTATGGTTAAGTTTTATATAAAAGTAAAAACAGTGAGGAAAATGGACAGAAGCAAGGATGGGGAGAAGTAAGGAGAGCACATATATATGGTGAATATAAAACAATCAAATATTTTTGTGAAAGTCTTTTTCAAGGATCACTTACAAAACTAAATAAATAAAATATAAAAACATGAAAAACTGATGAGAAATTAAACACATAGCTTGTTTTTTTTTAATCCAAAATGCATGCAGATAGGTGAGCACAAAGCAGAAGCAGGCAACTGAGTGAGAAATGAGGCAAAAGGAGGATGGTGTTTGATAACATGACAATGCCTATGTTAGCAGGTGTCTCATGTGACAATTTCTATGTTAATTAGCTAACAATACAGAGATGTATTATTTTATGGTAATTCCATGTTAAATGTTTGTTCCCACATTGTTGTATTGTTATCTAACAATATTTGTGTTAGTTATCTAACTACATAGAATATTGTAGTATAGCAAATTCTATGTTAGTTATCTAAATACACAGTTATCTATTGTAATATAGCAAATTCCATGCTAGTTATCCAAATACACAGTTATCTATTGCAGTATGACAAATTCTATGTTAGTTATCTACTGTGTTATTAACTGTATAGTTAGATAACTCCATGTTAATGAAGAATGTATGAGAAGATCTGGAGAGACAAAAAAAATCTTGTCAAAAAAATAAGAGACAGACAATGTACTTTCATAGGACATGCAATGAAAATATTATAACAACAGAAAAAACAGAGGGAAGAAGATCAAGAAGAAGACCAAGAGAAATGATACTGGACAGTCTGACGGGATGGTGTGAGAGGAGATCACCAACTGAACTGATGGCCTGCATGAAGGATCATGTACTCTGGAGAAGCATAATAGCCAACGCCAGTCAGCACAGCACCTGATGATGATGATGATGATGATGATGATGATAGACATCTAACTACACAGCTGTCTATTGTAGTATAGTAAATTCCATGTTAGTTGTCTATCTACACAGTTATCTATTGTAGTATAGCAAACTCTATGTTAGTTATCTAACTACACAGTTATCTATTGTAGTATAGCAAACACCATGTTAGTTATCTAACTACACAGTTATCTATTGTAGTATAGCAAACACCATGTTAGTTATCTATCTACACAGTTATCTATTGTAGTATAGCAAACTCTATGTTAGTTATCTAACTACACAGTTATCTATTGTAGTATAGCAAACACCATGTTAGTTATCTAACTACACAGTTATCTATTGTAGTATAGCAAACACCATGTTATTTATCTAACTACACAGTTATCTATTGTAGTATAGCAAACACCATGTTAGTTATCTAACTACACAGTTATCTATTGTAGTATAGCAAACGCCATGTTAGTTATCTAACTACACAGTTATCTATTGTAGTATAGCAAACGCCATGTTAGTTATCTAACTACACAGTTATCTATTGTCAATCAGTCAGTCATTTGCATGACCCTTGTGGAACTTTGCCTCCCTAACAGCTCTCCTGTAGGCCTCCTGGTTGTAATCAAGATGCCCTGCTGTTGATGCGTCCATTTGCAGATTATCAGTGATGTCTTGCATCCATCTTCGCTTTGGTCTTCCTCTCCTCCTTTTTCTCATTACGTACCCTTCCAACATGGTCTTGTCTACTGTAGTATAGCAATATTCCTGTTAGCTATGTAACTATGCTATGATAGCATAGAAAACTTTCTATACTGGGACATAGCTCTATCTTCACATTATGAGCAATTGTTACAACGTGGTCATCTGATACAAGGAACTCAGTAGATGACAGAAGACTACCAAAGAAGAGAAAAAAGAAAGAAAAAAAAGTCAAATGATACATGTCAATAGATGACCTAAGGTACATTATTAACATATAATAGTTTATTTAGACTTACGAATCGAGCAGCAAAAAAGATGGTGGAAACATAAGTGAACGTGTTTCTACCACAGCACCCGTCTTTCTGTGTTCTGGTGAGCACTACTTTCAAGTAAATCTGTAGTAAATCTGCTCTCACTGTTGTAGTAGAAACTTCACAGCCAAACAACTTGATAATTTCAGGAAAGTGAACAAATTCAGTCAAACATCTTAACAGTTTCAGGGCAGTGATGAACATGGATCTTTTAAAAGAAAAATCTAACATTAAATGATGTATTAAGCTGTGTGATGCCATCATCAGATGTAGGCCATCAACTTTAAGCTGTGGGATGCCATCATCAGATGTAGGCCATCAACTTTAAGCTGTGGGATGCCATCATCAGATGTAGGCCATCAACTTTAAGCTGTGGAATGCCATCATCAGATGTAGGCCATCAACTTTAAGCTGTGGGATGCCATCATCAGATGTAGGCCATCAACTTTAAGCTGTGGGATGCCATCATCAGATGTAGGCCATCAACTTTAACCTCTGATTGTGGCATCTGTTGCAAGCAGGACTAAAATTTCTCACAGACAAAAAGGTTTAAAAATGACAATCTTACAAATAATTCTGTAATCAGATGTTTATTTTATGTAACTGACAACTGCACAACTATTTTAATTTCACAATTTTTGCTTTGACAAATAGTATAACTTTACAACTTTTTTTTTTTTTACAAATAGTTTAGTCTCACAAATTTTGTTTTTACAAATAGTTTAAATGCACACTTTTTGTTTTTACAAATAGTCTCACAACTTTAATTTTACAAATAATTTAACTTAACTTCACAACTTTTGTATTTACAAATAGTTAAATGTTTTTATCTTTGTTATTATCACTTGTTCACAGATCATGTTTCACTCCTTGAGATTCAGATAATAAATTCACTTCAATAACTAATATTTCTTCGCTGGGGTTTTATCAGGTACCATCCGAACAAGATGTGATATGCATACAGATTAACACTAACATATACAAATCAGTCACTATGTTTGTAACAGACAGATCAAACACTGACAGAAGCAACATACAGATAGATTAAATACTAACAGTAACATATAGATCAAACACTGACAGAAGCAACATATAGATAGATCAAATACTGACAGAAGCAACATACAGACATATCAAATACTAACAGTAACATATAGGTAGATCAAACACTGACAAAAGCAACATACAAACAGATCAAACACTGACAGAAGCAACATACAGATTGAACAAATACTGACACAATGTACACACAGAAAGAACAAACAATGACTATTTGATTTTTCAGTGCTAATTTTGTACTGAGATGAATGAAGAGTTTATGGACCAGTAAGAGACCCTATAACAGAACAATGGAATATAAGAAGTAACAAAGAAATCTACACGTTGTTTAACTCTCAGCTTGTAACAGCCAACAGACTGAGCTGGCTTGGGCGTTTAGAGAGAATGGAGGAAGATAGATGAAAAAAGGGAACAGACCAAGAGTTAGACCTAGACAATGATGGTGAGGTAACCTAGAAGAACATAAACGTGTTCTTGGAATCGACAGTTGGCAAGAATAGATCAAGAACAGAAGGACTGAGGCATGTCTTGCCTGCAGCAGTCAGCCTCAACGGGTCGGAGAGCTGCACACATAAGTACTCACTCTGTGGAAATTCTCAGCTACTGAGCTGTAACTGTCATAATAATCATAATCAAGTGCCGTGCCGCGTGGTGTAGCCGATCATTTCTCTCCACAATTCCCTGTCTTTTGACTTGATTATGAGATCCGCCGGTGACTTTCTTCCTAGCCACGCTGACATCCCACAAAGTAACTTCTCTGTCTATTTTTCTCTGTCTCTTCTTCCTCAATTTTTCCAGTTGCCACAGCGTGTTCCAGTTTTCCTGTTCTCAGAAAATGTCCTACAAATCTCGCTTGTCTGCCTCTGATCTTTGCTGTAATTTGTCTTTTAACTCCAGCCTCTCTTAAGACTTCTTCGTTGGTTTTCTTGGCTTTCCATGATACCTTCAACATCCTTTTTATGAACCACATTTCCATGGCCTCCATTTCTCGCTGTACTCTCTTATTCATGGACCATGCTTCATATCCATAAAACAAAACTGGCTCGATGTAACATTTAAGTACTCGGAATCTTGTTTCCATTAATATAGATCTGTTGTACAAGATGTTTCTCATTTTCTAGAATGCTGACTTGGCCTGAGCACGTCTGCTTTTTATTTCGATGTGACATTTCCCATCAGCTGTTATAATCGTTCCTAAGTACTTGAATCTATCAACTTGTTTCAGTTCTGTGCCATCGATGGTAATGCTACATTTTGGTGGTATTCTTGTGACTGTACTTTTAGAAATTTACAAGCATGGAACAATCTTCTTATTATTCTTCTTTGAGTCTCCATTGCATTGGCCTTGCCGATTTTGCAGTATAGACATACTTATGTTGCTTGAAGTCTAAGCAGGGATTCCAGTACAACTCCAAGTCTGAGAGGAGCAGGGCGAGCCACACCATGTTAGCCAAGATAAAGTAGTACAATTTTCCTGGGAACATCACGACCAAGCCCTTGCCATATGTAATTGATATAACAGCATGTCTCAAGCACCTCGCTGTTTTATTGGTTACCTCCCCTTATACGCTTTGTGAAAGACGTGGAGGCTGTCCATAACAAAATGTGTGTCAACAAACGGGATGTATGCTCCATTCTGTTGTTATTGTTATGCAGATCTGTTTATATAGTTGTTATGTGTGTTACTGGTCAACAGCAAAGTACCATCAAAGGCAATTTCAATTATAAGTAAACTACATGAATCTTAATGTATAAACTAGGAAGAAGTAGGAACACATTTATTACCGAGTACACATTTGTGACGTGTCGGTGTGGAGTTAATCACACAAAAACACACAGGACAAAGAAACAGAGAGAGAGAGAGAGAGAGAGAGAGGTGAGATAAAGTATATAAAGCAATGCTTCTTACAAGTCACAGCCAAGTGCTCCGTTCATTTCATTTTATTCTAATTTTTTTTTCATTCATATTCTTTACATGGCATTCATGTGAATTTGTACTTTGTCTTCTCTCTCTCTGTTTTCTTTGTCCTGTGTGTTTTTGTATGATTAAGACCCACGCCGAAACGTCACATCTGTGTTCTAGTTAAGTAACAAAGCTGTTCCTACTTTCTTCCTAGTTTATACATTTTGTTATCACAGCTCTACTGCACTAGCTGTATAGTTGTATACTCATACACTAACTCTTTGTGTGTTACAGGAATCTTAATATAACTGTGCTTCCCTCCCTTTCTTTCTTTTTTCCTTCTTTCCTCCCTCCCTCTATCATTCCTTCTTTCCTCCCTCCCTCTATCATTCCTTCTTTCCTCCCTCCCTCTATCATTCCTTCCTTCCTCCCTTCCTCTATCATTCCTTCCTTCGTCCCTTCCTCTATCATTCCTTCCTTCCTCCCTCTCTCTATCCTTCCTTCCTTCCTCTATCATTCCTTCTTTCCTCCCTCCCTCTATCATTCCTTCCTTCCTCCCTTCCTCTATTATTCCTTCCTTCCTCCCTCTCTCTATCATTCCGTCCTTCCTTCTTTCATTTTTTTCCCTTCCAGGTGATAGGCAAGTCAACCACTTAAGTGATATTCTTTAGAGCAGTAACAAATCATCTCCATTTCTCTCGGTCTGCAGCCAGATTTTGCATGGTGTCCTCACTGTGCTGCAAGCTGTCTTGTTGTCTTTCCTTCAGGCGTCCATCGTTTGAGTGATTTATGACTGTTGTTCAGGTCTCTTGGAGCACGTGATCAGTCTATTGTCAACATGTCTCTTTTTTTAGTTGTACCAATCAGGGTAACCTGAAATTATGCACAAACTACAGAACTGTTGCCCTGATTAGTCATGCCAGTAAAGTTCTGTTAAAAATCATAATGGGTAGACTTCGTAAGAAAATAGAAGAAGAAGTCAATATGGTCCAAGCTGGTTTCAGGCAAGGAAGAGGATCAAGAGATCATATATTCAATATAAAATTAATAATAGAGAAATGCAGAGAGTTTAATGTGAATTTAGCCTTTATAGACTACTCAAAGGCATTTGATTGTGTACAACACCAGAAACTTTAGGAAATAATGGAAAAAATGGTATTTCCAACACATTTGATACAATTAACATCACTGCTGTACCTAGACCAACAAGCAGCAGTAAGAATAAATGGTGAAACAACAGCTTGGTTTGATATAAAACAAGAGGTCCGTCAGGGGTGCATACTGTCTCCTTACTTATTTAACTTGTATACTGAAAATATAATGAGGAATGTTAGAGAAGATGTAGACAAAGAATATTACGATGTCAAAACAACTAGAGGTTATGAAATACCAGAGATTAGATATGCTGATGACACAGTGTTACTGTCCACAACACAAAAATGAATGGAAAAACTAATTATGTCAGTCCGTAAGAATAGTGAAGAGCAAAACCTCTATCTTAATGCCAAGAAAACTAAATTGATGACAACTGACAAAACAAACAAGGCAGATGATATATGTATCAATGAGGAAAAACTGGAAGAAGTAGATAGTTTTGAATATCTTGGATCACTACTAACTAATAATGGAGATACAATGAGGGAAATTAAAAGGAGGACATCTATCGCTCTTCAGAAAGTAAAACAAATAAAGAATCTGTGGAGAGGAACGGACAGAACTACACAGATAAGATTTTTAAGGGCATGGCTATTTCCCATTGCAACATATGCCTGTGAGACGTGGACACTTAACAAAACAGCTGAGAAACACATAACTGCCTTTGAATGTAAATGCTACAGAAGAGTTCTTCAAATATCATGGACACAAAAAAGAACAAATATATCCGTACTACAAGAACTTAATAATGAAGAAGGCTGGCTAGTGAAGAGGATTAAAGAGAGAATACTTAAATATTTTGGACACATTAAACGTCATGATAATTTAGAGAAGACAATGCTGGAATGGTACATAATGGGAAAAAGAAAGAGAGGAAGACAAAGGCGAAGATGGCTGCAAGACATCGTTGATGATCTGCAAATGGATGCATCAGCAGCAGGCCATCTTGCTGACAGCCTAGAGGCCTACAGGAGTGCTGTTAGGGAAGCAAAGTTCGACAAGGGACATACAAATGAATGAATGGATGACCATTCAGTGCTCATGTCTTGTATTTTACATTAGAAGCGAGAAGTTTATAAACTTTCCTAACTGATTTATTTATTAAAAATATCACCATGTGATCGTCGAGATAAAATCTCACTATTTAATCAACACATTATTGATTAAATCAAGTATCTGCAAGACTTGTAGGAAACTCTCGTAAACGTGAAGTGCCAGGATTAGCGAAGATCAAGCTAAACAACAGTGGTGACTCCGTATATCACATACTGGAACTGAGCCAGCAATGATCATACATGCAGACACCGTTCCCCTTGTCAAAAAAAAAAAAAAACTCGCAAAGTCTGCCGTTTTTATGGGCCAGACAGGGGACAGACATCTTCCATGGTAGTGGATCTTATTCAGCTTTCAACATCTTCAACTTCGTGCAGACATCTCTCAGCAGTTTCACAGAAAAACTTCTCTCATCAATGTAACGGATGCCAACTTTCGTTGATTCTTGTCTTGGTACTAGAGCCCGTGTTTGTAGTTTGCCAGAAGACTTCTTCTTTACTGCCACATTAAGTACCACGTAACTTTAGTACAGTTTTAGCAAGCAGGAAACCGTGAGATTCTAGCACAGGAAATCAATAGAGGACAACTTTGCATGGTTGGTCTCTATACGCTAGATAAGACATTTTGGACGGAAATTACCAGACAAGAAACTTTAGACTAGAAATATAACTGTACACGCCAATATACCATACCAAAAAAAAAAAACCTTCTCCTGTCAGCGTACTTATATTAACACTTCCAGTTTGTCAAGTTTTGGCCAACGTCCTTTAAGTACATTAGCTTTGTTTCATTTGAAAACCGCTGTAACTTTTGATAGTAAACAGTTTGGTGCGCATGTCTAGTGACCCGTGTCGCCATTTTGAACGCGTTCTTAACACCGGGGGTCAAGTGTTTGGATGGAGAGGTAAACATATTCCACTACGACTAGGCCACAGTTTGTGAATGTACCCCCAAGTAGATGTTGACTATTAGATGGACTGGAGAAATAGTTAGAAGGTTATTTCAGACATTATTTACCGAGTATTAAGCCACATATCATCACACGACGAGATCAGACACATCCAGGTAGATCTACACATCGCGATGGTATTTTATGTAGATCTAGACATCGCCGAAGGTAAGTAGTACACAATTATCAGCTAAAATCATCACACTACATCTTTTTTCCTAAAAAAAAACTCTTCATTTATGAAATCGTCTTACATTTCTTCTTATCTTATATCCTTCCCCTACCAGTTCGCCAATTTTTCCTGTCTTCGGCGAGTCTTTCAACCTCATCAAAGGATTTTATGCCTGTTAATTTGGCCTCTCTTAACAATGTCCTCTTCAGAGTTTCACGCGGTCTGCCTCTTTTTCTGTGGCCTGTTGTGTTCCACTTGATAGCTTGTTTTGGGATTCTCTGGTTTCTTCTCATCACGTGACCAACATATGTCCATCTCCTTTTCCTGATCACCCATGAGACTGGTTGTTGTTCAGTCATCTGTCTTATCTCTGCATTGTTCTTGAATTCATTCCACTTGATGCCGAGTATTTTCCTTATGCATTTGTTTTCAAAAGAGTCTAATTTCTTTTATATTTCTTTAGTTGTTTTCCAGCTTTCGCATGCATAAATGAGAGTGGATATTTGAATTCAATAATCTTAACTTGATTTTTGTGCTTATAACTTTTGAATTCCATATGTTCTCAAGATTCTTGAAGATCGATGTTGCTTTTGCAATTCTAATCCTAACTTCCTTTCTAGTGTCACCATCCTGGTCTATGTAGCTGCCAAGGTATGCAAACTGATTGACTTCTTCAATATCTGTCCCTTCTGTGTGTATTTTTCCATTTTGATTAATGGGAAGTTTCATTATTTTTGTTGTGTCCTTGTTAATTTCAAGTCCTATTTTGCTAGCCAGTGAGGACAGGCTATCTGTTTTTTCTTGCATGGAATTCACATTATTACTGATAAGAGTTATGTTATCAGCAAAATCAAGATCTTCTAGTTGGGTCCCATGTACCCAGTCAGTACCTGTGTTACCTGTGCAGCAGTTTTTCATTATGAAGTCTACTGTAATTCAAAAAAAGTAAAGGAGACAGTATATATCCTTGTTTCACTCCTGTTTCAATCTGGAACCATTCACTCATCCCTTCTTCTGTCTTGACTGCACAAACATATCCATTGTATAAGTCCTTAATGATGTTGACAATTTTAGATGGTATTCCATTTAGACTTAAAATTCTCCATAATGAATCTCTGTGTATGCTGTCAAATGCCTTTTTAAAATCTATGAAGTTCAGTATTAATGGTTTCTGCTTTTCAATATGTTCTTCAAGTATTATTCTGAGAGTAAAGATCTGGTCGAGACAGCTTCTCCCTTTTCGAAATCCTGCTTGTTCTTCTCTCATTGCAGTATCAACTATATCTTTGAGTCTATTCAAAATGACCTTGCAAAATACTTTTGACGCAACTGATATTAAGGTTACTCCTCTCCAGTTGTTACAGTCACTAAGGTTGCCTTTTTTTTTTTTTTTGGTATTTTAACAATGATTCCTTTTTTCCAATTAGATGGGACCTTCTCTTCTTTCCAAATCTTGTTGTAGTTGTCTCATGTTGTCACTATTGATAGCTTTTAGCATTTCGGCTGTTATTTCATCTTCACCTGCAGCTTTGTTGTTAGCCATTAAATTCACTGCTGTTCAATTTCATGCAATGTAAATTTCATCTAGGTTGACATTTAGTTGTGGGGCTGGTAAGTCGGTTTCAAGGTTTAACAATTTTTTTGGGTGTGGTCGATTGAGTATTTCTTGGAAGTGTTCAACCCGTCTTTGCTTTTGGTCTAAGGATTGGTCTTTCTTTAGATGTAATAGTACCTGTTAGCCTCTTTTGTATGTTATATAAAGTTTTGCTGTCTCCTGTTTTTGCTGCTTTTTCTGCCTCTTTCGCCATATTGTCTATGTATTCTCTTTTATCCCTTCTAGCTGAACTTTTTACTTTCTTGTCTATTTCTTTGTATGTTGCTTTCGCCAGATCTTCGTCTTACATTTACAGCTATTTTAATGCATAATACGTATACTATAATACGTATACTATAATACGTATACTTTTAACGAGGAAATAATTAGTTACATTCACTTTTACAATGAATCCCCTGTACATATCACGACCCGCGCTTTTTGTCTGGCACAGACGGGAACGTCCAAGTTTTTCCCTTCGGCAGGGAAAGAGAAGACATGAAAGAGAGAGAGAGGAAGAGAGAGAGAGAGAGAGAGATTGTGGCAGGACCCAGGACTCGACATGACATGCTGTTGCCTTACCATGAGAAGACAGTGCACTATATCAACTCGGTCACCTTGTGGTTGTTCGCCCTACCGTAGTCACAGTCATTCTCTTAAGTCTCCCCACCCACACACACACACATACATCAGAATTGCATTGTCATCTTTTTTTTCTAAGGCTAACTGTGTACAGTCGCTGTACTGGGCTTATTTTGGGTTTACTTTACTTTAAGCAAAGTCATGCTGTATACAATACCCCCGCCCGCCCCATTTTGTTTTACTCAGTTATAATCCTGCAACACAGTTTACAAATCCATCAGAGGAGCTGCCATTTTAAAATAACTTCTCGCAATCTGCTGTTCTCTTCATTTCTCTCTGTACAATACTTCATTCATTCATTAATTTGCATGTCCCTTGCGGAACTTTGCCTCCCAAACAGCACTCCTGTAGGCCTCTCAGTTGTGAGCAAGATGGCCTGTCGCTGCTGCATCTATTTGCAGATCGTCAACGATGTACTGCAGCCATCTTCACCTTGGTCTTCCTCTCTTTCTTTTTCCCATTATGTATCCTTTCAATACGGTCTTCTCTAAATTATCATGACGTTTAATGTGTCCAAAATATTTAAGTTTTCTCTCTTTAATCCTCTTTACTAGCCAACCTTCTTCAATATTAAGTTCTTGTAGTATGGATATATTTGTTCTTTTTTGTGTCCATGATATTTGAAGAACTCTTCTGTAGCATTTACATTCAAAGGCATTTATGTGTTTCTCAGCTGTTTTGTTAAGTGTCCAGGTCTCACGGGGATATGTTGCGATGGGAAAGATGCATGCCCTTAAAAATCTTATTTTTGTGGTTCTGTCTGCTCCTGGACAATACTTCACTTGAGCAAAATAAGAAATAACTGTTCCAAATGGTAAAATTTGATGAAAGCAAACATTTTGGAAAAGGATTACGCTATTCTGAAATAACGTTGTGATCACAACAACCATACAACTTAGTATAAATGTTATGAATTACTGCGTTGTGACTTTCTGTAAACACAATTCGGACCTCCCTGTAAAAGTGTCCTCTTATTTCTGTCTATTTTCCCTCTCCTGCCCGTGTGTCCACGTACATCTTTGCAACTTGATCTTCCTGTGTTTGTAAACAACGAAAAAAAGGGGCGTAGGAGGCCTATAGCAGTCACTGAGGTGATGATGTCTAGCATTCGGGTTCCGTGTTGCAATTTAGTCAGTCTGTTCCAAGTAACAATAATTTCAATGTTTCCAGACAAGTCAGTTCTACTAACTAATCGTGCCAGGCAGTTCTACTAACTGATCGTGCCAGTTCTTAATGAGGGAAACATGAAATATGACAGCATGCGTCAACGCTAAAATCTGAAAACATCTTCATTCGAATGTTGCTAGCAGATTTTCAACGTGCAAAGAAAACTTTTGCTGTCATTTGTTTTGTCTGTTTATTTTTCTTAAATCTCCCAGGCATTAGCTACTGCCTCAGAAGTGGATTACAGAACATTCATAAAGTGCAGTGCCAACTGGAAGACCATGGGTTCAATCCCGGGACCGGAAAAAAAAAAGCAACAACTCACAGGACATCTGGGAGTCATGACCCAGAGGGGCCCACCCCTCTTAGAGTGTCAGGAGTTTAAAGGGCCGAAATACTTGTCTGGGGGGGGGGGGGTACTTCCTATGATGATCTGGAGGAGTTGTGTTGTTGTTCCGCTCTCTACGGTAGAGAGTTTCCTGCATATAACTGATGTTTGCTTCTTACCATAATATCGATTCTATTTGATTGTAAACTTATCCTTTTTTTTTAATTCTTAAGGAATATAAAATGTTCCCAAGAAGATTAACTACTTTTTTAGAGTCACAGCGTAGTTAAAAAAAAGTATAAGTATTTTGGTCTTCCCTTGTCTTTTCTGACGGATTAAAAAGTGTTTCTGTTTCATTCGTGTGCACAACGATCGACATTCAAAAGTGAACGGTTCCCGTCAGAATATCTGGGCAAGGTGAAAGGTTAAAAGGTGATAGCCTCAGTTTGACACGAAATGAGGTCAGGGCTGTTTTGTTATGGCGGTATTGCTTTGACAGACGAGGTAGGTGATCGTATGCTTCTCTCTCCTCTCTGTACACAGCATCCTCCACTTTCTTAACATTCTTCAGCGATCTGCAACGCTCTTACACTCATCTCTCATCATCAAATACCAAATACGTGTTATCGTATGCGGGACTTGGATAAAAGATCTGGTAAGACTACGCGGAACTGTTGTGTGTTCTTGCGGGCGTGTAACAGGTTTGTGATGTCTGCCATGCCCAGGGCCTTCTTGTCCGTTCTCTTCTCCTTCCCATCGCACGGTCTGTCACCTGATGCTTCTTCATCCTTCCTCTAGTGTTGAGATACCGGGAACCTGTTGCGTAGATGGTGAAGATTGACTGACAGTGTGTAAATCATTGACTGTAGTAGTGCAGACAGGGCAGGGCAACCCATGGCCAATCGTTGAAATGGCCGTATCACGTTTAGGAAATTCCAAAGACGTTTGTCGTTTTATGTGGCAGGAAGGAAGGCGAGAAATTGTGAGTGAGTTTGAATGTTTTGAGTAGAATGTTCAGTGCAAGATGTTGGTTATATTGCGCTCATATCGTGCTGGTAGTCACAAGCATGAGAAGATAATGAATTCGCGTGTGCATTATAATAAAGTGCCCTTCTGTTTGAGACTACATGGAGGTTCAGTTTGACAAAACAGATAGAAAGAAGGAGGAACATGGTCAGAAACAAGAATGTTAGAAACTAAGATAAGCAATTATAAATGAAGAGCACTCAACAATCCAATATTTGAGCACAAACCGTTTTTTAAGGATCTCATACAAAAACAAAAGATAAACACCAAGAATTGATGAAAAATTAAACATTAATTTTTTTTGGTATCCTCCTTGTAAGAAAGGTACAAAATTTGCCCAGACAGATGTAGGTAATCACAAAGTGGAAGCAGGCAATCGTTCTTCCGATGAACAATCTCAGAAAGCTCTAGAACGGATTATTTTCTAAATAGACTGCCTCCACTCTGATGGAATCAACAATAAATTCAGTTTTCTTTAAACTACATCTCCACATAGTTGCTACCTTTTTTTTTTTTTTGTTTCTGCTACTCGTGGCCAACTTTCTTGTCTTAGCCCCCACAAACTTTGCTGCATTTTCTCATTCTCATCGTGGACGATGTGAGGTTTATTTTATAGCTCTTTCTATCCTTATTCTCTAGCCACTGGAAGATTTTGATAACTTTGTTGTCTAGGCATCCATAGCAAGCAGTCTTGTCCTCTCAGTGTTTTGTATTCTTTTTTGAACCTTCCTTCAACAGCCCCTCCCATGCTGTCTTCTCACTTTTATTATCTGTGCCATTTGGCCGGCTTGTGGTTAGGCCGCAGATGTCATATGGGAGCAAGATGGAGCCATCTGGGGCATAACGACATGTTGTTTACCATATGATACCCTTTGTCATCCTCCCTTTACCTCATTTCTCAGCCAATCACCTGCTTCCTTTTTGTGCTTACCTATGTCTATCACACAAGCCAAGTCAGCATTCCAGACAATGAGACACATCTTGTGCAACAGATCCATATCTGTGGAAACAAGATTCTGAGTACTTAAATGTTACATCGAGCCAATTTTGTTTTATGGGTGTGAAGCATGGTCTGTGAATAAGAGAGTATAGCGAGAAATGGAGGCCATAGAAATGTGATTCATAAGAAGGATGTTGAAGATACCATGGACAGCTAAGAAAACCAACGAAGAAGTCTTAAGAGAGGCTGGAAAAGATCAGAAGCAGAAAATTGAGATTTAGAGGACATTTCATGAGAAGAGGAAAGTTGGAACACATTGTGGCAGCTGGAAAAATTGAGGGAAGAAGAGAAAGAGGAAGACTGAGAGAGAAGTTACTGGATGGACTGTCAGTGTGGCCAGGAAGAAAGTCACCGGTGGATCTCATAATCAAGTCTGAAGATAGGGAATTGTGGAGAGAAATGATCGCCTACGCCGCGCGGCATGGCACTTGAATTGAATGTCTATCTGAGTGCATTTTGTGCCCGTATTTTTTACAAGGATGCTAAAAAAAGCTGAGTGATTAATTTTTCATCTGTTATTGGTGTTTTCGTCTGTTATGTTGTTTTTGTACATAATCATTGAAAAAGACTTTTGCTCAGATAGTGGACTGCTACATGCTTTTCCTTTATATGTGCTCATCTTACTTTCGGCCATTCTTGTTTCTGTCCACTTTCCTCACTCTTTCTATCTTTCTGTAAAACTGAATCAGACATTGTCTGCTTCGTAATGAGAACCAGCCTTACCACAGTTGTTACAGGGACTGACATAGAGGGAGATGGATGATTTATTTGTTACAAGGACTGACATAGAGGGAGATGGATGATTTATTTATTACAAGGACTGACATAGAGGGAGATGGGTGATTTATTTGTTACAAGGACTGACATGGATGGATATAGATGATTTATTTGTTACAAGGACTGACATGGAGAGAGATGGATGATTTATTTGTTACAAGGACTGACATGGAGAGAGATGGATGATTTATTTGTTACAAGGACTGACATGGATGGATATAGATGATTTATTTGTTACAAGGACTGACATGGATGGATATAGATGATTTATTTGTTACAAGGACTGACATGGATGGATATGGATGATTTATTTGTTACAAGGACTGACATAGAGGGAGATGGGTGATTTATTTGTTACAAGGACTGACATAGAGGGAGATGGGTGATTTATTTGTTACAAGGACTGACATGGAGGGAGATGGATGATTTACAAGCACTGACATGGATGGATATAGATGATTTATTTGTTACAAGGACTGACATAGAGGGAGATGGATGATTTATTTGTTACAAGCACTGACATGGATGGATATGGATAATTTATTTGTTACAAGGACTGACATGGAGGGAGATGGATGATTTATTTGTTACAGGGACTGAATAGAGGGAGATGGGTGATTTATTTGTTACGGGAACTGACATAGAGGAAGATAATGACATATCATTTGTTACCTCAGCATTCTCAAATTGTTTCAGAAAAGACACCAAGGTGTTTTGTGATACAATCATAGAGACGCTGTAACACCTGGGACACTTTTTTTTGTGTGTGTATCTGCAAAGAAACTAAACTAGTGTAGAGTCTCTCCATATTTTGACCATCTTAGTTTTCTTTTCATTTAAAAAAAAATGTTGTGTCAGTTTTATGATTTCTGAAAAAAATGTGCTCATTTTCTATTTTGTGTCTCATTTATGGTCTTTTGTTTTATGTCTCTTTCATGGTCTTTTATTTTATGTCTCTTCCATGGTCTTCTATTTTATGTCTCTTCCATGGTCTTCTATTTTATGTCTCTTGCATGGTCTTCTATTTTATGTCTCTTTCATGGTCTTCTATTTTATGTGTCTTCCCTGGTCTTCTATTTTATGTGTCTTCCCTGGTCTCCTTGTTCTCCCCAGCATGTCCGTGTCATATACAGTGTAATGGATTAAGACTGACACCACTTTGATCTTCCTTGAGTTTGCTCAAGTCACCAGACACTCAGCTTCAAGTGTCAAGTGGAATGTCAAATTCCCTTACATCTGTCAGTGGTGTCTTGAGAAGGTTGAAGAGCTCAGCAAGTTTTGGTTGCCAAGTATTCTGTGCCCTGTCCACCCCCCCTCATGTTCTTGTATCAAAGACCTGGTTTTAGACTGTGTAATATTGTTTTTCTTTGATTTTGGATTTATGCACTCAGTATTTGATAACTACAAACATTTCTTGTATGCAGTGGTTTAGAAAAGTCCATTTTAGACATCATTAAGATGAGTTCTGATGTTGTAGAGGCTTTCTGTAGCTGCAGGCTGCAGGTCCTTGTACAGCTTTCTGTAGCTGCAAGTCCTTGTAGAGGCTTTCTGTAGCTGCAAGTCCTTGTAGAAGCTTTCTGTAGCTACAGGCTGTAGGTCCTTGTAGAGGTTTTCTGTAGCTGCAAGTCCTTGTAGAGGCTTTCTGTAGCTGCAAGTCCTTGTAGAAGCTTTCTGTAGCTACAGGCTGTAGGTCCTTGTAGAGGTTTTCTGTAGCTTCAGTTCCTTGTAGAGGCTTTCTGTAGCTACAGGTCCTTATAGAGGCTTTCTGTAGCTTCAGGTCCTTGTAGAGGCTTTCTGTAGCTACAGGTCCTTATAGAGACTTTCTGTAGATTCAGATCCTTGTAGAGGCTTTCTGTAGCTACAGGTCCTTGTAGAGGCTTTCTGTAGCTGCAGGTCCTTGTAGAGGCTTTCTGTAGCTGCAGGCCCATGTAGAGGCTTTCTGTAGATTCAGGTCCTTGTAGAGGCTTTCTGTAGCTACAGGTCCTTGTAGATGCTTTCTGTAGCTGCAGGTCCTTTTAGATGCTTTCTGTAGCTTCAGGTCCTTTTAGAGGCTTTCTGTAGCTGCAGGTCCTTGTAGAGGCTTTCTGTAACTGCAGGCTGCAGGTCCTTTCCTTGTAGAGGCTTTCTGTAGCTTCAGGTCCTTATAGAGGCTTTCTGTAGCTACAGGTCTTTATAGAGGCTTTCTGTAGCTGCAGGCTGCAGGTCCTTGTAGAGGCTTTCTGTAGCTACAGGTCCTTGTAGAGGCTTTCTGTAGCTGCAGGTCCTTGTAGAGGCTTTCTGTAGCTGCAGGCCCATGTAGAGGCTTTCTGTAGATTCAGGTCCTTGTAGAGGCTTTCTGTAGCTACAGGTCCTTGTAGATGCTTTCTGTAGCTGCAGGTCCTTTTAGATGCTTTCTGTAGCTTCAGGTCCTTTTAGAGGCTTTCTGTAGCTGCAGGTCCTTGTAGAGGCTTTCTGTAACTGCAGGCTGCAGGTCCTTTCCTTGTAGAGGCTTTCTGTAGCTTCAGGTCCTTATAGAGGCTTTCTGTAGCTACAGGTCTTTATAGAGGCTTTCTGTAGCTGCAGGCTGCAGGTCCTTGTAGAGGCTTTCTGTAGCTACAGGTCCTTGTAGAGGCTTTCTGTAGCTGCAGGTCCTTGTAGAGGCTTTCTGTAGCTTCAGGTCCTTGTAGAGGCTTTCTATAGCTACAGGTCCTTATAGAGGCTTTCTGTAGCTACAGGTCCTTGTAGAGGCTTTCTGTAGCTGCAGGCTGCAGGTCCTTGTAGAGGTAGATTCAGATCCTTGTAGAGGCTTTCTGTAGCTGCAGGTCCTTGTAGATGTTGTTGTGGTGATCTTAACACATGGCCATCATGTGCTTGGAGAGACTCTCTTGTGGATTATAGTGTGATGTTTCAACACCTGGAGCAGATCCAAAGAGTCGCAGGAATCTTGAGAAGCTTCAGTGCTGTGAGACAGACATTCCATTTTTTTGTTTGTTTGTCTTAATACAGAGAGAGAGAGAGAGGAGAGAGAGTGTGAGTGAGTGAATGAGAGAATGAGTGAGAGAGAGAGTTTGAGAGAGATAGTGTGAGAAAGAGAGTGTGTGAGAGAGAGAGAGAGAGTGTGTGTGTTATGATTTATGCAAGTTTTATGATAACCTGATGCTTTTGTCATGTCAGCGTTTGTACTGACATGTTCTTGGTGCTAAGATGTTTCATCAGAACATGTTCTTGATACCATGTTTCTTCAGAGATTGGCTTGTGGTGACATGTACTTGTGAGCACAAACAGATTAATGAAAACAATATGTTTTGTGGTCATTGTGTGAGTACAGTAGAGTTTGTGAGTTTATGACAGCTGTTGTGTGAGTACAGCAAACCTTGTGAGTTTATGACAATCATTGTGTGAGTACAGCAAGTCTTGTGAGTTTATGACAACTGTTGTGTGAGTACAGCAAATCTTGTGAGTTTATGACAGCTGTTGTGTGAGTACAGCAAATCTTGTGAGTTTATGACAACTGTTGTGTGAGTACAGCAAATCTTGTGAGTTTATGACAGCTGTTGTGTGAGTACAGCAAATCTTGTGAGTTTATGACAGCTGTTGTGTGAGTACAGCAAATCTTGTGAGTTTATGACAACTGTTGTGTGAGTACAGCAAATCTTATGAGTTTATGACAACTGGTTTGTGAGTACAGCAAATCTTGTGAGTTTATGACAACTGGTTTGTGAGTACAGCAAATCTTGTGAGTTTATGACAACTGTTGTGTGAGTACAGCAAATCTTATGAGTTTATGACAACTGTTGTGTGAGTACAGCAGATCTTGTGAGTTTATTCAAACATTATTTTATGATGGAGTTAAATGTCCAAGAAGACCTTTCTGAGTAATCTTTGTGAAAATTGTCAAGAAGTTGTACTTGCTCACATGTTTGTGTGCGTATGCGTGTGTGCGCGCGAGAGAGAGAGAGAGGGAAGGAGAGTGAGTTTTTACTTACAATAGCCTATCTCTATATAATCTTATACAGAGTAATTTCCCCCTTTTGTCATGTTGTACTTCCCTTTGACTGACAACAGTGATCTTACAATCAGAGCCGTAGTCTTGGTCCCCTGCGTAAGATGAAAGGACTGGGTTGTTAAACTTGCTGGGTTTGTACAGGCTACAGGTCCCAAGTTTAGCCTTGCTGTCTGCTCAGTGTTGGATGATGATCCTGGCTGGATAACAGGGATGTTGGAGGGTGGGGGGGAGGACGGGAGAAGCCACATTCTGTCGCTTTGTTTGGAGAAGTGTCTTAAAACGTGTTGTAGAAGTACTGTGACAGATAGAAGTTTTTGATACAATCCAGGCCTTTGTTCATGCAGAACTTGGTGCAGGTTTCAGATGTAAGAAGGGGGGGGGGTGTTGGGTGGTGGCACTCTCCACTTTGTATAAGATAAAACAATTCTGTCATGCCCTACACTTGGCAGTTTCTGTTGTTGAGTAAAGTTTTGTGGGGTTGTCTGTCGTACGTAGAGACATATATATAGCAGAGACTTATGTGTAGGAAGGTTTCTTGTATTATTTGGCTACAGTTATATGTTGCCTGTTTATTTGGCTACAGTTTTTATGTTTTCTGTTTGTTTACAGTTGTCTGTTTATTTGGCTACAGTTGTTTGGCTGTTCCGGGTATATAGTGGCCACAGCTACAAGCTGTCAGTTCTACGGTTATACTTTGTTGCTGTGGCTATAGTATACGCAACTTTTGCTGACTTCAGCTACAAGCTGTCAGTTTCGTGGCTACAGTTATGTTTATTTTTGCTGAGTAGAGTTTACAGACATAAGACAGGCAGGAGAACAGACAAGACATCCACAGCCCAGGCTGTGATAACCTCAGCAGACTGTGGAGAGATCAGTCGCCTGGCTTACATTAGCATTGATTTTTTCCTTGACGCTACAGATCAGCCCCGCTTATTTGGCCAATCTCAGAGCCTGGTTACCTTCCTGGGAGTTCTTTCTCTCAGCCTCCCCCCTCGGTGTGGCTTACGTCCCCTTGTGACATGTAATGCTGCCGAGACTGTCAGTTGAGGTCTGCTGTATGTGGTGCTATGTAGTGTGCTTACATGTAAGCCTAGCTGACGTCCTGGGTTTAGATGGCTGGCTGATCTGGCTTACCTGTTGTCCTACTAACTTGCTAGCCAGGCCCGGCCTTGTTTGCTTTATCTTGGATGTTTTATTTGCTGTGTGACGATAGGTGTATGACTGGAAGGTGTGGTAAGTAGGTTAGTGTGTCGTATGGTTTCCAGCCTGTGTTTCTCTTATGTCGGGGTTTGTGTGCATATGAGCTTACGTTATGTTATATCAGAGTTTTGTGTCCATATGAGCTTACGTTATGTTATATCAGAGTTTTGTGTGCATATGAGCTTACGTTATGTTATATCAGAGTTTTGTGTGCATATGAGCTTACGTTATGTTATATCAGAGTTTTGTGTGCATATGAGCTTACGTTATGTTATATCAGAGTTTTGTGTGCATATGAACTTACGTTATGTTATATCAGTTTTGTGTATGGTTTGATTATGTTTTATGATCAGCGATGGCGCTGGTGTTTGTCGAAGTGGGCACACACTTGCTGAAGTAGTTTCCCCAAATACCGCTTTCTTCCTTAGCACAACATTCGGTACCTTATACCTTTTTTTTTATTTAAAATTAAACACGTTTTACAAACATCAGCGGGAATGAAATGTTGGCGCCAAGTTTTTTCTGAGCTTCTGTGCTACGAGATTTACTGTTGACAAAATGCTATCTTGCTGTCAGAGATGGCTCTTCTATACAAACTGAACATCATCAGCCTGCTAGTCCAGTTTTCATTGGTTGATTGTTTTTTTTAAAAACTAAGTTTCCGATAATATAAACCGGTTACAGTAACCGAGGATTTCCAGAACTTTTTCTCGGTTTATCGGTAAATTAACGATGGCTGGCGGCTAACCTGATCAGCGGTTGTGTGTGATTGAAAGAGTTCTTCTCCGACTCTCTGACATGTACAGAAGAACCTCGTGTTCCAGCTGGTGATCTTTTTCTTAGTGCTGCCATCCTTGCCGTTCTCGCGTTTTCTCAGGTCATCAGATCATTTCTTCTTCTTCTTTTGTTGTTGTTGTGCTGATTCACATTACCATGCAGGAAACTCTACTGTGGAGACCGAAACAACAACACAACTCCTTCAGATCATCAGAGGAAGTACTCTCTTCCCCCCCCCCTCCAGACAAGTGTTTCGGCCCTATTAAACTCCTGACACTCTAAGGGGGGGATGGGTGGGCCCCTCTGCGTCATGACTCCCAGAGGTCTTGTGAGTTGTTGCTTTTCGTCCCGGGATTGAATTGGCACTGCACTTTGAAATGCGTCTTTAGCGGCCTAGCTACGGAGGACTGGCATTGGTTGTGGCAAACGAAACTATTTATGTTCTCAGTGCTTGTTTCAGTGCTTATGATCTGTTCATAATGTGAACATTTTCCTGGTGATGTACGTCATGTCCGCTCACATTACCAGCTTATGATCTGTTCATAATGTGAACATTTCCTGGTGATGTACGTCATGTCCGCTCACATTACCAGCTTATGATCTGTTCATAATGTGAACATTTCCTGGTGATGTACGTCATGTCCGCTCACATTACCAGCTTATGATCTGTTCATAATGTGAACATTTCCTGGTGATGTACGTCATGTCCGCTCACATTACCAGCTTATGATCTGTTCATAATGTGAACATTTCCTGGTGATGTACGTCATGTCCGCTCACATTACCAGCTTATGATCTGTTCATAATGTGAACATTTCCTGGTGATGTACGTCATGTCCGCTCACATTACCAGCTTATGATCTGTTCATAATGTGAACATTTCCTGGTGATGTACATCATCTCCGCTCACATTACCAGCTTATGTCTGTTCATAATGTGAACATTTTCCTCATGATGTACATCATCTCCGCTCACATTACCAGCTTATGTCTGTTCATAATGTGAACATTTTCCTCATGATGTACATCATGTCCGCTCACATTACCAGCTTATGTCTGTTCATAATGTGAACATTTTCCTCATGATGTACATCATCTCCGCTCACATTACCAGCGTGTGTCTGGTGAGATTACGAGATTACATTTTGTCAGGAAATATTGCTGACACTCTGTATCCCTGCTACAAGTAGAAAGTTCCCGCAGAAGCAGATTAGCCTGACCGTCCTGCTGGACAGATGTGATTGAGCGGTCATCTGGCGACAGATTTAACACCGGAGTGACACGACGCTGACTTATTAGTCCAGGCATTCATTTCTCAGCCATCATCTTCTTCGTCCTGTTCAAAACTCGCCACGTCTTTCCCAGTCACTCTTCCAGAACATCGTCCCCAGCTATTTGTCGTCACAAGCCAGCGCTTCTCATACTTTTTTTTACGCGGAGCGTTCTTTCTTGTATATTGTATGGTCTGTGAAAAAAAGAGGAGCAGATATGATAAGACAGCGGAAAAAGTGAATCATGAACAATAGGCAAGTCTGCACAAAAATCATTGGAAGCAGCAGAAATGTGGTTTATTAAAAGAATGTTGCGAATCCCCTGGACAGCAAAAATAACTAATGGAGAATGTATGAGAAGAGCTGGAGAGACAAAAAATATTGTCAGAAAGATAAGAGAGAGAATGTACTTTCATAGGACATGCAATGAGAAGAGGGGGCATTGAAAATATTATAACAACAGGAAAAACAGAAGAAAGAAGATCAAGAGAAATGATACTGGACAGTCTGACGGGATGGTGTGAGAGGAGATCACCAACTGAACTGATGGCCTGCATGAAGGATCGTGTACTCTGGAGAAGCATAGTAGCCAACACCAGTCGGCACGGCACCTGATGATGATGATGAGCGGAAAAAAGATTCGATATTTCTTATTGTTATAGAAAGACTTCCACAAAGCACAGACTTGGATGTTTTCAGCTGTTATAGAAAGACTTCCACAAAGCACAGACTTGGATGTTTTCAGCTGTTATAGAAAGACTTCCACAAAGCACAGACTTGGATGTTTTCAGCTGTTATAGAAAGACTTCCACAAAGCACAGACTTGGATGTTTTCAGCTGTTATAGAAAGACTTCCACAAAGCACAGACTTGGATGTTTTCAGCTGTTATAGAAAGACTTCCACAAAGCACAGACTATGATGTTTTCAGCTGTTATAGAAAGACTTCCACAAAGCACAGACTTGGATATTTTCAGTTGTTATAGAAAGACATCCACAAAGCACATGATCTGTTCATAATGTGAACATTTCCTGGTGATGTACGTCATGTCCGCTCACATTACCAGCTTATGATCTGTTCATAATGTGAACATTTCCTGGTGATGTACGTCATGTCCGCTCACATTACCAGCTTATGATCTGTTCATAATGTGAACATTTCCTGGTGATGTACGTCATGTCCGCTCACATTACCAGCTTATGATCTGTTCATAATGTGAACATTTCCTGGTGATGTACGTCATGTCCGCTCACATTACCAGCTTATGATCTGTTCATAATGTGAACATTTTCCTGGTGATGTACGTCATGTCCGCTCACATTACCAGCTTATGATCTGTTCATAATGTGAACATTTTCCTGGTGATGTACGTCATGTCCGCTCACATTACCAGCTTATGATCTGTTCATAATGTGAACATTTCCTGGTGATGTACATCATGTCCGCTCACATTACCAGCTTATGATCTGTTCATAATGTGAACATTTTCCTCATGATGTACATCATCTCCGCTCACATTACCAGCTTATGTCTGTTCATAATGTGAACATTTTCCTCATGATGTACATCATGTCCGCTCACATTACCAGCTTATGTCTGTTCATAATGTGAACATTTTCCTCATGATGTACATCATCTCCGCTCACATTACCAGCGTGTGTCTGGTGAGATTACGAGATTACATTTTGTCAGGAAATATTGCTGACACTCTGTATCCCTGCTACAAGTAGAAAGTTCCCGCAGAAGCAGATTAGCCTGACCGTCCTGCTGGACAGATGTGATTGAGCGGTCATCTGGCGACAGATTTAACACCGGAGTGACACGACGCTGACTTATTAGTCCAGGCATTCATTTCTCAGCCATCATCTTCTTCGTCCTGTTCAAAACTCGCCACGTCTTTCCCAGTCACTCTTCCAGAACATCGTCCCCAGCTATTTGTCGTCACAAGCCAGCGCTTCTCATACTTTTTTTTTACGCGGAGCGTTCTTTCTTGTATATTGTATGGTCTGTGAAAAAAAGAGGAGCAGATATGATAAGACAGCGGAAAAAGTGAATCATGAACAATAGGCAAGTCTGCACAAAAATCATTGGAAGCAGCAGAAATGTGATTTATTAAAAGAATGTTGCGAATCCCCTGGACAGCAAAAATAACTAATGAAGAATGTATGAGAAGAGCTGGAGAGACAAAAAAATATTGTCAGAAAGATAAGAGAGAGAATGTACTTTCATAGGACATGCAATGAGAAGAGGGGGCATTGAAAATATTATAACAACAGGAAAAATAGAAGGAAGAAGATTGAGAGAAATGATACTGGACAGTCTGACGGGATGGTGTGAGAGGAGATCAACAACTGAACTGATGGCCTGCTTGAAGGATCGTGTACTCTGGAGAAGCATAGTAGCCAACACCAGTCGGCACGGCACCTGATGATGATGATGATGAGCGGAAAAAAGATTCGATATTTCTTATTGTTATAGAAAGACTTCCACAAAGCACAGACTTGGATGTTTTCAGCTGTTATAGAAAGACTTCCACAAAGCACAGACTTGGATGTTTTCAGCTGTTATAGAAAGACTTCCACAAAGCACAGACTTGGATGTTTTCAGCTGTTATAGAAAGACTTCCACAAAGCACAGACTTGGATGTTTTCAGCTGTTATAGAAAGACTTCCACAAAGCACAGACTTGGATGTTTTCAGCTGTTATAGAAAGACTTCCACAAAGCACAGACTATGATGTTTTCAGCTGTTATAGAAAGACTTCCACAAAGCACAGACTTGGATATTTTCAGTTGTTATAGAAAGACATCCACAAAGCACAGACTATGATGTTTCCAGCTGTTATAGAAAGACTTCTACAAAGCACAGACTATGATGTTTTCAGCTGTTATAGAAAGACATCCACAAAGCACAGACTTGGATGTTTCCAGCTGTTATAGAAAGCACAGGTTGAGAGTGGCTGGGTGTAAACCACCTAAGTAAACGTGTGCTAGCAGCAAGGAGCGCCATGTAAGACACAGCCAGGACACTGTACAAAGGCCAGCAACCCGCTTCTCAGTACTGGTATTGCCTGTTAGGTCCGCGGTCTGTACTGAACTATTTTTGGCGCATCCCGGTGGTGGCTGCGAGACCTGGCTTGTCAGGGCGTACAGTGACAGGTATGTAGGGCATCCACCTGTAGGATGGGAGCATGTCCCAGCACACGTCTGTGCTCAGAAACCCTCAGGTGGCGGTCACTTTTGATGGCTGTTGTGACATTGGGAGTCGTAGTCAGGAATTTCATAGCACTACCTTAAAGGTGTGTCCATATTTGGTTCGTGTGTTCGGCATCTGTAGGCCGCTTAACACTGTCATTGCTGTGGGCAGAGTGATGTAGTGTGCCTCGCGCTGCAGTCAGGTATTGGCTGTTATTTTTCCGCTTTTTTTTTAACGAGTGGATGATCTGGAGGGCGACGGTGAGCATAGCTCCCGCTTTCACAGTCCTCCCACTTTCAAATGTACTAGCACTCCCCGGTGTGTGTTTTAACATAGGTTGGTGGGTGAGAGGGGAGGAGATAGGAAGATAGGACGTTGTCTAATACAAGTGCTGAAGGCGTGTGACAGGAGGCGTGGCTGACTGTATGATACTCACTGTGTGATTGATAGGAGGCGTGGCTGACTGTATGATGCTCACTGTGTGATTGATAGGAGGCGTGGCTGACTGTATGATGCTCACTGTGTGATTGATAGGAGGCGTGGCTGACTGTATGATGCTCACTGTGTGATTGATAGGAGGCGTGGCTGACTGTATGATGCTCACTGTGTGATTGATAGGAGGCGTGGCTGACTGTATGATGCTCACTGTGTGATTGATAGGAGGCGTGGCTGACTGTATGATACTCACTGTGTGATTGATAGGAGGCGTGGCTGACTGTATGATACTCGCTGTGTGATCAGAGACTGAAGCAGTACTTGTGCGTGGAGCTGGGTGTAGAAATGTTCCGTTTATGAATGAGTTGCATGTATACTCACGGAAAAAAGTCAGTGTGCACTGCGTTAAAAAGCACCATGAACGTGCTCAGGTGATGATTGAAATAAAAGTTTGGGCTAATTCTTGGCGGTTTCCAGAACGATTGTGTCGTCTTCGCAACCTGCGGTCCAGTTCATCCCAGGTCCGGTGAAACTGCTGGCCGTGGCAAGACAGTAATCTGATGCTGCTGAAAGTGGTCCCTGACCACACGTGCGACGTGTGGACGAGCGTTATCCTGCTGCAGTATCAGGTCTTGACCATTAGCATCCAGAAGAGGCATTACGTGGCGTGTAATGATTTCGTCCCTATATCGTAAACCTGTAAGGTTGCCATTGAGGAGGACTAGGTTTGTTCGGCCAGCATAGGAAATTCCTCTCCAAACCATTACACGGCCTCCTCTTCTCCTATCCACCTCTAGCACACAGTTATTCGCATAGAGTTCTCCTCTTCGCCTGTACACTAAAGCACGCCCATCATGGCCTTGATGTGGACGAGCGTTAACCTGCTGCAGTATCAGGTCTTGTCCATTAGCATCCAGAAAAGGCATTACGTGGCGTGTAATTATTTCGTCCCTATATCGTAAACCTGTAAGGTTGCCATTGAGGAAGACTAGGTTTGTTCGGCCAGCATAGGAAATTCCTCTCCAAACCATTACACTCCCTCCTCTTCTCCTATCCACCTCTAGCACACAGTTATTCGCAAAGCGTTCTCCTCTTCGCCTGTACACTAAAGCACGCCCATCATGGCCTTGCAGACAGAATCTGGACTCACCAGTGAGTAGGATCCGTCTCCGTAGATGATAGAGCCATGCCACGTTGTCAGACAGGTTTGTCTGTGGCGAACTGTCAGTACTGGTCTAACTGCAGGCCTATGAAGTAAGAGATTTACATCTCTGAGATAGTGGCGAGGATTCGTCCTCCTGGACAAAAGCTCCGTCCTGGTCACAACTAGGAAGGGTAGCGGCCACGACCACAAAATGCTGAAGTCGGAGACACTAGACCAGTGCAGTCTAGACAGGCAACCACCTCTCACCCGACGGGGATATATGCGTATCCTTTACACGCTGAGGTTTTCCTGTGAGAAAGTCCAACCCTGGACTAGATGGACAACCACCTTTCACCCAGCGGGGATATACTGATATCCAAAACACGTCGAGGTTTTCGGGTGAGAAAGTCCAACTCTAGATTAAACTGATGCAACGAAAACCACGGTGTCACGCAATCCCGCTTCCGAGACCCACCAAGAATACAGGCTCAAGCCCCGCGATACTCTGAACCTCTTGAAGTCCTCTCGGGGACCACATGACCAATTAAAGACCACAGGAGTAAATTCAGTAGGATCACGGGGCGATCTTGGTGGTAGAAGCGAACGAAGATGAAGAAGAACCTCTCTGAATCTGTTCCTCACTGTCCTGCCCGACACTAGTCTTAAACCTGGAATGTTGCAGGCAGTCCATGTTGCCTGGAGAAACCTGTTACGAAGGTGCATGAAGTGGATGTAGCGGTCTTGTGCAAGGGTGGTAACTCGTGGTCTACCGCTTCTATGGCAGTCAGCAACGGAACCACTGGTTAAAACGACTTTGAAGGCGTGATATTGTGCTTCTGTGAACATTAAAATATTGAGATACTGCTGTTACTGTTTATACAGCAGTTAACATCCCAACAGCCATTTCTCGCTGATGTTCGTTCAGTCTTGGCATGATGAAAAAAGATGTTTATGTTGGAATTCCACTATTCCTTTCTTCAACGATTACGTGAAGAGATCTCTGAGAACAGAATTACACACTTACCCTCATTTTATCCGTGGTCAGTAACCAATCATGGATCACTGCACGTGATTTCACTGGAGCTGTGGTTATTTCCCCATGAATAGTGCGATCAACTTCGTGCAGCACAGAGAAGTAGACAACACTCAGACAAAACTTCGTGCAGCACAGGGAAGTAGACAACACTCAGACAAAACTTCATGCAGCACAGGGAAGTAGACAACACTCAGACAAAACGTCGTGCAGCACAGAGAAGTAGACAACACTCAGACAAAACTTCGTGCAGCACGGGGAAGTGTACAACACTCAGACAAAACTTCGTGCAGCACGGGGAAGTGTACAACACTCAGACAAAACTTCGTGCAGAACGGGGAAGTGTACAACACTCAGACAAAACTTCGTGCAGCACGGGGAAGTGTACAACACTCAGACAAAACTTCGTGCAGAACGGGGAAGTGTACAACACTCAGACAAAACTTCGTGCAGAACGGGGAAGTGTACAACACTCAGACAAAACTTCGTGCAGCACGGGGAAGTATACAACACTCAGACAAAACTTCATGCAGCGCGGGGAAGTGTACAACACTCAGACAAAACTTCGTGCAGAACGGGGAAGTGGACAACACTCAGACAAAACTTCGTGCAGCACGGGGAAGTGGACAACACTCAGACAAAACTTTGTGCCAAATTTGATTTCATTTCACTCATGACAACGTGATTGGTGTACTGACACCACTGCACACTTACTTTTTTCCATGAGTATAGAAATGTTCCGTTTATGAATGAGTTGGATGTAGAAATGTTCCGTTTATGAATGAGTTGGATGTAGAAATGTTCCGTTAATGAATTAGGTGGCTATAGAAATGTTCCGTTTATGAATGAGTTGGATATAGAAATGTTCCTTTATGAATGAGTTGGATGTAGAAATGTTCCGTTTATGAATGAGTTGGATGTAGAAAAGTTCTGTTTATGAATGAGTTGGACGTAGAAATATTTCGTTTATGAATGAGTTGTGTGTAGAAATATTTCGTTTATGAATGAGTTGGGTGTAGAAATGTTTCGTTTACGAATGAGTTATGTGTAGAAATGTTTCGTTTACGAATGAGTTGGATAGTAGAAAAATGAAGTGTGTGTGTGTGTGTGTGTGTGTGCTTGCTTGTCTTCCAAATCATCACAAAGAATGAGAGTACAAACGTAGCTCCGAACAGTCTGCTCTCTAAGGTTTTTCTGCTTTGTGTGCACACTTTTCAACTCTCTCTCTCTCTCTCTCTCTCTCTCTCTCTCTCTACACATTTGTGAGTCGTAAAATCAAAATTACAGTGCTAAAGTTCTCATAGAAAAGAAACTAAAATCCAGAGAAATGTGGGAACAAACTCATGTAGCGCTGTCATAGTTTTCTTCACTGCTACTGTAGCACAATGTAACATAAGAATGTTGACAAATAACAGGTGTGAACTGTTGTTGTTATTATTATTATTATTTTGCGCGACATGTATGTATGTGTGTGTTTGTATGCGCGCGCACGTCCTTGTTGCCAGGCAACTTAAAGAAAACATTGATTGAAATGCTGGCGGAGACGTAGAGAAACGTTCCTCTGTCACATTCAGTGAGCTGTGCTGTCTGTGTGTCTTTTCTGTTTGTTCTTCATCTGCTTAGCGACTAGAACGTTCGCTGTAGATTAATCTTATTGAACGAGACTTTTTTGTGGGGGGGTGGGGGTGGGGTGTAGTACACTCTTGTCGGATGTAATCTAGTCTTGGTAAATGTAGTCTAGTCTTGGTAAATGTAGTCTAGTCTTGTTGGGTGAAGTTATCTTGCGAGTTGAAGAGTATAGTTGGATTGATAACTTTTATCCTGGCTATTGTTTGATTGACAATTTTTGTTTGATTGACAAGTTTTATCTTGGCGATTGTTTGATTGACAAATTTTATCTTGGTTATTGTTTGATTGACAAGTTTTATCTTGGTTATTGTTTGCTTAACACGCATTATCTTGGCTATTGTTTGATTGACAAGTTTTATCTTGACTATTGTTTGATTGATCAGTTTTATCTTTGCTATTGTTTAATTGACAAGTTTTATATTGGCTGTTGTTTGATTGACAAGTTTTATCTTGGCTGGTGTTTGATTGACAAGTTTTATTTTGGCTATTGTTTGATTGACAAGTTTTATATTGGCTGGTGTTTGATTGACAAGTTTTATCTTTGCTATTGTTTGATTAACAAGTTTTATCTTTGCTATTGTTTGATTGACAAGTTTTATCTTAGATGCTGTTGGATGAAAGTCTTTCACCGTGGCTGTTTGTACTTGTGGCTGCAGTCATGTGACATTCAGTATAATAAAGATAGGACACAAAGCCGTGACATACAAAACAATATGAAAGTTATATGGTTCAGTTTGACATGCGATGGACGAGAAATAGATTTGAGAAGTTAAATTTGGCACGTCACCTGCGTCATGTTGTCAGCCTAATGCCAGATTGTTACACATTCTTGTCTCCTTTGTGCATTTTTTTTCCCTGTATTTTATGCTGTACGTTAAGGGAACATCACATGTCATAAATAAAACAACTGCAGTTTTGTATGCAGTGCTTGGTCGCTGGTGACACGCACCCAGCAGGGAATACCTGTGATAGAAATGTTTATCTACTTTCATGTTTCTACCACGTCCACGAAAGTGAGAAAACGTGTGATAGATTTATCTACTTTCATGTTTCTACCACGCCCATGAAAGTGAGAAAACGTGTGATAGATTTATCTACTTTCATATTTCTACCACGTCCAGGAAAGTGAGAAAACGTGTGATAGATTTATCTACTTTCATATTTCTACCACGTCCAGGAAAGTGAGAAAACGTGTGATAGATTTATCTACTTTCATATTTCTACCACGTCCAGGAAAGTGAGAAAACGTGTGATAGATTTATCTACTTTCATATTTCTACCACGTCCAGGAAAGTGAGAAAACGTGTGATAGATTTATCTACTTTCATATTTCAACCACGTCCAGGAAAGTGAGAAAACGTGTGATAGATTTATCTACTTTCATATTTCTACCACGTCCAGGAAAGTGAGAAAACGTGTGATAGATTTATCTACTTTCATATTTCTACCACGTCCAGGAAAGTGAGAAAACGTGTGATAGATTTATCTACTTTCATATTTCAACCACGTCCAGGAAAGTGAGAAAACGTGTGATAGATTTATCTACTTTCATATTTCAACCACGTCCAGGAAAGTGAGAAAACGTGTGATAGATTTATCTACTTTCATATTTCTACCACGTCCAGGAAAGTGAGAAAACGTGTGATAGATTTCCTTCACTCTTGCCGTGTCTTACCAGCGCTAGAACCTTCACATTGTGCAGTGATTGTAATTTGTGTCTAGTGAACAGTTACCTTATCGTTTCTGTTGCGAAACATTCTAAACACAGAAGTTGCCTGTTGACCCTTTTTTTTTTTAAGTGGGTAGTGACAAGAGGAGGAATGTCAGGCAGCTTGTGTGTAGCAAGAGTGACGGGTACTTGACCTGCTTCTGTCTCGTGGTAGCGGTATCAGTTCCCGGCTGTTCATAGCCAGGCATATAATCCTGTGATGTTCTAGCACTGTTCATAGCCAGGCATATAATCCTGTGATGTTCTAGCACTGTTCATAGCCAGGCATATAATCCTGTGATGTTCTAGCACTGTTCATAGCCAGGCATATAATCCTGTGATGTTCTAGCACTGTTCATAGCCAGGCATATAATCCTGTGATGTTCTAGCACTGTTCATAGCCAGGCATATAATCCTGTGATGTTCTAGCACTGTTCATAGTCAGGCATATAATCCTGTGATGTTCTAGCACTGTTCATAGCCAGGCATATAATCCTGTGATGTTCTAGCACTGTTCATAGCCAGGCATATAATCCTGTGATGTTCTAGCACTGTTCATAGCCAGGCATATAATCCTGTGATGTTCTAGCACTGTTCATAGCCAGGCATATAATCCTGTGATGTTCTAGCACTGTTCATAGCCAGGCATATAATCCTGTGATGTTCTAGCACTGTTCATAGCCAGGCATATAATCCTGTGATGTTCTAGCACTGTTCATAGCCAGGCATATAATCCTGTGATGTTCTAGCACTGTTCATAGCCAGGCATATAATCCTGTGATGTTCTAGCACTGTTCATAGCCAGGCATATAATCCTGTGATGTTCTAGCACTGTTCATAGCCAGACATATAATCCTGTGAAAGCTGTATGATGAAGGGCAGAATGTTAGACGGGCCTGCCTGCCCAATTCTTAACCCTTTGAAAATAAACTATGTTCTTTCGTTCGTCCTGACTTAAAAAAAAAATCTTGTTTGTAAAACTGAAGAAATAACTCAGCCCACTTTCATAGAAGATGTTGTAATAGAGACGGCGGCAGGGTTTTACTGTCAGCAGTAGCGAAAAATAATAAGAGTGTTGTCTTGGAACTAGAAGGCGACAGACAGACAAATCAATAAGTGAGCTGCCACTGGTTTGAGGACAGTTGGTAGACTCGGCCAAGGAGATAGCTAGCTTCGTTTTGTTGAAGGTTAGCACAGATCGTTTGCCTGGCGAGCCTGTGACATCTGCATACCTGGCCGCCCAGTGTGTTGTTGTCACAAGCTCGTTCTTTGAGGGCTTGTTATCTCATTGAAATTTATTGGTCGCTCTGGAGTGGGGTTTTACACGCTACAGGTTATCTGTGCTGACTTCTGTGTGTGTGTGTGTGTGTGTGTGTTTATGGCCATAAGGCACACCTTAAAAGGGATACATTCCTGTGATTACAGGCAAGCAGTGGAATTTACAGGTAGGTTGTGGCATGATTGTGAGTTCCGATAGATCGCCCGACATCTACAGACCGATCGAGGTAAGTGTTTGACAGGAACACTCGGAGGTTGTGTTTGTTCACAGGATCAGGCTTGCATACATAATTAGAATCTCTGTTTGTCTCTGGCCAGGACTCCAGATTTAGACTTTGTTGAGGGAGGCACGAGACTCGAGATTTAGGCTTTGTTGAGGAAAACATAGGACTCGGGATTTAGACTTCGGTGAGGGAAACATAGGACTCGGGATTTAGACTTTGTTGTGGGAAACATAGAACTCGGGATTTAGACTTTGTTGAGAGAAACACAAGCTCAGGATTTAGACTTTGTTGAGGGAAACAGAACTCAGGATTTAGACTTTGTTGAGGGAAAAAAGGACTCGGGATTTAGACTTTGTTGTGGGAAACATAGGACTCGGGATTTAGACTTTGTTGTGGGAAACACAGGACTCGGGATTTAGACTTTGTTGAGGGGAAACAATCTGACATTGAACTTATTGAGATATTTCCTGGAAAATTTTATCTTTATACCCTAATATTAGAAATTGTTACACGGGTCTGCTGTACTCTGTAATAGAAAGTGTTATACGGGACTTCTGTACTCTGTAATAGGAAGTGTTATACGGGACTTCTGTACTCTGTAATAGAAAGTGTTATACGGGACTGTTGTACTCTGTAATAGAAAGTGTTATACGGGACTGCTGTACACTCTGTAATAGAAAGTGTTATACGGGACTGCTGTACTCTGTAATAGAAAGTGTTATACGAGACTTCTGTACTCTGTAATAGAAAGTGTTATACGAGACTGCTGTACTCTGTAATAGAAATTGTTATACGAGACTTCTGTACTCTGTAATAGAAAGTGTTATACGGGACTTCTGTACTCTGTAATAGAAAGTGTTATACGAGACTTCTGTACTCTGTAATAGAAATTGTTATACGGGACTGCTGTACTCTGTAATAGAAAGTGTTATACGGGACTGCTGTACTATGTAATAAAAATTGTTACACGGGTCTGCTGTACTCTGTAATAGAAAGTGTTATACGGGACTTCTGTACTCTGTAATAGAAATTGTTATACGGGACTGCTGTACTCTGTAATAGAAATTGTTATACGAGACTTCTGTACTCTGTAATAGAAAGTGTTATACGGGACTTCTGTACTCTGTAATAGAAAGTGTTATACGAGACTTCTGTACTCTGTAATAGAAATTGTTATACGGGACTGCTGTACTCTGTAATAGAAAGTGTTATACGGGACTGCTGTACTATGTAATAAAAATTGTTACACGGGTCTGCTGTACTCTGTAATAGAAAGTGTTATACGGGACTTCTGTACTCTGTAATAGAAATTGTTATACGGGACTGCTGTACACTCTGTAATAGAAAGTGTTATACGGGACTTCTGTACTCTGTAATAGAAAGTGTTATACGGGACTGCTGTACTCTGTAATAGAAATTGTTACACGGGACTTCTGTACTCTGTAATAGAAATTGTTATACGGGACTGCTGTACACTCTGTAATAGAAAGTGTTATACGAGACTTCTGTACTCTGTAATAGAAATTGTTATACTGGACTGCTGTACTCTGTAATAGAAATTGTTATACGAGACTTCTGTACTCTGTAATAGAAATTGTTATACGGGACTGCTGTACACTCTGTAATAGAAAGTGTTATACGAGACTTCTGTACTCTGTAATAGAAATTGTTATACGGGACTGCTGTACACTCTGTAATAGAAAGTGTTATACGAGACTTCTGTACTCTGTAATAGAAATTGTTATACGGGACTGCTGTACTCTGTAATAGAAAGTGTTATACGGGACTGTTGTACTCTGTAATAGAAAGTGTTATACGGGACTGTTGTACTCTGTAATAGAAAGTGTTATACGGGACTTCTGTACTCTGTAATAGAAATTGTTATACGGGACTGCTGTACTCTGTAATAGAAATTGTTATACGGGACTGCTGTAGTCTGTGCTGTGGAAATCTTACAGAGAACGAGAGAAACTTGCTACTTTCCATCGCGCGCTCTTTTAGATCTGCTACAGAGAGGTGTACGAAGAATGTGGCAGCTGCTGGTCTTACAGATGTCCGGGGTTCCATTCTGCCTGATTCTCTGCGAAGTCTATTTCAGAAATCAGAGTTACTAATTTCCGAACCAGTATCTGCTGTACTTTCAACAGGCTGTCGTACTGTGGGCTCAGTGTATGGTCCTGTGCATGTGTAGTGTTGTAAGTCCAGAAGATCACTTCTTCTTCTTCTTCTTCGTCACAGTCATCAGTCTTTTCACGTACGGTTTGCTTGTTAAGGCAATGAAAGTGTAGATAAGAAACAGGCAGGATTTGGGTTTAAACATCGACCCGACCTGTTTTACAGATACTTGAGTGACAGGAGAAAGTGTTGTATGTTTCCTTTTGTCTAGTTTACCGCGTTTGATGTAATCTACCATCCTTCGACCATGGCGTGGTTTCAGAAAACCGGTAAAATTCAGTTTTATACTCAACTTTGAGCCAGATACCCGGGGAGCATGTACAGCGTAGTGAGCAAGACACAGTTGTACCAGCATGCTCGTCTAGCTTCAGCTTAACCACTGCAGCATGGTCCCTGCACGGGAAACAGTTTTGTGGAATCTGGCAAGGAACTCCCAGGAAGGCAGCAGAGGAAGGTACAGAAACGAAATTGTTCTACAAGTGTAGGAAACGAGCTTCGCTGACACAGAAGCTAGTGTGAGTGGCAGTTAGTTGCCCACGTGGTTCTGGTCAGTGCCGCCACAGAGAGAGAGAGAGAGAGAGGACAGCAGTGCAACACACACAGACCACTCACATCTACTGCTATTGATTTTCTTCTGCGTTGTAGACGGGGCTGATGGTCGTCTTGCCTGTATGCAGGCACAGAGGAGGGCAGCCTCCTTCACTTACTCTTCGCTGTCAGCTTCGGCAGAACATTTCTTATCTTTTTTACTTTGTCTTCGGCAGAACATTTCTTTTTTACTTTGTCTTCATGCCTGACAAAGGAGATCAAAGTTTGGTGAAGTTATTTAACTTTTAAGGTTCAAGAAAACGTGAAATGTTCCAGGAGCAGGGACATTGCGGGGGGGGGGGGGGGGTCCCTTAGATAGATTTGTTTTTGTTTTTGTTTCTTGATCTATGGAGTTCAGTGTTCCCTATAAATGTGGAGTTCGCTGAAATCGAGATGTTGAATATCAGAAATAAAATCTTGGTATGTATTACAGATGTTTGGAATTCATTGGAATGTTGGATATCAGATGGAAATTGTTGCTAGATGTGTTGCTGAAATTGTTGTTAGAGGTGTTGGTGAAATTGTTGCTAGATGTGTTGTTGAAATTGTTGCTAGATGTGTTGGTGAAATTGTTGCTAGATGTGTTGTTGAAATTGTTGTTAGAGGTGTTGTTGAAATTGTTACTAGATGTGTTGTTGAAATTGTTGCTAGATGTGTTGTTGAAATTGTTGTTAGAGGTGTTGTTGAAATTGTTGCTAGATGTGTTGTTGAAATTGTTGCTAGATGTGTTGGTGAAATTGTTGCTAGATGTGTTGTTGAAATTGTTAGATGTGTTGTTGAAATTGTTACTAGATGTGTTGTTGAAATTGTTACTAGATTTGTTGTTGAAATTGTTGCTAGATGTGTTGTTGAAATTGTTACTAGATGTGTTGTTGACATTGTTACTAGATGTGTTGTTGAAATTGTTGTTAGATGTGTTGTTGAAATTGTTGCTAGATGTGTTGTTGAAATTGTTGTTAGATGTTTTGTTGAAATTGTTACTAGATGTGTTGTTGAAATTGTTAGATGTGTTGTTGAAATTGTTACTAGATGTGTTGTTGAAATTGTTACTAGATTTGTTGTTGAAATTGTTGCTAGATGTGTTGTTGAAATTGTTACTAGATGTGTTGTTGACATTGTTACTAGATGTGTTGTTGAAATTGTTGTTAGATGTGTTGTTGAAATTGTTGCTAGATGTGTTGTTGAAATTGTTGTTAGATGTTTTGTTGAAATTGTTACTAGATGTGTTGTTGAAATTGTTGTTAGATGTGTTGTTGAAATTGTTACTAGATGTGTTGTTGAAATTGTTACTAGATTTGTTGTTGAAATTGTTGCTAGATGTGTTGTTGAAATTGTTGTTAGATGTGTTGTTGAAATTGTTGTTAGATGTGTTGGTGAAATTGTTGCTAGATGTGTTGGTAAAATTGCTGCTAGATGTGTTGTTGAAATTGTTACTAGATGTGTTGTTGAAATTGTTGCTAGTTTTGTTGTTGAAATTGTTGCTAGATGTGTTGTTGAAATTGTTGTTAGATGTGTTGTTGAAATTGTTGTTAGATGTGTTGGTGAAATTGTTGCTAGATGTGTTGGTAAAATTGCTGCTAGATGTGTTGTTGAAATTGTTACTAGATGTGTTGTTGAAATTGTTGCTAGATGTGTTATTGAAATTGTTACTAGATGTGTTGTTGAAATTGTTACTAGATGTGTTTGTGAAATTGTTACTAGATGTGTTGTTGAAATTGTTACTAGATGTGTTGTTGAAATTATTGTTAGATGTATTGTTGACATTGTTGCTAGATGTGTTATTGAAATTGTTGTTAGATGTGTTGGTGAAATTGCTGCTAGATGTGTTGTTGAAATTGTTGCTAGATGTGTTGTTGAAATTGCTGTTAGATGTGTTGTTGAAAGTGTTACTAGATGTGTTGTTGACATTGTTACTAGATGTGTTGGTGAAATTGTTGCTAGATGTGTTGTTGAAATTGTTACTAGATGTGTTGTTGAAATTATTGTTAACATTGTTGCTAGATGTGTTATTGAAATTGTTGCTAGATGTGTTGTTGAAATTGTTACTAGATGTGTTGTTGAAATTGTTGCTAGATGTGTTGTTGAAATTGTTACTAGATGTGTTGTTGAAATTATTGTTAACATTGTTGCTAGATGTGTTATTGAAATTGTTGCTAGATGTGTTGTTGAAATTGTTACTAGATGTGTTGTTGAAATTGTTACTAGATGTGTTGTTGAAATTGTTACTAGATGTGTTGTTGAAATTGTTGTTAGATGTGTTGACATTGTTGCTAGATGTGTTGTTGACATTGTTGATAGATGTGTTATTGAAATTTTTGATAGATTTGTTGTTGAAATTCTTGTTAGATGTGTTGAAATTGTTACTAAATATGTTGTTGAAATTGTTGATAGATGTGTTGTTGAAATTGTTAGTGGGGGATGTATTGTTGAAATTGTTGTTAGATGTGTTGTTGAAATTGTTGCTAGATGTGCTGAAATTGTTGCTAGACGTGTTGTTGACATTGTTGCTAGATGTGCTATTGCCTGTGTTGTTCTCAGATGAACAGTTTTTTTTAAACAATCGTTTGTGATCTAGGAGATGTGTTGGCAGACACGTCAGGATTTGTACAGTATCTGTCATGTACAGTTCATTTAATCAGCAGCTACCACATAGGACTACCGCTCCTATTCTGTTAGACGTCCTTCTTTGTGTAGGAGTTTCTGTTCTTTATTTAGGAGTTTTGTTCTGTGTGTGGAATTTTCTGTTCTTTGTGTAGAAATTTCCGTTCTGTGTAGGAAACCTTCGTTCTGTGTAGCAATGTCCGTCCTGTGTGTAGAAATGTCCGTCCCTTGTGTAGAAATATCCATCCTTTGTGTAGAAATGTCCGTCCCTTGTGTAGAAATGTCCGTCCTTTGTGTAGAAATGTCCGCCGTTCGTGTATAAATGTCCGTCCTTTGCGTAGGATTTTCTGTTGTTGTTTTTTGCTGTTTGCGGTTGTGAGATTGCTGAGATTCTCATGAGCTTAACAAGTTATGACGGGAACTGTCGCTGCCGTGTCGGAAGTTACGGGTTTGTTTATCTGCTCATCTCTCCCTGTCTCTCTCTCTCTCTGTGTCTCTCTCTCTATGTCGCTCTCACACATATATAAAGAGTTTAGCGTGTCAGCCGTGTCACTACGACAGTCAGTGGATAGCACGGCAGTCAGTGGATAGCACGACAGTCAGTGGATAGCACGGCAGTCAGTGGATAGCACGGCAGTCAATGGATAGCACGACAGTCAGTGGATAGCACGACAGTCAATGGATAGCACGGCAGTCAGTGGATAGCACGGCAGTCAATGGATAGCACGGCAGTCAATGGATAGCACGACAGTCAGTGGATAGCACGGCAAATCAGTGGATAGCACGACAGTCAGTGGATAGCAATTCAGTCAGTGGATAGCACGGCAGTCAGTGGATAGCACGGCAGTCAATGGATAGCACGACAGTCTGGATAGCACGCCAGTCAATGGATAGCACGCCAGTCAGTGTATAGCATCGTTGTTAATGGATAACATGGCAGTCAGTGGATAGCACGACAGTCAGTGGATAGCACGGTTGTCAGTGGGTTATAGTTGTTTTGGATGATACCTGCTGTCAGTGGGTGACATCTGTTAGTGGATGACGTATGTGTCAGTAGATAGTTTTGTTGTTACTTAGTCAGTGAATGGAGCGGTTGGCACTGGATGAAGGGAATCTCTGATTTCACGTACAGGACAATCCTGTGAATATTACACTTTGTCAAAGAAAATATAGGTTTTTCTGTTTGAACATTACTTCTCTCTTTATTTAGTAGAACTACTTGTGTGGACATTACTTCTCTCTTTATTTAGTAGAACTACTTGTGTGGACATTACTTCTCTCTTTATTTAGTAGAACTACTTGTGTGGACATTACTTCTCTCTTTATTTAGTAGAACTACTTGTGTATTTATCATTCCGTACCATCATGTTTTTCCACAACTGTCTTTGTTTTTTAGTTGGAGACTGTCTGTCTGTAACCCGCCCTGTCAGCTGAATGTAACCAAACCTATCAGCTGTCTGTAACCCGCCCTGTCAGCTGTCTGTAACCCGCCCTGTCAGCTGAATGTAACCCGCCCTATCAGCTGTCTGTAACCCGCCCTGTCAGCTGAATGTAACCCGCCCTATCAGCTGTCTGTAACCCGCCCTATCAGCTGTTTGTAATCCGCCCTGTCAGCTGAATGTAACCAAACCTATCAGCTGAATGTAACCCGCCCTGTCAGCTGTCTGTAACCCGCCCTGTCAGGTGAATGTAACCAAACCTATCAACTGTCTGTAACCCGCCCTGTCAGCTGTCTGTAACCCGCCCTATCAGCTGTCTGTAACCCGCCCTGTCAGCTGTCTTTAACCCGCCCTATCAGCTGTCTGTAACCCGCCCTGTCAGGTGAATGTAACCAAACCTATCAACTGTCTGTAACCCGCCCTGTCAGCTGTCTGTAACCCGCCCTGTCAGCTGTCTGTAATCCCCCCTGTCAGCTGTCTGTAACCCGCCCTATCAGCTGAATGTAACCCGCCCTGTCAGCTGTCTGTAACCCGCCCTGTCAGCTGTCTGTAACCCGCCCTATCAGCTGTCTGTAACCCGCCCTATCAGCTGACTGTAACCCGCCCTGTCAGCTGTCTGTAACCCGCCCTGTCAGCTGTCTGTAACCCGCCCTGTCAGCTGTCTGTAACCCGCCCTATCAGCTGTCTGTAACCCGCCCTATCAGCTGTCTGTAACCCGCCCTGTCAGCTGTCTGTAACCCGCCCTGTCAGCTGTCTGTAACCCGCCCTGTCAGCTGTCGTGGCCTTCCTCTACAGTTATCTTCGTTGATGTGATATCTTGTTACATTAGTTAATATTTCTGACACATTTCTCATCTTCTCACCTCACGTATCTGCAGGCTTTTGCTCACTTTCAGGTCTGTCCGAGAAATGTGTCTTTACCCTCCACCGGTGAGGGACGGGGGGGGGGGGGGCGCAGATAGACCAGCGCCCGTAATCTAACAGCCGACACGCCTCCAGTTGAACAGTGATTGAATGCTATCACTTGTCTTCTAACAGCTGCGTTTTTATTGCCAAGAATTTCTCGCCTGATGTGGCCTATGTTTCCCGATTTCCTCAAAATGTGACACTAGTACAGTTGGCGTGCCATAGTTTTAACATCTCACACCTGTCAAGTTGTCAGTTTCTTCTGCGAGAACTGCATCTGCAGGAATTTATGACACCCTGCAGCGGCCAGTTATTTTTTTTTTCTTCTGTTTTGTAATTGAAATGTCACGCAGTTTATGAGTATAAACCATATTTCAGTGGCTGTGATGAATGATTTGCAACTTTGGCCGGCCAAGCATTTTGTTGCTCATTCATTTTCGCGGTCCCGTGCCAAGTTTTTCTGTCACTGTGATTTATAGGAGGAGTTGGTGTTGGTGTAGGGAGAAGCAGTGTCACAGTGCCCGGAGTTGCTTTCACGTGATCAGCGTTGTCTACGTACCTACAGGTTGTTGTTGGGTAACTTATGGCTCTGTCTGTCAGGGAGTCTAGCTTCTGTCTGTCAGGGAGTCTAGCTTCTGTCTGTCAGGGAGTCTAGCTTCTGTCTGTCGGGGAGTCTAGCTTCTGTCTGTCGGGGAGTCTAGCTTCTGTCTGTCGGGGAGTCTAGCTTCTGTCTGTCAGGGAGTCTAGCTTCTGTCTGTCGGGGAGTCTAGCTTCTGTCTGCCGGGGAGTCTAGCTTCTGTCTGTCAGGGAGTCTAGCTTCTGTCTGTCAGGGAGTCTAGCTTCTGTCTGTCCATGTTTTAGAATACTGTGAGTCTAGGTTTTGTCTGTCCATGTTTTAGAATACTGCGAGTCTAGGTTTTGTCTGTCAGTGTTTTAGAATATTGTGAGTCTAGGTTTTGTCTGTCCATGTTTTAGAATACTGTGAGGCTAGGTTCTGTCTGTCCATGTTTTAGAATACTGTGAGTCTAGGTTTTGTCTGTCCATGTTTTAGAATACTGTGAGTCTAGGTTTTGTCTGTCCATGTTTTAGAATACTGTGAGTCTAGGTTTTGTCTGTCAGTGTTTTAGAATATTGTGAGTCTAGGTTTTGTCTGTCCATGTTTTAGAATACTGTGAGGCTAGCTTCTGTCTGTCCATGTTTTAGAATACTGTGAGTCTAGCTTCTGTCTGTCCATGTTTTAGAATACTGTGAGGCTAGCTTCTGTCTGTCCATGTTTTAGAATACTGTGAGTCTAGGTTCTGTCTGTCCATGTTTTAGAATATTGTGAGTCTAGGTTTTGTCTGTCTATGTTTTAGAATACTGTGAGTCTAGGTTTTGTCTGTCAGTGTTTTAGAATATTGTGAGTCTAGTACAGTTGGCGTGCCATAGTTTTAACATCTCACACCTGTCAAGTTGTCAGTTTCTTCTGCGAGAACTGCATCTGCAGGAATTTATGACACCCTGCAGCGGCCAGTTATTTTTTTTTTCTTCTGTTTTGTAATTGAAATGTCACGCAGTTTATGAGTATAAACCATATTTCAGTGGCTGTGATGAATGATTTGCAACTTTGGCCGGCCAAGCATTTTGTTGCTCATTCATTTTCGCGGTCCCGTGCCAAGTTTTTCTGTCACTGTGATTTATAGGAGGAGTTGGTGTTGGTGTAGGGAGAAGCAGTGTCACAGTGCCCGGAGTTGCTTTCACGTGATCAGCGTTGTCTACGTACCTACAGGTTGTTGTTGGGTAACTTATGGCTCTGTCTGTCAGGGAGTCTAGCTTCTGTCTGTCAGGGAGTCTAGCTTCTGTCTGTCAGGGAGTCTAGCTTCTGTCTGTCGGGGAGTCTAGCTTCTGTCTGTCGGGGAGTCTAGCTTCTGTCTGTCGGGGAGTCTAGCTTCTGTCTGTCAGGGAGTCTAGCTTCTGTCTGTCGGGGAGTCTAGCTTCTGTCTGCCGGGGAGTCTAGCTTCTGTCTGTCAGGGAGTCTAGCTTCTGTCTGTCAGGGAGTCTAGCTTCTGTCTGTCCATGTTTTAGAATACTGTGAGTCTAGGTTTTGTCTGTCCATGTTTTAGAATACTGCGAGTCTAGGTTTTGTCTGTCAGTGTTTTAGAATATTGTGAGTCTAGGTTTTGTCTGTCCATGTTTTAGAATACTGTGAGGCTAGGTTCTGTCTGTCCATGTTTTAGAATACTGTGAGTCTAGGTTTTGTCTGTCCATGTTTTAGAATACTGTGAGTCTAGGTTTTGTCTGTCCATGTTTTAGAATACTGTGAGTCTAGGTTTTGTCTGTCCATGTTTTAGAATACTGTGAGTCTAGGTTTTGTCTGTCAGTGTTTTAGAATATTGTGAGTCTAGGTTTTGTCTGTCCATGTTTTAGAATACTGTGAGGCTAGGTTCTGTCTGTCCATGTTTTAGAATACTGTGAGTCTAGCTTCTGTCTGTCCATGTTTTAGAATACTGTGAGGCTAGCTTCTGTCTGTCCATGTTTTAGAATACTGTGAGTCTAGGTTCTGTCTGTCCATGTTTTAGAATATTGTGAGTCTAGGTTTTGTCTGTCTATGTTTTAGAATACTGTGAGTCTAGGTTTTGTCTGTCAGTGTTTTAGAATATTGTGAGTCTAGGTTTTGTCTGTCCATGTTTTAGAATACTGTGAGTCTAGGTTTTGTCTGTCCATGTTTTAGAATACTGTAAGTCTAGCGTCTGTCTGTCCATGTTTTAGAATATTGTGAGTCTAGGTTTTGTCTGTCCATGTTTTAGAATATTGTGAGTCTAGGTTCTGTCCATGTTTTAGAATATTGTGAGTCTAGGTTTTGTCTGTCCATGTTTTAGAATACTGTGAGTCTAGGTTTTGTCTGTCCATGTTTTAGAATACTGTGAGTCTAGGTTTTGTCTGTCAGTGTTTTAGAATATTGTGAGTCTGTGTTCTGTCTGTCAGTGTTTTAGAATATTGTGTGTCTGTGTTTTGTCTATCCATGATTTAGAATATTTAGATTTACTACATGATATAGTACTTGAGGAGAGAGATTTACTACATGATATAGTACTTGAGGAGAGAGATTTACTATATGATCTTTACTTGAGGGGAGAGAATATTTACTACATAATCTAGTACTTGAGGAGAGAGAAGATTTACTACATGATCTAGTACTTGAGGAGAGAGAAGATTTACTACATGATCTAGTACTTGAGGAGAGAGAAGACTTACTACATGATCTAGTACTTGAGGAGAGAGAAGACTTACTACATGATCTAGTACTTGAGGAGAGAGAAGACTTACTACATGATCTAGTACTTGAGGAGAGAGAAGATTTACTACATGATCTAGTACTTGAGGAGAGAGAAGATTTACTACATGATCTAGTACTTGAGGAGAGAGAAGATTTACTACATGATCTAGTACTTGAGGAGAGAGAAGATTTACTACATGATCTAGTACTTGAGGAGAGAGAAAACTTACTACATGATCTAGTACTTGAGGAGAGAGAATATTTACTACATGATCTAGTACTTGAGGAGAGAGAAGATTTACTACATGATCTAGTACTTGAGGAGAGAGAAGATTTACTACATAATGTAGTACTTGAGGAGAGAGAATATTTACTACATAATCTAGTACTTGAGGAGAGAGAAGATTTACTACATGATCTAGTACTTGAGGAGAGAGAAAACTTACTACATGATCTAGTACTTGAGGAGAGAGAAAACTTACTACATGATCTAGTACTTGAGGAGAGAGAAAACTTACTACATGATCTAGTACTTGAGGAGAGAGAAAACTTACTACATGATCTGGTACTTGAGGAGAGAGAAAATTTACTACATGATCTGGTACTTGAGGAGAGAGAAAACTTACTACATGATCTAGTACTTGAGGGGAGAGAATATTTACTACATGATCTAGTACTTGAGGAGAGAGAAAACTTACTACATGATCTAGTACTTGAGGGGAGAGAATATTTACTACATGATCTAGTACTTGAGGAGAGAGAAGACTTACTACATGATCTAGTACTTGAGGAGAGAGAAGACTTACTACATGATCTAGTACTTGAGGAGAGAGAAGATTTACTACATGATCTAGTACTTGAGGAGAGAGAAGATTTACTACATGATCTAGTACTTGAGGAGAGAGAAGATTTACTACATGATCTAGTACTTGAGGAGAGAGAAAACTTACTACATGATCTAGTACTTGAGGAGAGAGAAGACTTACTACATAATCTAGTACTTGAGGAAAGAGAAGACTTACTACATGATCTAGTACTTGAGGAGAGAGAAGACTTACTACATGATCTAGTACTTGAGGAGAGAGAAGACTTACTACATAATCTAGTACTAAGGGAGAGAGAAGCTGAAGATTTAACAGAAGAATGAGGAGGGTGAAAATCTTTCTCTTACGTGACCAAGGCTTCCTGGGCTCTACACTCAGACAAAAACATCAGTTAAAGACTGACAGCTTCATCATGTACAATCTTCTGTGTCCACATAATCAGGCACTGATCTTCTGTGACAGCAGTAAAGAAAACTGTCAGCATAATCAGTGGGGAGGTGGCAGACCAGACAATGGCCAGATTTTACCATTATTTAAATATTCTCGTCAGCTGTCAGAATCAAAGTGCTTTCATATGTTCTGTTGTGTAGAGGGTGTCCACACTTTATCATTTTCTTGTGTTCTGTTATGTAGAGGGTGTCCACACTTTATCATTTTCTTGTGTTCTGTTGTGTAGAGGGTGTCCACACTTTATCAGTTTCTTGTGTTCTGTTATGTACAGGGTGTCCACACTTTATCAGTTTCTTGTGTTCTGTTGTGTACATGGTGTCCACACTTTATCAGCTTGTCACCTGGGGCTTATCTAAATCCACTATGCCTGGAACAGCTGAGGTCACCACCACACCTACAGTAGTCTAGATATTTACCACACCTACAATAATCTAGATATTTACCACACCTACAATAATCTAGATATCTACCACACCTACAACAGTCAATAGTCTGGATATTTACTACACCTAAAATAGTCTAGATATCTACTACACCTGCAATAGTCTAGATATTTACCACACCTGCAATAGTCTAGATATCAACTACAGTTGCAGTGGTCTAGATATCAGCCACACCTACAGTAATCTAGATATCAACCACACCTACAATGGTCTAGATATCAACCTTACCTACAATGATCTGTATATTAGCCACACCTACAATGGTCTAGATAGCAGCCACACATATAGTGGTCTAGATATCAACCACACCTACAGTGGTCTAGACATCAGCCACACCTACAGTGGTCTAGACATCAGCCACACCTACAGTGATCTAGACATCAGCCACACTTACAATAGTCTAGATACCAGCCACATCTGTAGTGGTCTAGACATCAGCCACACCTACAACAGTCTAGATACCAGCCACACCTACAATGGACTGGATATCATCTACACCTACAGTGGTCTAGATAGCAGCGACACCTACTATGGTTTAGATATCAGCCACACCTACAATGGTCTAGATATCAGTCACACCTACAGTGATCTAGACATCAGCCACACCTACAATAGTCTAGATACCAGCCACACGTACAATGGACTGGATATCAGCCACACCTACAATGGTCTAGATACCAGCCACACTTACAATGGGCTGGATATCAGCCACACTTACAATGGTCTAGATATCAGCCACACTTACAATAGTCTAGATACCAGCCACATCTGTAGTGGTCTAGACATCAGCCACACCTACAACAGTCTAGATACCAGCCACACCTACAATGGACTGGATATCATCTACACCTACAGTGGTCTAGATAGCAGCGACACCTACTATGGTTTAGATATCAGCCACACCTACAATGGTCTAGATATCAGTCACACCTACAGTGATCTAGACATCAGCCACACCTACAATAGTCTAGATACCAGCCACACGTACAATGGACTGGATATCAGCCACACCTACAATGGTCTAGATACCAGCCACACTTACAATGGGCTGGATATCAGCCACACTTACAATGGTCTAGATATCAGCTACACCAACACAGAGAACTTCTTCCCAGCTAGTGCCTCTTGAGGGGTCAAACACATCATAATCATTGGTATGAGGTTGAGTAAATATTCTGGATGTGGAAGACACTACATAAAGAAGATCTATAATTTGTTGAGCTATTCACATGTGCTGGGTGAGGTCATGCATTATCACACTGTAAGAACACACCAGAACTGAGCAGACCTCAATGTTCTGACCTGATCGCAGGTTTCAAGTGATTCTCAAGCAGATCACAGTATGCTTCACTGTTGATAGTGATGCCTGTTGGGCATGTAATGTTCCAGGATTGGGCCTTTACAGTTGCAGGTGGGCATGAGTATCAGTTATCTGGAAGAAAGAGTTCTGCGGAAATTGTTTGGTTTCAGCAAAGAGGAATGACACTACTCTTTGTTTTGTTTCTGGCTGAAAGAGTTCTATGGAACTTATTTGGCTTCAGCAAAGAAGAATGACACTACTCCTTGTTTTGTTTCTGGCTACCTAGTATTTGTCTACCAGTGACTGTATGTTGTAGAAAACCATCTCCTTCAACTTTAAAATATCATGAGAGTTTCACAAACATCCTCACAACATTCTTTCATTTTGGTGGTGAGTTGTTTTGGTACCCGCTAGGCAAAGACTTTTCAGTACTGCAGCATTTCATGACTGATGTGGTGTGCTAAGCCATGTGTAATCTTCAGTTCTCCAGCCACCTCATCGTTACCTGCCAGTGTATTCGCGTATCATTCTTTCCACTTCACTGTTAGTGTCAGGCCTGTCTGCAGTGTGAGACTGGTCAGAGTGAGCTAGACTTACTTGACACCCCCACTTTAAACTTCCTGTGCCATCATACACCTGCTGAAGCAACACACATACCAGCTCTTCAGTCTGTGATGAATATCTGCATGTTTCTTCTTGTATTAAATCAGGTGCGTGGGAAGAATGAAAGATGGAGCGATGAAGGGCAGAATGTAAGACGGGCCTGCATGCCCAATTCTTTACCCTTTAAAAATAAAGATTATTCATTCATTCGTTCATTACCCAAGAAATGAATAGCCGCGTGCTGTTCTTATGGCTGCCTCAAAGGTCTGGTTTGCTTACATTGTATTTCCAAATTGTGCCTCTGCTTGTGTATGTGAAGGAAGAAGTAGAGCATAACATATCTATGCTACATCTGTCTACAGTTATTCTTTGACTCACCATCATGTTGAATTTATTGCTAATAGTTTTGATTGTGACTTATATGTGTATGTTAAACTTTCATCATCATCATCATCGTCATCATCATCATCATCATCCCCTCCCTTGAGAACATAGGCCACGGATAAAGGCTTTCCAGTCATCCCTGTTCTTGGAATTGTTCTCTGCTTCCTTCCGTGTGTATCCCTTGTCTCTGAGCACTGTCATAATTTCTCTTCTCCAAGTAAGTCTAGGTCTTCCTCGTTTTCTATTTCCTTCAGGATTCCATGTCAGTGCCTGTCTTGCTATGTTGGTGTCGGGTTTTCCCAGAGTGTGGCCAATCCACCTCCACTTCCTGGACATGAATTGTAGGTTCATAGGTTCTTGTCCTGCCCTTTCCCAGACCTCCTCGTTCCTGATCTTGTCCTGCCATTTAATGTTTAAAATCCTCCTCAAGCAGTAGTTCATGAATGTTTGTATCCTCTGTTGTATTGTCTCAGTCGTAACCCAAGTCTCCGAACCATATAGCAGGATAGTCTTTACGTTTGTATTGAAAAGCCTAAGTCTGGTTCTTGTTTTGATGTTAAACTTACCCTAAAATATTTCTTTCCTAGTATTTTGTGTATGATTGTTGCTGACACTTCGTCGCTGACTTGTTACTTACAAGTGTTCTGCTTTATACGATGGCACGGTGACAACTGCTTTATATGGTTGTACTGTGACAATGCATTGTGTTGTGGCTAGTTGTAAAGGTGTGACAGAATGTGAAAATATAAAAAAAATGTTGTGTTGTGGCAAGTTGTGATGTGAAAACGTGTTGTGTTATAGAAATGTGACAATATGTCATGTTATAGAAATGTGGCATTCTGCTGTCAATATGTTTTGAGCTGTCAGTATGTTTTGATGAAGAAGAATTTAAGATGCTCACCTGCTGGCTGCCACATCATGCTTCTCAATAAACTCCACCACACTGAACCCTGCCCTGTCTGTCAGCTTCACACACAGTGACCAGGAAGTTTGGCAAGGAAAAAAAAACGAGGAAGTACTTTCATTGGTTTCGCTGGAGGATGGTTGTGTTACACTACTGGAAGCATTTCCTGGTTATGGTTATCTGTCAATCTTAGGTTTTTTTTTTTTAAATCTGGGTATGTTTTTCTTATGTGATCTTGTTGTAGATGTAATATTTGCTTATTTTTGATTTGTTATTCTCTGTTATTTTCTTGATAGGTTATCCTGATACACGTCTTAAGTGTTAGTTATGTTGTTAATGAGAATTTCTGTTTTCTTTAAACAGTTCCACGGAGTAACAGACAAAATGTGATCCACTAGTGCAGGAAAGCCAGCAACAACCAGCCCAAGACTAGTATGATTGGTGGAACTATTTGAGGAAATAAGTCGCTTGGTGTAAGCTGAGTGCGGACATATCTTGTACTAGCATGTGCTTTCTGTAATGTGTGTAGTTTATAGTTATGTGCTTTCTGTAATTTGTGTAGTTTGTAGTTATGTGCTTTCTGTAATGTGTGCAGTTTGTAGCTATGTGCTTTCTGTAATGTGTGCAGTTTGTAGCTATGTGATTTCTGTAATGTGTTCAGTTTGTAATTATGTGCTTTCTGTAATGTGTGTAGTTTGTAGTTATGTGCTTTCTGTAATGTGTTCAGTTTGTAGTTATGTGCTTTCTGTAATGTGTGCAGTTTGTAGTTATGTGCTTTCTGTAATGTGTGCAGTTTATAGTTATGTGCTTTCTGTAGTGTGTTCAGTTTATAGTTATGTGCTTTCTGTAATGTGTGCAGTTTGTAGTTATGTGCTTTCTGTAATGTGTGCAGTTTGTTGTTATGTGCTTTATGTAATGCGTGCAGTTTGTAGTTATGTGCTTTCTGTAATGTGTGCAGTTTGTATCTGTGTGCTTTCTGTAATGTGTGCAGTTTGTATTTATGTGATTTCTGTAATGTGTGTAGTTTGTAGTTATTTTCTTTCTGTAATGTGTGCAGTTTGTAGTTATGTGCTTTCTGTAATGTGTTCAGTTTATACTTGTGTGCTTTCTGTAATGTGTGCAGTTTATAGTTATGTGCTTTCTGTAATGTGTGCAGCTTATAGTTATGTGCTTTCTGTAATGTGTGCAGTTTATAGTTATGTGTTTTCTGTAATGTGTGCAGTTTATAGTTATGTGCTTTCTGTAATGTATGCAGTTTATAGTTATGTGCTTCGTGTGTTTTGTGCAGTTTATAGTTATGTGCTTTCTGTAATGCGTGCAGTTTGTAGTTATGTGCTTTCTGTAATGTGTGCAGTTTGTATCTGTGTGCTTTCTGTAATGTGTGCAGTTTGTATTTATGTGATTTCTGTAATGTGTGTAGTTTGTAGTTATTTTCTTTCTGTAATGTGTGCAGTTTGTAGTTATGTGCTTTCTGTAATGTGTTCAGTTTATACTTGTGTGCTTTCTGTAATGTGTGCAGTTTATAGTTATGTGCTTTCTGTAATGTGTGCAGCTTATAGTTATGTGCTTTCTGTGATGTGTGCAGTTTATAGTTATGTGCTTTCTGTAATGTATGCCGTTTATAGTTATGTGCTTCATGTGTTTTGTGCAGTTTATAGTTATGTGCTTTCTGTAGTGTATGCAGTTTATAGTTATGTGCTTCGTGTGTTTTGTGCTGTTTATAGTTATGTGCTTTCTGTAATGTGTGCAGTTTATAGTTATGTGCTTTCTGTAATGTATGCAGTTTACAGTTGTGTGCTTTCTGTAATGTGTGCAGTTTGTAGTTATGTGCTTCTATATGTTCTGTTTATAATTATGTGGCTATATGATAAATATGATTTGTACATGATATTTTTATAATGTGTGTAGATTATAATAGAAAGAGTAAGACATCATATCTGTATAATATGTGTAGATTATAATAGAGTGATACATCATATCTTTATAATGTGTGTAGATTATAATAGAGTGATACATCATATCTTTATAATGTGTGTAGATTATAATAGTAATACATCATATCTTTATAATGTGTGTAGATTATAATAGAGTGATACATCACATCTTTATAATGTGTGTAGATTATAATAGAGTGATACATCATATCTTTATAATGTGTGTAGATTATAATAGAGTGATACATCATATCTTTATAATGTGTGTAGATTATAATAGAGTGATACATCATATCTTTATAATGTGTGCAGATTATAATAGAGTGATACATCATATCTTTATAATGTGTGTAGATTATAAAAGAGTGATACATCATATCTTTTTAATGTGTGTAGATTATAAAAGAGTGATACATCATATCTTTATAATGTGTGTAGATTATAATAGAGTGATACATCATATCTTTATAGTGTGTGTAGATTATAATAGAGTGATACATCATATCTTTATAATGTGTGTAGATTATAAAAGAGTGATACATCATATCTTTTTAATGTGTGTAGATTATAATAGAAAGACTAAGACATGTTGAATGGTGGTGTGTAGGATGATACAGGATATGTATTGTTGCTGTTAGTCATGGTTTGTTGTGAGGCTTTCAAGGAAGTTGTATGTTGTCACTGCCGCAGACCAAATATGGGGGCAGAGAAAACGTGCAGCGCTCAACACATGCAGAGTTGTTGTATACGTTCTGTTTTGTGTGTGGATAAATCAAGTGTTATCAAGGAACATTTAGTATGTGGCAGCTACGTTCACTGTGTTAAGTAGGAGAGGAGAATGTGTAGCAGTCATTGTTGTAAGAATTGTCGGTGATTTGATTTTCTTCTTGTTTTTTAGTTGCGGATTACGAAGTTTACATGGTGACTATTGCCACTTTGAACTCACGGATGGTTACTTTTTGATCCATTTTTATTCAGCGATATGTTGGAGTTTTAGAAGTAATCACTGAGTGTGTTGAAACTGGAAGTATATCACAGCATAGTTTATGGTCTGTGGCGGCCTGGTTAGTTGAGTGCTTAGGCACTCACTTTACTAATCCGGTGGTATCCGGTTCTGTCCCAGCTGTGGGATTCTTTTTTTTGGTACATGCCAAAAAAAGTTCCCTGGGGTTGACCCAGCCTCTAAAAATGGGTACCAGAGAAAGCTGGGAAGGTAAAGCAGCCAGGCGTGATACTGACCACACTTTCATGTGCCGAAGGTCATGGAAAATAAGGGCCTAACGCTGTATCCCCAATATGCCTTAATGGTATGGAAACAGGGATTAAGAGAAGAGAGGTGGTCTCTGATAGTACATTCATTCACGTGACACGTCCTTTCCAGAACGTTGTCTCCCTCACAGCCTCCCTGAAAGAGGTTCGGTCTTGCACAGGTTGACCGGCGTCTTGGCAGAGACACATTCAGACTTTCTGTGATGTCCTGAGTCCACCTTTGGCGAGGTCGTCCCTTTTCTCTTCTGCCGGGCACTGTGTCTTCTACTATCAGCCTCTCCAAGCTGTTATGTCTCTTGATGTGGCCGAAGTATCCCAGCTTTCTAGTTTTGATGGTGTTAACGAGCCAGTTTTCTGCGACACCTAGTCCCATCAATATATCTTTATTTGATTTTCCTTCTATCCACGATATTTGATTGTCCTTCTATCCACGATATTTGATTGTCCTTCTATCCACGATATTTGATTGTCCTTCTATCCACGATATTTGATTGTCCTTCTATCCATGACATTCTAAATGTCCTTATTTCATTTCAAACGCTGTTATTTTCTTTTCTAGTGATTTGTTACGTTTCACGTCCATATGTTGTTACTGGGAATATGTAAGCTCTTAGTAAACATAATTTTGTTTTCTTGTTGGTACCTTACTACATGCTCTTCATTTGTATTTGTGCTAGTTTCTGTGATGTAATTCTTCTTTTTTTTTTAAGATTTCCACTGCACAGTTGCCATTGCTGGTGACGACTGAACTTAGATATCGAGTTTATTTCTCTGACTGTAGAAACTTGAATATTTCTATGTTGAAGATAGCTTCGCATGTTCATTTAGATTTATGTTGACTGTATGTGCTTCAAGTTTAGCCTGGTGTGAGACTTGATCTTGAATATGACCAGTAGTATGTTTATGTCAGTTTTGTTTCACTTTTTTTTCACATTAACAATACAAACAAACAGAATCAGAAATTATAAAGAAAATAGAAAGTGGTTATGGAGAAAGGTGCAACACACTCTGTGGCTATCTGGATAAAGAGATGAAAAGATTCTCAGAGACATGTCTGGCAGTGTTCAAAATAGTTTGTGGACAAGGTACTCATAGTTTCTGTGTTACCTTGTGAGGAGATGGGAGTTATAGGTCCATACAAGCACTGGAGAACTTAGAGGGTAAAGAGAGGAGCAGGAGAACAGACTGTGAACAACAAACTGGCATAGTGACACAAGAAAAGATAAGCCAACAAATGAACAGGCTCTGTCGTGGTGGCAGTACTTCACCTCAGCCTTATAACACAAACATAACAGCTCATAACACTTAGCAGCAGGTTGCCTTGTTCAAATATGTGCTAGATATTTGTTAGATTGTAATCATTTGACACGTAGAAAGCTGTATAAAAGCAGAACATAAGAAGAACATTTGTACATTTGTTGACTAGAAGTATCTTACATCTTGCATCCTTCCCGTGCCGCTAAATGTCACATAGGGCCCGCGTGGTAGTTGGCCAAGAATTCCTGTTCTCTGTGAGTTTTTCAATCTCATCAAGGGACGTTATGCCCACTGAACTTTCCTCTCTTAACAATGTCCTCTTTAGAGTTTCACGTGGTCGACCTCTTTGTTGTGTTCCACTTGATAGCTTGTTTTGGTATTCTCTGATTGTTTCTTCTCACATGGCCTACACATGTCCATCTTCTTTATCTGATCACCCATGAGACAGGTTGTTGTTTGCTCATCTGCCTTATCTCTGCGTTCTTGAATTCGTTCCACTTTATACCAAGTATTTTCCTGAGGCTTTTGTTTTACTAGAAGTATAACATGGTTTTAGTATCATGCTAATCACAACAATCGTTGGAAGCCGTAGAAATGTAGTTTATTAGAAGAATGTTGCGAATCCTCTGGACAGCAAAAATAACTAATGAAGAATGTATGAGAAGAGCTGGAGAGACAAAAAAACATTGTCAAAAAGATAAGAGAGAGACAATGTACTTTCATAGGACATGCAATGAGAAGAGGGGGCATTGAAAATATTATAACAACAGGAAAAATAGAAGGAAGAAGATCAAGAGGAAGACCAAGAGAAAAGTCTGTGAACAGCAAACTGGCATAGTGACACAAGAAAAGATAAGCCAACAAATGAACAGGCTCTGTCGTGGTGGCGGTACTTCACCTCAGCCATATAACACAAACATAACAGCTCATAACACTTAGCAGCAGGTTGCCTTGTTCAAATATGTGCTAGATATTTGTTAGATTGTAATCATTTGACACGTAGAAAGCTGTATAAAAGCAGAACATAAGAAGAACATTTGTACATTTGTTGACTAGAAGTATCTTACATCTTGCATCCTTCCCGTGCCGCTAAATGTCACATAGGGCCCGCGTGGTAGTTGGCCAAGAATTCCTGTTCTCTGCGAGTTTTTCAATCTCATCAAGGGACGTTATGCCCACTGAACTTTCCTCTCTTAACAATGTCCTCTTTAGAGTTTCACGTGGTCGACCTCTTTGTTGTGTTCCACTTGATAGCTTGTTTTGGTATTCTCTGATTGTTTCTTCTCACATGGCCTACACATGTCCATCTTCTTTATCTGATCACCCATGAGACAGGTTGTTGTTTGCTCATCTGCCTTATCTCTGCGTTCTTGAATTCGTTCCACTTTATACCAAGTATTTTCCTGAGGCTTTTGTTTTACTAGAAGTATAACATGGTTTTAGTATCATGCTAATCACAACAATCGTTGGAAGCCGTAGAAATGTAGTTTATTAGAAGAATGTTGCGAATCCTCTGGACAGCAAAAATAACTAATGAAGAATGTATGAGAAGAGCTGGAGAGACAAAAAAACATTGTCAAAAAGATAAGAGAGAGACAATGTACTTTCATAGGACATGCAATGAGAAGAGGGGGCATTGAAAATATTATAACAACAGGAAAAATAGAAGGAAGAAGATCAAGAGGAAGACCAAGAGAAATGATACTGGACAGTCTGACGGGATGGTGTGAGAGGAGATCACCAACTGAACTGATGGCCTGCATGAAGGATCGGGTACTCTGGAGAAGGATAATAGACAACGCCAGTCGGCATGGCACATGATGATGATGATGATAAGGTTTAGAGTTAGTAATGTTTGGTGTGGCTTTAGCTGTTGATAAGGTTTAGCATTAGTAATGTTTAGTGTGGCTTTAGCTGTTGATAAGGTTTAGCATTAGTAATGTTTAGTGTGGCTTTAGCTGTTGATAAGGTTTAGCATTAGTAATGTTTAGTGTGGGTTTAGCTGTTGATAAGGTTTAGCATTAGTAATGTTTAGTGTGGCTTTAGCTGTTGATAAGGTTTAACATTAGTAATGTTTAGTGTGGGTTTAGCTGTTGATAAGGTTTAGCATTAGTAATGTTTAGTGTGGGTTTAGCTGTTGATAAGGTTTAACATTAGTAATGTTTAGTGTGGGTTTAGCTGTTGATAAGGTTTAGCATTAGTAATGTTTAGTGTGGGTTTAGCTGTTGATAAAGTTTACCTTTAGTAATATTTTAATGTAGTTTAAATAGCTGGATAAGGTGTAGCGGAAGTAATGTTTAAGGTTTATACTGTTTGAGGCAGTGTTTGGTTTGTTTGAGCTGTTGGTGATAATGGTGAGTTATCTATCTTTATGTGTGTGTGTGTTTGTGTGAGAGATACTGGTGATAATGGTGAGTTATCTATCTTTGTGTGTGTGTGTTAGATATTGGTGATAATGGTGAGTTGTCTATCTTTGTGTGTGAGAGAGATATTGGTGATAATGGTGAGTTACCTGTCTGTGTGTGTGAGATATTGGTGATAATGAGTTATCTGTCTTTGTGTGTGTGTGTGAGATATTGGTGATAATGGTGAGTTATCTGTCTTTGTGTGTGTGTGTGAGATATTGGTGATAATGGTGAGTTACCTGTCTTTGTGTGTGTGTGTGTGAGAGAGATATTGGTGATAATGGTGAGTTACCTGTCTGTGTGTGTGAGATAATGGTGAGTTATCTGTCTTTGTGTGTGTGTGTGAGATATTGGTGATAATGGTGAGTTATCTATCTTTGTGTGTGTGTCTGAGATATTGGTGATAATGGTGTTATCTGTCTTTGTGTGTGTGTGTGTGATATTGGTGATAATGGTGAGTTATCTATCTTGTGTGTGTGTGTGAGATATTGGTGATAATGGTGAGTTACCTGTCTTTGTGTGTGTGAGATATTGGTGATAATGGTGAGTTATCTGTCTGTGTGTGTGAGTGTTAGATATTGGTGATAATGGTGAGTTATCTATCTTTGTGTGTGTGTGTGAGATATTGGTGATAATGGTGAGTTACCTGTCTTTGTGTGTGTGTGAGATATTGGTGATAATGGTGAGTTATCTTTGTGTATGTGAGATACTGGTGATAATGGTGAGTTATCTATCTTTGTTGTGTGATATTGGTGATAATGGTGAGTTATCTATCTTTGTGTGTGTTAGATATTGGTGATAATGGTGAGTTATCTATCTTTGTGTGTGTTAGATATTGGTGATAATGGTGAGTTATCTATCTTTGTGTGTTTGAGATATTGGTGATAATGGTGAGTTATCTATCTTTGTGTGTGTGTGTGAGATACTGGTGATAATGGTGAGTTATCTGTCTTTGTTTGTGTGTGTGTGAGATATTTGTGATAATGGTGAGTTATCTATCTTTATGTGTGTGTGTGTTTGTGTGAGAGATACTGGTGATAATGGTGAGTTATCTATCTTTGTGTGTGTGTGTTAGATATTGGTGATAATGGTGAGTTGTCTATCTTTGTGTGTGTGTGTGTTAGATATTGGTGATAATGGTGAGTTACCTGTCTTTGTGTGCATGTATGTGTTAGATATTGGTGATAATGGTGAGTTACCTGTCTTTGTATGCCTATGTGTGTGAGATATTGGTGGTAATGGTGTGTTACCTGTCTCTGTGTGCGTGTGTGTGTATGTGTGAGATATTGGTGGTAATGGTGAGTTACCTGTCTTTGTGTGTGTGTGATATTGGTGATAATGGTGAGTTACCTGTCTCTGTGTGTGTGATATTAGTGGTAATGGTGAGTTACCTGTCTCTGTGTGTGTGATATTAGTGGTAATGGTGAGTTACTTGTCTTTGTGTCTGTGTATGTGAGAGAGATATTGTTGGTAATGGTGCATTACCTGTCTTTATGTGTGTGAGATAGATAATGGTGAGTCATCCCTCTATGTGTATGTGCGATATTGCTGATAAGTTACATCTTTTTGTGTATATGTGTGAGAGAGGAAGACCAAGAGAAATGATACTGGACAGTCTGACGGGATGGTGTGAGAGGAGATCACCAACTGAGCTGATGGCCTGCATGAAGGATCGCGTACTCTGGAGAAGCATAATAGCCAACGCCAGTCGGCACGGCACATGATGATGATGATGATGTGTGTGAGAGAGAGAAAGGGGCAGGGGAGAGGTTATTGGTGGTAATGATGAGTCACCTCTCTTTATGTATATGTGTGTGTGAGAGAGAAATGTCAGTGCCCACATCTTCCTTGATCTGGCCACACACGAGAGAAGTGGTCAGGCCCACATCTTCCTTGCTTTGGCCACACACACAAGAGAAGAGGTCGGGCCCACATCTTCCTTGCTCTGCCCACACACACAAGAGAAGAGGTCGGGACCACATCTTCCTTGTTCTGCCCACACACACGAGAGAAGAGGTCGGGCCCACATCTTCCTTGCTCTGGCCACAAACACAAGAGAGAGAGAGAGGTTAGGGTCCACATCTTCCTTGCTCTTCCCACACACACACACACACAAAGAGAGAGAGAGAGAGAGGTCAGGGCCCACATCTTCCTTGCTCTGCCCACACACACAAGAGAGAGAGAGGTCAGGGCCCACATCTTCCTTGCTCTGCATAAACACACAAGAGAGAGAAGATAGGGCCCACATCTTCCTTGCTCTGGCCACACACACAAGATAGAGGTCAGTGCCCACATCTTCCTTGCTCTGGCCACACACACACATGAGAGAGAGGTCAAGGCCCACATCTTCCTTGCTCTGCCCACACACACGAGAGAGGTCAAGGCCCACATCTTCCTTGCACTACCCACATACACAAGAGAGAGAGGTCAGGGCCCACATCTTCCTTGCTCTGGCCACAAACACAAGAGAGAGGTCAGGGCCCACATATTCCTTGCTCTGGCCATATACACAAGAGAGGGGTTAGGGCCCACATCTTCCTTGCTCTTCCCACACACACACAAGAGAGAGAGAGGTCAGGGCCCACATCTTCCTTTCTCTGTCCATACACACAAGAGAGAGAGAGGTCAGGGCCCACATCTTCCTTGCTCTTCCCACACACACACAAAAGAGAGGTCAGGGCCCACATCTTCCTTGCTCTGCCCACACACACAAAAGAGAGAGAGGTCAGGGCCCACATCTTCCTTGCTCTTCCCACACACACACACAAGAGAGAGAGAGGTCAGGGCCCACATCTTCCTTGCTCTGCCCACACACACACACACAAGAGACAGGTCAGGGCCCACATCTTCCTTGCTTTGCCCACACATACAAGAGAGAGGTCAAGGCCCACATTTTCCTTGATCTGCCCAAACACACAAGAGAGAGAGGTCAGGGCCCATATCTTCCTTGCTCTTCCCACACACACATAAGAGAGAGAGGCCAGGGCCCACATCTTCCTTGCTCTTCCCACACACACATAAGAGAGAGAGAGAGAGGTCAGTGCCCACATCTTCCTTTCTCTGTCCATACACACAAGAGAGAGAGGCCAGGGCCCACATCTTCCTGCTCTGCCCACACACAAAAGAAAGAGAGAGCGAGGTCAGAGCCCACATCTTCCTTGATCTGCCCACACACACAAGAGAGAGAGAGAGAGAGAGAGAGAGAGGTCAGGGCCCATATCTTCCTGCTCTGCCCACACACACGAGAGAGAGAGAGGTCAGGGCCCACATCTTCCTTGCTCTGCCCACACACACAAGAGAGAGAGAGGTCAGGGCCCACATCTTCCTTGCTCTTCCCACACACACACAAAAGAGAGGTCAGGGCCCACATCTTCCTTGCTCTGCCCACACACACAAAAGAGAGAGAGGTCAGGGCCCACATCTTCCTTGCTCTTCCCACACACACACAAGAGAGAGAGAGGTCAGGGCCCACATCTTCCTTGCTCTGCCCACACACACACACACAAGAGACAGGTCAGGGCCCACATCTTCCTTGCTTTGCCCACACATACAAGAGAGAGGTCAAGGCCCACATTTTCCTTGATCTGCCCAAACACACAAGAGAGAGAGGTCAGGGCCCATATCTTCCTTGCTCTGCCCACACACACAAGAGAGAGAGGCCAGGGCCCACATCTTCCTTGCTCTTCCCACACACACATAAGAGAGAGAGAGAGAGGTCAGTGCCCACATCTTCCTTTCTCTGTCCATACACACAAGAGAGAGAGGCCAGGGCCCACATCTTCCTTGCTCTGCCCACACACAAAAGAAAGAGAGAGCGAGGTCAGAGCCCACATCTTCCTTGATCTGCCCACACACACAAGAGAGAGAGAGAGAGAGAGAGAGAGAGGTCAGGGCCCATATCTTCCTTGCTCTGCCCACACACACGAGAGAGAGAGAGGTCAGGGCCCACATCTTCCTTGCTCTGCCCACACACACAAGAGAGAGAGAGAGGTCAATGCCCACATCTTCCTTGCTCTGCCCACACACACGAGAAAGAGAGAGAGGTCAGGGCCCATATCTTCTTTGCTCTGCCCCCCCCACACACACACAGAGGTCAGGACCCACATCTTCCTTGCTCTGCCCACACACACAAGAGAGAGAGAGAGAGATAGAGGTCAGGGCCCACATCTTGCTCTGCCCCCACACACAAGAGAGAGGATGTCATTTCTTTCTTGTGTAGTTCGTCTGTGGTGTGCTTGTTGTTGTTTCCTTCAGTATAGAGATTGTCTGGTGCAGTGTGCAGGCTGTCTTGTGCAGTGTGCAGGCTGTCTGGTTCAGTGTGAGGCTGTCTGGTGCAGTGTAAGGCTGTCTGGTGCAGCGTGAGGTTATCTGGTGCAGCGTGAGGCTGTCTGGTTCAGTGTGCAGGCTGTTTGAGTGTCAGCTGTTTTTTTCTCCACCCCAGATTGATGGCCCAGTTGGAAGCGTGCGATCCTAGAACAGAAGTACTAGCGGGCAGCCGGTTTGGAAGCGGCAGCCTTAGAATGGAGAACATAGAAAACCAGCCTCCAGCGAGCCCGGTCTCGGGCAGTAGCAAAAACTCCACCTTCCTCCATCTCAGGACGCGGTTTGAGGACACGGGAGGGGCCAACGGCGGCCATGGCTCAAGGGCCAGCGGGCCCCTGACCGGGTCTAATGTCAGCAAGATCAAAGAAAGGTTTCAAAAGAAGGATGAGAAGGGGGCGGGGGATCTCCATCCATCTTCCTCAGCGACGCACGCGTCCAGGAATAAGGACGGTGGAGACAGATCCCCGGAGTCCAAGAAGATGAGGGTGACGGAAGGTCAGCCTCGCCATTCAGTTGATTCCAGAGCGAGGGCGGACACCCTGCCCTCTTCTGCCCAGCAACACTCGCACGGGCGCGCCCCGTCTCTGTCCCCGACTCACACCAGCAGCAGCAACTCTCATCGCTTGCCCCCAGCATCCACCTCCGACACAGAAGTCACATCGGCGCCAAAGAGAAAGAAAGCCGCAGACGACGTGGGCGATTCTAAGGTGCAGGAGTCACAGTCAGACACGCAGCTGGCCAGCCCGGAGCCGGCCCTGCTGGAGGCCACCAACCATGTCCAGAGGTTCAACTACACGAGGGCCATGTTTGCCCGGATGGAGGAGGAGACCAAGAGGGCGCAGGAGAGGGAGAAGATTATTCGTAGAAAGCCGTCACCCTCCCGGCCCTTTCCTGGCACCAAGACCCCCCAGCTGTCGCCCGTCCCAGTCTCGCTGACGGAAGACACGCGGAAGCCTCCGTCCGCCCGAGAACAGCAGCGAGAATCAAGGAGACCAAAGTCCATGAACGACATCCCTTCCGGGGGGTCTTCCGAGTCTTTCAAACGTTTCAGAGAGTCTGACAGTTTCGGCGACGCCAGACAAGCAGCTAGAAGGCAGAACCACGCCGGAGCATCGACGCCGAGGTCTGTATCCAGCCAGAAGCAGGACAAGGCCAACCTCGACCCAGACTCGTCTCATGGAGAGCCGGTTCTGAGATCCAGAAGACCCAACAGAGCAGCCATCAAGAGAGACGACAGCGGTGACCGATCTGGGAAGTATTTCCACGAGGTGGACGCCCTTAAAACGTTGAGCGACGGCGTTAGCGAGGGCAAGCCGACATTGCCGGGTAAAGTAGACAGCACCGCCGAGAAGAAGACATCAGCGCCCAACCAAAGTTCCAAACCAGATCATTCCATTCGGCCCGGTTACAGGGCTCGAGCTCAAGCAGCTGCAACATCGGGGCTTTCATCTTCACATTCCACAGCCTCGGCCCCCACGGGCAGTGACAAGACAGCGTCTTCCGCTGTGGTCAGAAGACAGCGCAGACAGCCCCCGGTAGAGCAGGTCAGCAGCGCGGAGAACGCCAACAAGAGGCTCAGCAAAGAGGACATTGAGACCGCTATAGAGAAAGCAGATACTTACCTGGCCAGCATCGGCACCCAGGCTGGCCCGAGAACGGGAGACGTGGAGGAGCGAGAGTCCCGACGTATTCAGAGCCACGCAGAGTCGGCGGCTGTCAGGCGCCGGTTTCTGTACGGCAGTGACGCCTCGGCGCCGCCACCTGCCGCCAGTCAGGGCGAGCTGCAGGACACTCCGCAAGCTGGCAGGCAAGACGACGAGCATGACGAGATGTCGGCGTCTCCACCCAGCTTGGGGGCAGCGACATCCGTCCCACCTTCCCCAGTCAAGAGCTCCGTGTCGGTGCAGCTCAGGTCTCCCTACTCCTCCAGCGAGTCCCTGGACAGAGAGGCCACGTCGGACCCCCAGCCCCCGTCCTACCGCGAAGTCAGCGAACCACCACCGTACCACGAGGCTACCTCCACCGCTTCCATGCTTATCTCGCAGAAAGTTATATCACAGCAGCAGCAGCAGCATCAACAACGACCATCAGCCGCTAGCACCGCCGTCCCAGCAACCCAGCCGGTCCCAGTGCCACGCCGTGCTCCTCCGCCCCCTCCTCTACCCAAGAAACCGGCCATTGGGAATGGAATGGACCTTGGCGTGCCACCGCCCGCGCCGGACCCCGGGTCATCGGAGTACTCCCTTGACCTGGCCTCTACCCCCGTCACAGACATGGCAGTCGTGGATAATGACTCGACCGATGACCTTCTTATACCAGAGGAGCATATCGCCAGACACAACCAGCTAGAGTAAGTACTGCTTTGTGTGTGGCTCTCTCTGTGTGTGGCTGTGTGGCTCTCTGGCTCTGACAAGAACTTGGCCATATTCTGTCGGGCTATTTCATGAAACCTGAAGTGGACATCTACTTGTGGTGGGAGACTAGCGGTGCTTGCTGTTTCTCTCCATATTATCCAGCGAAATCTTCCGGGACCTGTGTCCCAGCTGTCAAATATTTAACCCATGTGGCTGTGGCTTGGGGCACATTATAGTCTGCTAGTGTCCGTGTGTTGAAAGGGGTGGGGGTCGCGAAGGCCGTCTGGGTCTCTCGGTTCGTGCTTAAAAATGCGTGGGTGTGTGGGTGGAACGAGAGAGAGAGAGAGAGAGAGACATTCTTGTCAAGATGTAAGAGAAATAGAGAGAACGTGTAGGTAGATTTAAGAGAAATGGAGATAATGTGTAGGTGTATGTAAGATAATTAGAGAAAACATTTAGGCAGATGTACGAGAAGTAGAGAGAACATGTAGACAGATGTAAGAGAAATGGAGAGAACGTGCAGGCAGATGTAAGAGAAATAGAGAGAACGTGTAGGCAGATGTAAGAGAAATAGAGAGAACGTGTAGATGTATGCCTTGCGAAGCGTGAACATAATTGTCTGGCTTGGAGGGCCAGGCTTACTCCCAGGCTGTTTAGAAGCTTTAATAGGGGTAGAGGCACCTCGTTTATTACATGGCTTGGGTAGTGCAGTGGTTAGCGTACTAGCCACAAGTTCAAAGTCTAGCTGGAACCCAACTATACAGATGGGGTACCTGATCTTCTTGGAGCATGGGAAGGGGTTTTGGGGTGGGGGTAATGCTGACCACATCATCATCAAGTGTGCCAACAGGTCAAGGAAAATATGTAGATTAACACCGTCTAAAGACCGGACAGCCCACCTTTCTAAAGACCGGACAGCCCACCTTTCTAAAGACCGGACAGCCCACCTTTCTAAAGACCTGAAAGCCGACCTTTCTAAAGACCCGAAAGCCGACCTTTCTAAAGACCTGAAAGCCGACCTGTCTAAAGACCTGAAAGCCGACCTTTCTAAAGACCCGAAAGCCGACCTTTCTAAAGACCTGAAAGCCAACCTTTCTAAAGACCTGAAAGCCAACCTTTCTAAAGACCTGAAAGCCAACCTTTCTAAAGACCTGAAAGCCAACCTTTCTAAAGACCTGAAAGCCGACCTTTCTAAAGACCTGAAAGCCGACCTTTCTAAAGACCTGAAAGCCAACCTTTCTAAAGACCTGAAAGCCGACCTTTCTAAAGACCTGAAAGCCGACCTTTCAAATAACATGAAAGCCAACCTTTCTAAAGACCTGAAAGCCAACCTTTCTAAAGACCTGAAAGCCAACCTTTCTAAAGACCCGAAAGCCAACCTTTCTAAAGACCTGAAAGCCAACCTTTCAAAGAACATGAAAGCCAACCTTTCAAATAACATGAAAGCCGACCTTTCTAAAGACCCGAAAGCCGACCTTTCTAAAGACCTGAAAGCCAGCCTTTCAAAGAACATGAAAGCCAGCCTTTCAAAGAACATGAAAGCCAGCCTTTCAAAGAACATGAAAGCCGACCTTTCTAAAGACCTGAAAGCCAACCTTTCAAATAACATGAAAGCCGACCTTTCTAAAGACCTGAAAGCCAACCTTTCAAAGAACACGAAAGCCGACCTTTCTAAAGACCTGAAAGCCGACCTTTCAAATAACATGAAAGCCGACCTTTTTAAAGACATGAAAGCCGACCTTTCTAAAGACATGAAAGTCCACTTTTTAAAAGACATTAAAGCCACCTTTCTAAAGACCTGAAAGTGACTTTTCTAAAGTTCCGTCTAGTTTAAATTGAGCAGATCTCAGAGCAGGACAGCTGGTCAGATGGTTCTGTCAGAGAGCTCTGACACTTGCTGGACATTTCCCCAGCCAGTCTCAGCTTTGTATTCTGTTCACAATTCCCGTAGTTGGTTGCCTTTTGTCATCTTTACACTCTGGACAAGCCCATAATACGTCCCTCCCCTCTGTGCTGGAACTGATGACGTCACTTATGTGTTGGTTTAAGGATACTTCTTGACCGTGGGTCTGGCGCTGGCGTCCTACGTGAGCAGTCTTACTCCGATAACGTGATAGAGCAGAGTGTTGTGTGAGCACATTGGGAGAAATACTGCACTTTAGGGGGAAGAAAGAGAGAAGGAAAGAAAGAAGACACAAGAGTTTAGTGGGCCGAGATGTAGGTACGCAGGTCCGTCTGATACTCCGCCCTTTAGTTCAGATGGAGACATGCGTGAATATAGTTCAGGATAACAAACATATCAAAGCAGAAAACTAGCACATATAACCAACTACTCACACACTCAGCAGTAATACAGATAAATCACAGACTAGCACATATAACCAACTACTCACACACTCAGCAGTAATACAAATAAAGCATAGACTAGCACATATTACCAGCTACCTACAAACTCACCAGTAATACAGATAAAATATAAATTAGCACTTATAACCAGCTACCCACACACTCAGCAGTAGTACAAATAAAACATAGACTAGCACATATAACCAGCTATCCACACAAGTTATACAGAGTTAAGTGGGTAGTGAACAAGTTTTACAGAGTTAAGCGGTTATTGAACAAGTTTTACGGAGTTAAGAATATATTGAACAAGTTATACAAAGTTAAGTGGGTAGTGAACAAGTTATACAATGTTAAGTGGGTAGTGAACAAGTTATACAGAGTTAAGTGGGTAGTGAACAAGTTATACAGAGTTAAGCGTATATTGAACAAGTTTTACAGAGTTAAGCGTATATTGAACAAGTTATACAGAGTTAAGCGTATATTGAACAAGTTTTACAGAGTTAAGCGTATATTGAACAAGTTTTACAGAGTTAAGCGTATATTGAACAAGTTTTACAGAGTTAAGCATATATTGAACAAGTTTTACAGAGTTAAGCGTATATTGAACAAGTTATACAGAGTTAAGCGTATATTGAACAAGTTATACAGAGTTAAGTGGGTAGTGAACAAGTTTTACAGAGTTAAGCGTATATTGAACAAGTTATACAGAGTTAAGTGGGTAGTGAACAAGTTATACAAAGTTAAATGGGTAGTGAACAAGTTATACAGAGTTAAGTGGGTAGTGAACAAGTTTTACAGAGTTAAGCGTATATTGAACAAGTTATACAGAGTTAAGTGGGTAGTGAACAAGTTATACAAAGTTAAATGGGTAGTGAACAAGTTATACAGAGTTAAGTGGGTAGTAAACAAGTTATAGAGAGTTAAGTGGGTAGTGAACACGTTATAGAGAGTTAAGTAGGTAGTAAACAAGTTATAGAGAGTTAAGTAGGTAGTGAACAAGTTATACAGAGTTAAATGGGTAGTGAACAAGTTATACAAAGTTAAGTGGGTAGTGAACAAGTTATACAGAGTTAAGTGGGTAGTGAACAAGTTATACAAAGTTAAGCGTATATTGAACAAGTTTTACAGAGTTAAGCATATATTGAACAAGTTATGCAGAGTTAAGCATATATTGAACAAGTTATGCAGAGTCATGTGAGTATTGAACAAAAAGACAGCCAGCGCCATTTCCCCACAAAATAGTCGGTCAGAGATTGACATAATCAGCCAGCGTCTTTACTCCACAAAATAGTCGGTCAGAGATTGACATAATCAGCCAGCGTCTTTACTCCACAAAATAGTCGGTCAGAGATTGAGCAGATCTCAGAGCAGGACAGCTGGTCAGATGGTTCTGTCAGAGAGCTCTGACACTTGCTGGACATTTCCCCAGCCAGTCTCAGCTTTGTATTCTGTTCACAATTCCCGTAGTTGGTTGCCTTTTGTCATCTTTACACTCTGGACAAGCCCATAATACGCCCCTCCCCTCTGTGCTGGAACTGATGACGTCACTTATGTGTTGGTTTAAGGATACTTCTTGACCGTGGGTCTGGCGCTGGCGTCCTACGTGAGCAGTCTTACTCCGATAACGTGATAGAGCAGAGTGTTGTGTGAGCACATTGGGAGAAATACTGCACTTTAGGGGGAAGAAAGAGAGAAGGAAAGAAAGAAGACACAAGAGTTTAGTGGGCCGAGATGTAGGTACGCAGGTCCGTCTGATACTCCGCCCTTTAGTTCAGATGGAGACATGCGTGAATATAGTTCAGGATAACAAACATATCAAAGCAGAAAACTAGCACATATAACCAACTACTCACACACTCAGCAGTAATACAGATAAATCACAGACTAGCACATATAACCAACTACTCACACACTCAGCAGTAATACAATAAAGCATAGACTAGCACATATTACCAGCTACCTACAAACTCACCAGTAATACAGATAAAATATAAATTAGCACTTATAACCAGCTACCCACACACTCAGCAGTAGTACAAATAAAACATAGACTAGCACATATAACCAGCTATCCACACAAGTTATACAGAGTTAAGTGGGTAGTGAACAAGTTTTACAGAGTTAAGCGGTTATTGAACAAGTTTTACGGAGTTAAGAATATATTGAACAAGTTATACAAAGTTAAGTGGGTAGTGAACAAGTTATACAATGTTAAGTGGGTAGTGAACAAGTTATACAGAGTTAAGTGGGTAGTGAACAAGTTATACAGAGTTAAGCGTATATTGAACAAGTTTTACAGAGTTAAGCGTATATTGAACAAGTTATACAGAGTTAAGCGTATATTGAACAAGTTTTACAGAGTTAAGCGTATATTGAACAAGTTTTACAGAGTTAAGCGTATATTGAACAAGTTTTACAGAGTTAAGCATATATTGAACAAGTTTTACAGAGTTAAGCGTATATTGAACAAGTTATACAGAGTTAAGCGTATATTGAACAAGTTATACAGAGTTAAGTGGGTAGTGAACAAGTTTTACAGAGTTAAGCGTATATTGAACAAGTTATACAGAGTTAAGTGGGTAGTGAACAAGTTATACAAAGTTAAATGGGTAGTGAACAAGTTATACAGAGTTAAGTGGGTAGTGAACAAGTTTTACAGAGTTAAGCGTATATTGAACAAGTTATACAGAGTTAAGTGGGTAGTGAACAAGTTATACAAAGTTAAATGGGTAGTGAACAAGTTATACAGAGTTAAGTGGGTAGTAAACAAGTTATAGAGAGTTAAGTGGGTAGTGAACACGTTATAGAGAGTTAAGTAGGTAGTAAACAAGTTATAGAGAGTTAAGTAGGTAGTGAACAAGTTATACAGAGTTAAATGGGTAGTGAACAAGTTATACAAAGTTAAGTGGGTAGTGAACAAGTTATACAGAGTTAAGTGGGTAGTGAACAAGTTATACAAAGTTAAGCGTATATTGAACAAGTTTTACAGAGTTAAGCATATATTGAACAAGTTATGCAGAGTTAAGCATATATTGAACAAGTTATGCAGAGTCATGTGAGTATTGAACAAAAAGACAGCCAGCGCCATTTCCCCACAAAATAGTCGGTCAGAGATTGACATAATCAGCCAGCGTCTTTACTCCACAAAATAGTCGGTCAGAGATTGACATAATCAGCCAGCGTCTTTACTCCACAAAATAGTCGGTCAGAGATTGACATAATCAGCCAGCGTCTTTGCCTCACAAAATAGTCGGGTAGAGATTGACATAATCGGCCAGCGTCTTTACTCCACAAAATAGTCGGGTAGAGATTGACATAATCAGCCAGCGTCTTTACTCCACAAAATAGTCGGTCAGAGATTGACATAATCGGCCAGCGTCTTTATCCCACAAAATAGTCGGTCAGAGATTGACATAATCAGCCAGCGTCTTTATCCTACAAAATAATCGGGTAAAGATTGACATAATCAGCCAGCGTCATTACCCCACAAAATAGTCGGTCAGAGATTGACATAATCAGCCAGCGTCTTTACCCCACAAAATAGTCGGTCAGAGATTGACATAATCAACCAGCGTCTTTATCCCACAAAATAGTCGGTCAGAGATTGACATAATCAGCCAGCGTCTTTATCCCACAAAATAGTCGGGTAGAGATTGACATAATCAGCCAGCGTCTTTATCCCACAAAATAGTCGGGTAGAGATTGACATAACCAGCCAGCGTCTTTATCCCACAAAATAGTCGGTCAGAGATTGACATAATCAGCCAGCGTCTTTATCCCAGAAAATAGTCGGTCAGAGATTGACATAATCAGCCAGCGTCTTTATCCTACAAATTAATCGAGTAGAGATTGACATAATCAGCCAGTGTCTTTATCCCACAAAATAATCGGGTAAAGATTGACATAATCAGCCAGCGTCTTTACCCCACAAAATAGTCGGTCAGAGATTGACATAATCAGCCAGCGTCTTTATCCCACAAAATAGTCGGGTAGAGATTGACATAATCAGCCAGCGTCTTTATCCCACAAAATAATCGGGTAGAGATTGACATAATCAGCCAGCGTCTTTACCCCACAAAATAGTCGGGTAGAAATTGACATAATCAGCCAGTGTCTTTACCTCACAAAATAGTCGGGTAGAGATTGACATAATCAGCCAGCGTCTTTACTCCACAAAATAGTCGGTCAGAGATTGACATAATCGGCCAGCGTCTTTGCCTCACAAAATAGTCGGGTAGAGATTGACATAATCAGCCAGCGTCTTTACTCCACAAAATAGTCGGGTAGAGATTGACATAATCATCTAGCGTCTTTTCTCCACAAAATAGTCGGGTAGAGATTGACACAATCAGCCAGCATCTTTACTCCACAAAATAATCGGGTAGTGATTGACACAATCAGCCAGCATCTTTACTCCACAAAATAATCGGGTAGTGATTGACATAATCAGCCAGCGTCTTTACCCCACAAAATAGTCGGGTAGAGATTGACATAATCAGCCAGCGTCTTTACCCCACAAAATAGTCGGTCAGAGATTGACATAATCAGCCAGCGTCTTTATCCCACAAAATAGTCGGGTAGAGATTGACATAATCAGCCAGCGTCTTTATCCCACAAAATAATCGGGTAGAGATTGACATAATCAGCCAGCGTCTTTACCCCACAAAATAGTCGGGTAGAAATTGACATAATCAGCCAGTGTCTTTACCTCACAAAATAGTCGGGTAGAGATTGACATAATCAGCCAGCGTCTTTACTCCACAAAATAGTCGGTCAGAGATTGACATAATCGGCCAGCGTCTTTGCCTCACAAAATAGTCGGGTAGAGATTGACATAATCAGCCAGCGTCTTTACTCCACAAAATAGTCGGGTAGAGATTGACATAATCATCTAGCGTCTTTTCTCCACAAAATAGTCGGGTAGAGATTGACACAATCAGCCAGCATCTTTACTCCACAAAATAATCGGGTAGTGATTGACACAATCAGCCAGCATCTTTACTCCACAAAATAATCGGGTAGTGATTGACATAATCAGCCAGCGTCTTTACCCCACAAAATAATAGGGTTGATATAGACATAATTAGCCAGCGACTTTGCCCCACAAAATAGTCGGGTGCTGTTTTATCTAGGTTCTAATCTTCTGTTATATATGATAGTTCTATCTTATCTAGGTTCTAATCTTCTATTATATATGATAGTTCTATCTTATCTAGGTCCTAAGCTTACGTTATACGTGATATTTTTGTCTTATCTACGTTCTAAACTTGTTATATGTGATAGTTCTGTCTTTTCTACGTTCTAATTTTCTGTTATATGTGATAGTGCAATTATCTATGTTCTAATCTTCTGTTATATGTGATAGTTCTGTCTTTTGTACGTTCTAAGCTTCTGTTATATGTGATAGTTCTGTCTTATCTACGTTCTAATTTTCTGTTATATGTGATAGTTCTGTCTTATCTACGTTCTAATTTTCTGTTATATGTGATAGTTCTGTCTTATCTACGTTCTAATTTTATGTTATATGTGATAGTTCTGTCTTATCTAGGTTCTAATTTTCTGTTATATGTGATAGTTCTGTCTTATCTACGTTCTAAACTTGTTATATGTGATAGTTCTGTCTTACCTACGTTCTAATTTTCTGTTATATGTGATAGTTCTGTCTTTTCTACGTTCTAAGCTTCTATTATATGTGATAGTGCAATTATCTGTGTTCTAAGCTTCTGTTATATGTGATAGTTCTGTCTTATCTACGTTCTAAGCTTCTGTTATATGTGATAGTGCAATTATCTGTGTTCTAAGCTTCTGTTATATGTCATAGTGCAATTATCTGTGTTCTAAGCTTCTGTTATATGTGATAGTTCTGTCTTATCTATGTTCTAATTTTCTGTTATATGTGATAGTTCTGTCTTATCTACGTTCTAAGCTTCTGTTATATGTGATAGTTCTGTCTTATCTACGTTCTAATTTTCTGTTATATGTGATAGTTCTGTCTTATCTACGTTCTAATTTTCTGTTATATGTGATAGTTCTGTCTTATCTACGTTCTAAGCTTCTGTTATATGTGATAGTTCTGTCTTATCTACGTTTTAATTTTCTGTTATATGTGATAGTTCTGTCTTATCTACATTCTAAGCTTCTGTTATATGTGATAGTTCTGTCTTATCTACGTTCTAATTTTCTGTTATATGTGATAGTTCTGTCTTATCTACATTCTAAGCTTCTGTTATATGTGATAGTGCAATTATCTGTGTTCTAAGCTTCTGTTATATGTGATAGTGCAATTATCTGTGTTCTAAGCTTCTGTTATATGTGATAGTTCTGTCTTATCTACGTTCTAATTTTCTGTTATATGTGATAGTTCTGTCTTATCTACGTTCTAATTTTCTGTTATATGTGATAGTTCTGTCTTATCTACGTTCTAATTTTCTGTTATATGTGATAGTTCTGTCTTATCTACGTTCTAATTTTCTGTTATATGTGATAGTTCTGTCTTTTCTACATTCTAAGCTTCTGTTATATGTGATAGTGCAATTATCTAGGTTCTAAGCTTCTGTTATATGTGATAGTTCTGTCTTATCTACGTTCTAATCTTCTGTTATATGTGATAGTTCTGTCTTTTCTACATTCTAAGCTTCTGTTATATGTGATAGTGCAATTATCTAGGTTCTAAGCTTCTGTTATATGTGATAGTTCTGTCTTATCTACGTTCTAATCTTCTGTTATATGTTATTGTAGAAATAAAGCTTGTCTTTGATGGCACGAGGTTGTTAAAGAACAGTTATTTGAGAGAGGATCTGCTCTCCATTCTGTCAAGTTTGAGAGACAAAAGTAACTCTTACAGTGTCACGGAAAGATAGAACACACTGTTCCAGGATTATCTTATATCTTATATCCTTCCCGTGCCGTTAGACTTCACATAGGGCTCGCAAAGTAGTTCGCCAGTTTTTCCTGTCTTCGGCGAGTCTTTCAACCTCACCAAAGGATTTTATGCCTGTTAACTTGGCCTCTCTTAATAATGTCCTCTTCAGAGTTTCACGCGGTCTGCCCCTTTTTCTTCGGCCTGTTGTGTTCCACTTGATAGCTTGTTTTGGGATTCCCTGATCATTTCTTCTCATCAAGTGACCAACATATGTCCATCTCCTTTTCCTGATCACCCGTGAGACTGGTTGTTGTTCAGTCATCTGTCTTATCTCTGCATTGTTCTTGAATTCATTCCACTTGATGCCGAGTATTTTCCTTAGGCATTTGTTTTCAAAAGAGTCTAATTTCTTGTCTATTTCTTTAGTTGTTTTCCAGCTTTCGCATGCATAAATGAGGGTGGATATTACATTTTAATTGAATAGTCTTAACTTGGTTTTTGTGCTTATAACTTTTGAATTCCATATGTTCTCAAGATTCTTGAAGATTGATGCTGCTTTTGCAATTCTGATCCTAACTTCCTTTCTAGTGTCACCATCCTGGTCTATGTAGCTGCCAAGGTATGCAAATTGATTGACTTCTTCAATATATGTCCCTTCTATGTGTATTTTTCCAGTTTGATTGATGGGAATTTTCATTATTTTTGTTTTGTCCTTGTTAATTTCAAGTCCTATTTTGCTAGCCAGTGAAGACAGGCTATCTGTTTTTTCTGGAATTCACATTATTACTGATAAGAGTTATGTCATCAGCAAAATCAAGATCTTCTAGTTGGGTCCCATGTACCCAGTCAATACCTGTGTTACCTGTGCAGCATTTTTTCATTATGAAGTCTATTGTAATCCCAAAAAGTAAAGGAGACAGTATACATCCTTGTTTCACGCCTGTTTCAATCTGGAACCGTTCACTCATCCCTTCTTCTGTCTTGACTGCACAACCATATCCATTGTATAAGTCCTTAATGATGTTGACAATTTTAGATGGTATTCCATATAGACATAAAATTCTCCATAATGAATCTCTGTGTATGCTATCAAATGCCTTCTTAAAATCTATGAAATTCAGTATTAATGGTTTCTGCTTTTCAATATGTTCTTCAAGTATTATTCTGAGAGTAAAGATCTGGTCGAGACAGCTTCTCCCTTTTCGAAATCCTGCTTGTTCTTCTCTCATTGCAGTATCCACTATATCTTTGAGTCTATTCAAAATGACCTTGCAAAATACTTTTGACACAACTGATATTAAGGTTACTCCTCTCCAGTTGTTACAGTCACTAATGTTGCCCTTTTTTGATATTTTAACAATGATTCCCTTCTTCCAATTAGAAGAGACCTTTTCTTCTTTCCAAATCTTGTTAAACATTCTCTGTAGTTGTCTCATGTTGTCACTATTGATAGCTTTTAGCATTATGGGTTTATTTCATCTTCACCTGCAGCTTTGTTGTTAGCCATTAAATTCACTGCTGTTTCAATTTCATGCAATTTAATTTCATCTAGATTGACATTTAGTTGTGGGGCTGGTAAGTCAGTTTCAAGGTTTAACAATTCTTTTGGGTGTAGTCGATTAAGTATTTCTTGGAAGTGTTCAGCCCATCTTTGCTTTTGGTCTTTATTTGATGTTAATAGTGTTCCAGTTTTGCTAAGGATTGGTCTTTCTTTAGATGTAATAGTACCTGTTAGCCTCTTTTGTATGTTATATAAAGTTTTGCTGTCTCCTGTTTTTGCTGCTTTTTCTGCCTCTCTCGCCATATTGTCTATGTATTCTCTTTTATCCCTTCTAGCTGAACTTTTTACTTTCTTGTCTATGTCTTTGTATTTTGCTTTTGCCGAATCTCTTTCATGATCCAGGATTATACCTCGAACAAATCATAGACGAAGCATATATTTTAGACATGACGGAAAAAAAGTGCGATGTCTATGATATTTTCCAGGTATAATCCTAGAAAAGTGTGTTGTCTTACTTTAGCTTACGAAAGACTCGTTGTTTCTTGTTTATAAACACACACACACACATAAATTGTTCACAAAGAGATAACTCAATTTTTTCTTCGCGTCTTCTATTATTACGATTATCTCCCTTAGACAAACGTTTTCCTGTCTCTCTGCAGTTACATGACTTTATTACATCCAACGTGTCGTTTTCTTAACTGCTTTCTTCCATCTAAGACTTTCTTCTACAAGGTTATTTTATTTGTATTTTTAGAGAGAGAGAGAGAGAGAGAGAGTAGTGATTTCCTTGTATGTAGTTAAGACGGTTGGTATTGTTTGTGTAGTCTGAACTTGGTTAAGATTTTCATTGGTGGTAGGTAGCTGGCGATGGTTGGGACATGTGCTCCGAATGACTGACAACTCACTACCAAAAATAGCACTGAGATGGACACCACAGGGGAACAGAAGTAAGGGTAGACCAAAAGAGACATGGAGAATAACAACAGAAAGATGTTGAGCAATAGAGGGCTCACCTGGGCAAGAGCAGAAAAAAAGGCGAAGGACAGGCATTTGTGGAAAACCCTTGCGGAAGCCCCATGTGCCCTGGGCACTTAAGGTTCAGAGAGAGAGAGAGAGAGATAGCCTTACCCCACAGATATTACCACGTTACTTCAGTAGTATAGATTACCAAGTTACTTCAGTAATATCGGTTACCAAGTTACTTCAGTAATATCGGTTACCAAGTTACTTCAGTAATATCGGTTACCAAGTTACTTCAGTAATATCGGTTACCAAGTTACTTCAGTAATATCGGTTACCGTGTCTGTAAGTACGCATCGGGGTGGAAACAGCGATTTGTTGTCCAGAAGCGACGCGGTCTTGCTGTGTCAGGATTTTAGACACTTTTTTTTTTTGGTCATAAATAGTTGAACGATCTGAGAAATTTTAGACCCTTGTTTTGGTAATAAAGAGAGGAAAGACTTCAGAAATTTTAGACCCTTGTTTTGGTAATAAAGAGAGGAAAGACTATAAATTTTAGACTCTTGTTTTGGTAATAAAGAGAGGAAAGACTAAATTTTAGACTCTTGTTTTGGTAATAAAGAGAGGAAAGACTTTAGAAATTTTAGACTCTTGTTTTGGTAATAAAGAGAGGAAAGACTTTAGAAATGTACTCTTGATCATAAAGAGAGGAAAGATGTGTGCCGTCCTTGAGGATTCTTGTATCTGTGTGTAAGGAGGGGGAGCTGTTTGACATTAGATCACTCCCCCCCCCCCATCCCCCATGTTTTTGTAGGGGGGGGGAGAAACAAACACTGGCCTGGGGTTGAGTGTGGCTGTTTTAATGTTTTTTAAAGCATTGAGAGAGAGAGAGAGAGAGAGAGAGAGAGACTGTTGCCGAGTTTTTGCTGTCTACCTGCAGGACAGCAGCCGATGTGTTGTGTGAGCATTATCTGTGCGTGTCGGACAGGTGAGGCTGGGCTTTCTCTTCTCTATCAGATGCACCTGTCTCAGGTTACTGGCCTCTGTCTCTCTCTCTCTCTCTCCTCTTATCTGCTCTTCCCGTAGTTTTTCTGTTTTCCCTTTCGCTACTTGGCTTTATCTACACACAGTTTTTGTATGTGTGGGTATCATCATCATGTGGCGTGACTTAGGCCGCCCGTGTTTAGCTGTCACCTGATTGGTCAGGACATGGTGGTAACTAAGACTACATCCTGACCGTACAAATCTGCCTCATCCAGGCACTGTGTCTAGTGCGCTCGGCTCTGACGGGAGAGGTTTGTGGTTCAAGTCCGGCAGAGGGAAGAATAGCCGGGGAGGCCAATTACATCCTGTAGTCAGCACATGTAACATCCTTACATTACATTATGTAGTCAGCAGATGTAACATCCCTACATTACATTATGTAGTCAGCACATGTAACATCCCTACATTACATTATGTGGTCAGCACATGTAACATCCTTACGTTACATTATGTAGTCAGCACATGTAACATCCCTAATTACATTCTGTGTTCAGCACATGTAACGTCCCTACATTACATTCTGTGTTCAGCACATGTAACGTCCCTACATTACATTCTGTGTTCAGCACATGTAACGTCCCTACATTACATTCTGTGTTCAGCACACGTAATGTCCCTACATTACATTCTGTGTTCAGCACATGTAACATCCTTACGTTACATTATGTAGTCAGCACATGTAACATCCCTAATTACATTCTGTGTTCAGCACATGTAACGTCCCTACATTACATTCTGTGTTCAGCACATGTAACGTCCCTACATTACATTCTGTGTTCAGCACATGTAACGTCCCTACATTACATTCTGTGTTCAGCACATGTAACGTCCCTACATTGCATTCTGTGTTCAGCACACGTAATGTCCCTACATTACATTCTGTATTCAGCACATGTAACATCCTTACATTACATTCTGTATTCACCATATGCAGCATCATATTAATTTACATTCTATATTCACCATATGCAGTCCTTACATTACATTCTATATTCACTATATACAGAGTCTTTACATCACCTTCTGTATTCACCATATCTTCTTTTATCTTATATCCTTCCCTTGCTGTTAGGGCTAGCTAGGTAGTTCACCAATTTTCCCTGTTTTGGGTGAACTTTTGAACTTCATCAGTGGATTTTATGCCTACTAATTTGGCCTCTCTTAACATTGTCCTCTTTAGAGTTTCACATGGTCTGCCTCTTTTTCTTTGGCCTGTTGTGTTCCACTTGATAGCTTGTTTTGGGATTCTCTGACTATTTCTTCTCATCAAGTGACCAACATATGTCCATCTCCTTTTCCTGATCACCCATGAGACTGGTTGTTGTTCAGTCATCTGTCTTATCTCTGCATTGTGCTTGAATTCGTTCCGCTTGATGCTGAGTATTTTCCTTATGCATTTGTTTTCAAAAGAGTCTGATTTCTTCGCTATTTCTTTAGTTGTTTTCCAGCTTTCGCACACATAAATGAGGGTGGATATTGCATTTGAATTGAATAGTCTTAACTTGGTTTTTGTGCTTATAACTTTTGAATGCCATATGTTCTCAAGATTCTTGAAGATCGATGCTGCTTTTGCAATTCTAACTTCCTTTCTGGTGTCACCATATGGTCTATGTAGCTGCCAAGGTATGCAAATTGATTGACTTCTTCAATATCTGTCCCTTCTATGTGTATTTTTCCATTTTGATTAAGGGGAAGTTTCATTATTTTTGTTTTGTCCCTGTTAATTTCAAGTCCTATCTTGCTAGCCAGTGAAGACAGGCTATCTGTTTTTTCTTGCATGGAATTCACATTATTACTGATAAGAGTTATGTCATCAGCAAAATCAAGATCTTCTAGTTGGGTCCCATGTACCCAGTCAATACCCGTGTTACCTGTGCAGCATTTTTTCATTATGATGTCTATTATAATCCCAAAAAGTAAAGGAGACAGTATACATCCTTGTTTCATGCCTGTTTCAATCTGGAACCATTCACTCATCCCTTCTTCTGTCTTGACTGCACAAACATATCCATTGTAGAAGTCCTTAATGATGTTGACAGTTTTAGATGGTATTCCATATAGACTTAAAATTCTCCACAATGAATCTCTGTGTATGCTGTCAAATGCCTTTTTAAAGTCTATGAAGTTCAGTATTAATGGTTTCTGCTTTTCAATATGTTCTTCAAGTATTATTCTGAGAGTAAAGATCTGGTCGAGACAGCTTCTCCCTTTTCAAAATCCTGCTTGTTCTTCTCTCATTGCGGTATCCACTATATCTTTAAGTCTATTCAAAATGACCTTGCAAAATACTTTTGACACAACTGATATTCTTCTTCTTCTTCGTTCACTTCTACCACCAAAAACCGCACTGTGAACCTACTGAATTCACGCCTGTGGTCCTCGTTAGGTCCCGTGGTCCCCTGTGTGGTCCAAAATAGACCACACGAGATCCACGAGAGGACCACAAGGGGTTCAGAGTATCACAGTGCTTTAGCCTATATTCTTGGTGGGTCTCGGAAGCGGGATTGCGTAACACCGTGGTTTTCATTGCACCAGTTTAGTCTAGGGTTGGACTTTCTCACCGGAAGACCTCGACGTGTTTAGGATATCAGTGCATCCCCGCTGGGTGAGAGGCGGTAGCCCACCCAGGCCAGAGTTGGACTTTCTTACCGGAAAACCTCGACGTGTTTTGAGATACCCGTGTATCACCGCCGGGTGAGAGGTGGTTGCCCATCCAATCCAGGGTTGGACTTTCTCGCCGGAAAACCTCAGCGTGATTAGGATACGCAAACATCCCCGCCGGGTGAGAGGTGGTTGCCTATCTAGACTTCCCTGGTCCAGTGTCTCCGACTTCAGCATTTTGCGGTCGTGGCCGCTACCCTTCCTAGTTGTGACCAGGATGGAGCTTTTGTACAACTGATATTAAGGTTACTCCTCTCCAGTTGTTACAGTCACTAAGGTTGCCTTTTTTTGGGGGGTATTTTAACAATTATTCCTCTTTTCCATTTAGAAGGGACCTTTTCTTCTTTCCAAATCTTGTTAAATATTCTCTGTAGTTGTCTCATGTTGTCACTATTGATAGCTTTTAGCATTATGGGTTTATTTCATCTTCACCTGCAGCTTTGTTGTTAGCCATTAAATTCACTGCTGTTTCAATTTCATGCAATTTAATTTCATCTAGGTTGACATTTAGTTGTGGGGCTGGTAAGTCGGTTTCAAGGTTTAACAATTCTTTTGGGTGTAGTCGATTAAGTATTTCTTGGAAGTGTTCAGCCCATCTTTGCTTTTGGTCTTTATTTGATGTTAATGGGGTTCCAGTTGTGCTAAGGATTGGTCTTTCTTTAGATGTAATAGTACCTGCTAGCCTCTTTTGTATGTTATATAAACTTTTGCTGTCTCCTGTTTTTACTGCTTTCTCTGCCTCTTTCACCATATTTGTCTATGTATTCTCTTTTATCTCTTCTAGCTGAACTTTTTTACTTTCTTGTCCATTTCTTTGTATGTTGCTTTCGCAGATCTTTTCCAAGATCTGTTTTTACATTCAACATATCTAATGTGGCTGCTCATCTTTCATGTATGTACTTCCATGTGTTTTCTGATATCCATGCTCTTCTGTTTGTTTTTTTCTGCTGTGATTATGGCTGTGCTGTAAGAATTCCATAATCATCTATACCTATCTCCTCTACTTCACTGAGTGTTGTGAAATGATTGGCAAGTTCCTGATTGAAGTTACTGTTAGTATTCTCTTCTTGCAGACTGTGGCTATTTATCTTTCTGTGTACTGATTTTTTGTGTTGGCTTTTCAGTTTTAGTTTTATTTTCCCTACACACAAATTGTGATCACTGTTGACATCTGCACCCCTGTAAGCCCTTACATCTGTGAGAGATGTTCTGTATTGTTTTCTAATACAAAAATGATCTATCTGGTTTCTAGTTCTATCGTCTGGAGATATCCACGTTGTTTTATGTATCTCTTTGTGTGGGAATATTGTGCCCCCAATGACCATGCCCTCTGTTAGACATATTTATCTTTCTCCGTTCTGATTAACCATGTCAATTCCTTTTTTCCCCATTACTTTCTCAACGTCGGTGTTATCTTTCACCATATTCAGCGTCCTTACATTAATTCTATATTCACCATATACAGCGTCCTTACATTAATTCTATATATTCACCATATTCATCGTCCTTACATTAATTCTATATTCACCATATTCATCGTCCTTACATTAATTCTATATTCACCATATACAGCGTCCTTACATTAATTCTATATATTCACCATATTCATCGTCCCTACATTAATTCTATATTCACCATATTCATCGTCCTTACATTAATTCTATATTCACCATATACAGCGTCCTTACATTAATTCTATATTCACCATATACAGCGTCCTTACATTACATCGTGGGTTTACTGTGGTATCCCATATTTATTACTGAAACATATAAAGCCAGATTCACACACACACACATATACTCCCAGTGCAGACATGCCAGGGATATGTTGGATGTTGTGACGGGCATCTGCGTACTTGTGTTCTGATGACTGACAGGACTGGCATACTGACAGCCAGCAACGTGTTCTTCTTGTATGGAAGCATTCACTACAGACACACAGGCCCGTAGCTTGGCGCCTTGACCGAGTCAGTCAAGCATGCAGCCCTGGTCGCTGGTCCGTGTCTGCCTGGTGTGTGTGTGTGTGTGTGTGCGGGTCTGGCACGCCTCTGTCTGCTGTGTGTAGCGGGCCTCCCTCGTCTTTGTGCAGCGCCAGGCTCTTTGTTCGCTTTCTCGGACAAGATGAGGAGGGAGGGAGGGAGGGCCTGGTGCTACAAATACCTCCTCACTAGTTTTATTGCTTCTTTGATCGTAACACAGCAATTAGTTGGGGGGAGGGGGGTTCTATGTTCTTTTCTCGTTTTTATTTTATAGATAGATAGACAGACAGATTCACAATGTTCAGTCAGTCAGTCATTTGCATGTCCCTTGCGGAACTTTGCCTCCCTAACAGCTCTCCTGTAGGCCTCTCGGTTGTGAGCAAGATGGCCTGCTGCTGAAGCATCTATTTGCAGATCATCAACGATGTCTTGCAGCCATCTTCGTTCTGGTCTTTCTCTTTCTTTTTCTCATTATGTACCCTTCCAAGACGGTCTTCTCTAAATTATCATAACGTTTAATATGTGCAAAATATTTAAGTTTTCTCTCTTTAATCCTCTTTACTAGCCAGCCTTCTTCTTCATTAAGCTCTTGTAGTAGCCACCATGTACAAACAACTATATAAACACATTGGCCCGCATAAGTGTGATTTCATTCGTCTTTCTTTCTCTCTCCTCCCTGCCTATCTATCTATCTTTCTGTCTGCCTGTCTGTCTGTCTGTCTGTACAAAAAAAATCCAGCCACAAAAAAGAAAGATCGTCATCATCACAGTTAATGTGCTAGTAGCTGGAGTTGGACCAGCATGATGCAGACATCATTAACACCAGCAGTTTAGTTGATGGTTACAGCGTACTCAGCCACCAGAGCTGGTCTTTTGCCTGTCCTGTCCTTAACCCGTGTAACTGTCTCCATGGAAACGCTGCCGGAACTCTTGTCCCTGCACCTAGTACCCGCCGCTTGTTGTTTGATGTCTCAGGTACACTTCCACCCCATGGCACGCTCTCTGAGTCTGCTGTGTCGTCTTCTTTAACATGTCTACGTACACTTGTTGATATCTTGTTCTGGTCAGTGCTACCTGCACAGTGTGGGAGCAGTTTTATTATGTTATCTGTCATACATGAGATGTATGGTGTCATCTTAGGGTCTGTCTCTATCCGTCTGTCTGTCTTTATCTGTCTGTCTGTACCCTTTATTCAGAGTTACATGAATGAAATAGACTTGTTCTGTATGCTCAGCTTTCAGTGCCATTTTTGTTTGTTGTTCTGTGTTTGTGTTTGTTTCTGTAACTGACAAGTGAGCTAAACAGACATTCTGTAATGGTAAGTTAAACAGACTTTTTTCTAACTGGTAAGCTAAACTGATTTTCTCTGGCTGGTAAGCTAAACATTCTCTAGCTGGTAAGCTAAACTGATTTTCTCTAGCTGGTAAGCTAAACTGATTTTCTCTGGCTGGTAAGCTAAACATTTTCTGACTAGTACGCTAAACATTCTCTGACTGGTAAGCTAAACATTCTCTAGCTGGTAAGCTAAAATGATTAACTGGTAAGCTAAACATTCTCTAAATGATAAGTTAAACATTCTCTGACCAGTAAACTAAACATACTTTAACTGGTAAACTAAGCATTCTCTAACTGGTAAGCTAAACATTCTCTAACTGGTAAGCTAAACATTCTCTGACTGGTAAGCTAAACATTCTCTAACTGGTAAGCTAAGCAGTCTCTAACTGGTAAACTAAACATTCTCTGACTGGTAAGCTAAACATTCTCTGACTGGTAAAATAAACAGTTCAGCTGTTCCTGAACGGTAAGAAAAGAAAGCGAGTACGACAGAAATATTTGTTTCTTGCACTTACTGTTAGTAAGACAGCACGTAGCCAGGCACAGCTGTCAGCACAAGACTGCTTACTTACTGTTAGTAAGACAGCACGTAGCCAGGCACAGCTCTCAGCACAAGACTGCTTACTTACTGTTAGTAAGACAGCACGTAGCCAGGCACAGCTGTCAGCACAAGACTGCTTACTTACTGTTAGTAAGACAGCACGTAGCCAGGCACATCTCTCAGCACAAGACTGCTTACTTACTGTTAGTAAGACAGCACGTAGCCAGGCACATCTCTCAGCACAAGACTGCTTACTTACTGTTAGTAAGACAGCACGTAGCCAGGCACATCTCTCAGCACAAGACTGCTTGAGAACATTGATCTGAAGCACACAAGATCACAGACTCCCTAGTTGGGCCACCGTCAAGCACTCAGCATGTCAGATCTGGTAAAGATAATTGACAGTGCCACACCCTCCCACGGCTGTTACATTAACATTACCTCTGTTATTGTGTGATACTACCACTGTTATTGTGTGATACATTCGAGACTCACAAACCACGCGGGGCCCCTGTTTGCTACAAGGCTCGGCAGCTGTAGTCAAGTGTGAGTCATGAACTCATTCCACTTTCACTGTGGACTGCTCAGTCGCTTCTGTCCTCGCCATGAAGTGATAGACAGGCTGTCAGGTGGAGGAGATAACGTTCACGTGCGGCCGTACAGCACGCGGTGACGGTGTGGCCATCTCTGATGTTTGTGTTTCCAGTTGTATGTACTCACGCTGAGCAGATTTTTTGTTGTTGTGCAGAATTCAGACAATGTCAGCACAGTAACATTCGTTCATCTTATTGTACCAGGTAGATTTGGATGTCTCCTGTACCAGGTAGATTTTGATGTCTGCTTTACCAGGTAGATTTGGACGTCTCCTTTACTAGATAGATTTTGATATCTCCTGTACCAGGTAGATTTGGATGGCCTGCTTTACCAGGTAGATTTTGATGTCTGCTTTACCAGGTAGATTTTGATGATCTACTTTACCAGATAGATTTGGATGTTTCCTTTACCAGATATATTTTGATGTCTGCTTTACCAGGTAGATTTGGATGTCTCCTTTACCAGATAGATTTTGATGTCTCCTTTACCAGGTAGATTTTGATGGTCTGCTTTACCAGGTAGATTTTGATGTCTCCTGTACATGGTAGATTTTGATGTCACCTTTACCAGGTAGATTTTGATGTCTCCTGTACCAGGTAGATTTGGATGTCTCCTTTACCAGGTAGATTTTGATGTCTCCTGTACCAGGTAGATTTTGATGTCTCCTTTACCAGGTAGATTTGGATGTCTCCTGTACCAGGTAGATTTGGATGTCTCCTGTACCAGGTAAATTTTGATGTCTCCTGTACCAGGTAGATTTTGATGTCTCCTTTACCAGGTAGATTTTGATGTCTCCTTTGCCAGGTAGATTTTGATGTCTCCTGTACCTGGTAGATTTGGATGTCTCCTTTACCAGGTAGATTTTGATGTCTTCTGTACCAGGTAGATTTTGATGTCTCCTTTACCAGGTAGATTTTGATATCTCCTTTACCAGGTAGATTTTGATGTCTCCTTTACCAGGTAGATTTTGATATCTCCTTTACCAGGTAGATTTTGATGTCTCCTTTGCCAGGTAGATTTTTATGTCTCCTGTACCTGGTAGATTTTGATGTCTCCTGTACCAGGTAGATTTTGATGTCTCCTTTACCAGGTAGATTTTGATGTCTCCTTTGCCAGGTAGATTTTTATGTCTCCTGTACCTGGTAGATTTTGATATCTCCTGTACCTGGTAGATTTTGATTTCTCTTTTACCAGGAACACTTCATGTTTTTTATCTGGAGTGAAAAGCGGTTTGTTCTTTGTATTTTTATGAGTGTCAGTTGCGTTGCGTGTTTGATTGTCACTTGTGATGAATGTACGGCTTTGAGTTGTTGATTGTGTTGTGTAACCATCTATTTTGCCAACTGTACGAGTAGTTGGTGCTGCTGCTGCTGATGATGATGCTGATGATGATAATAAAAAGATTGAAACTTAGAAACATGGCCTTAGACTTGACAGCTACTTGTTAGTGTGCTTTATGTTTGAGAAATCTGGACCTAACACTTTCTGACTTATCTGCTTGCTGACTTACATACTTGCTGACTTACCTACTTGCTGACTTATCTACTTCCTGACTTACCAACTTGCTGACTTACCTACTTGCTGACTTACCTACTTGCTGACTTACCTACTTGCTGACTTACGAATTACCGACTTCTGAATTATGAATTACCGACTTCTGACTTACTGACTTCTGACTTACTGACTTCTGAATTACCGATTTCTGACTTACTGACTTCTGACTTACCGACTTATGAATTACGAATTGCCGGTTTCTGACTTACTGACTTACCGACTTGCTGAATTACCGACTTGCTTACTTCTGAATTATCGACTTGCGACTTCTGAATTACCGACCTGCTGACTTCTGAATTACCGACTTCTGACTTACTGACTTGCTGACTTGCTGATTGAAGTCTGAGTGTACGGAGTTTTCCTGTTACTGATTAATATTGTGCTGCTTAGTTAACTGTTAGATTTCATTATATCCTTAGCCACGCCTTATCTGTGTGTCTAATCTTTGTGACAGGATATAGCCACGCCTTTTCAGTGTGTCTAATCTTTGTGACAGGATATAGCCACGCCTTTTCAGTGTGTCTAATCTTTGTGACAGGAGATAGACACCCGAGTCCCACAACTCCTGTAGCAGCTCATTCAGCCACCTAGAAAGTTTGAAATAGCAATCATTGTACTTGTCTATTATAAATGATAGTGTTTCATCTTGTGTACCCGTCAGTGTGAAGGCCACAGCTCCACCCCCCCGCTTAGTCTCTGCCTCATGTGGTAGTGTTTGAGACATTCTGCCAGGAAATAGTCTTGGTATAGCTCACTAACCACAGCAGCGCTCACGTCATGACTCACCCTCCCATTCTGCTCGTTCTGTCATTGACCGCCCCACACTTCCATCCCTGGCCCCCACCCCCCAACTCCCAAAGCAGGCCGGCCAGGGTTGGTACAGTCCAGGGCTTCGGGCTGTGAGGGTCAAGAGAAGAGTTTTTAGTTTGTAGACTGGCTGGAACCACGTTGCATGTTTCTGACATACTGTGAGTAGCCAGGGGTTGGCCTTTGTCTGTGTGAGTGTGTGTATGTGCGAGGGTGAGTGTGTTTGTTCATGGAGTTGTACAGCGCAGGTACGTAGTGTAAGCGTCCTTGTCCTTACAGGCATTAGTAGTAGTTGTAGTGTAGAAATATACATAAAGTAGTAGTAGTAGTAGTTGTAGTGTAGAAATATACATAAAGTAGTAGTAGTAGTTGTAGTGTAGAAATATACATAAAGTAGTAGTAGTAGTAGTTGAAGTGTAGAAATATACATAAAGTAGTAGTAGTAGTAGTTGTAGTGTAGAAATATACATAAAGTAGTAGTAGTAGTAGTTGTAGTGTAGAAATATACATAAAGTAGTAGTAGTAGTAGTATATCATCATCACTACTGAGATCACGACAAAATATTGTTTGTGATACTTCAGTAAGAGCATTTATGCCATATCACTTGGTTAATGTATATTTTCACTTGATACAAGAGCAGAACAAATGCCTGCAGTAAGTTGCTTGTGTCTGTTGCTTGTGTCTGTTGCTTGTGTCTGTTGCTTGTTTCTGTTGCTCGTTTCTGTTGCTCGTTTCTGTTGCTCGTTTCTGTTGCTCGTTTCTGTTGCTTGTGTCTGTTGCTTGTGTCTGTTGCTCGTTTCTGTTGCTTGTGTGTGTGTATCTCCTCTTACTTCTGTGGAACTTTTCTGTAACCAGTGAACCTGATCTAGGTTTGCTTGCACCTTGACCTCATTGTTTTTCTCTCTATTTATCCCGGGCACACATTTCTTTCACCGTCTGTCTTGTGTGGCAGTGAAAGAAGTGCCGGCTAGACTAGCGCACGGATGCTGTGAAGGGGTAAATAATGTGAAGCCAGAAAATAGGCTGTGAAATAGTTTTATGCTTTGCAGAGGAAAAAGAGATATTTTGACCCGGGGGGGTCTTATTTAGTGATCGACTTTTAGAACTCGCGTGAAATCACTTAAATATGCTGGTTTGTCTCTTACACGATAACGCCGGCTTACCTACTTGCTGACTTACCTACTTGCTGACTTACCTACTTGCTGACTTACCTACTTGCTGACTTACCTACTTGCTGACTTACCTACTTGCTGACTTACCTACTTGCTGACTTACCTACTTGCTGACTTACCTACTTGCTGACTTACCTACTTGCTGACTTACCTACTTGCTGACTTACCTACTTGCTGACTTACCTACTTGCTGACTTACCTACTTGCTGACTTACCTACTTGCTGACTTACCTACTTGCTGACTTACCTACTTGCTGACTTACCTACTTGCTGACTTACCTACTTGCTGACTTACCTACTTGCTGACTTACCTACTTGCTGACTTACCTACTTGCTGACTTACCTACTTGCTGACTTACCTACTTGCTGACTTACCTACTTGCTGACTTACCTACTTGCTGACTTACCTACTTGCTGACTTACCTACTTGCTGACTTACCTACTTGCTGACTTACCTACTTGCTGACTTACCTACTTGCTGACTTACCTACTTGCTGACTTACCTACTTGCTGACTTACCTACTTGCTGACTTACCTACTTGCTGACTTACCTACTTGCTGACTTACCTACTTGCTGACTTACCTACTTGCTGACTTACCTACTTGCTGACTTACCTACTTGCTGACTTACCTACTTGCTGACTTACCTACTTGCTGACTTACCTACTTGCTGACTTACCTACTTGCTGACTTACCTACTTGCTGACTTACCTACTTGCTGACTTACCTACTTGCTGACTTACCTACTTGCTGACTTACCTACTTGCTGACTTACCTACTTGCTGACTTACCTACTTGCTGACTTACCTACTTGCTGACTTACCTACTTGCTGACTTACCTACTTGCTGACTTACCTACTTGCTGACTTACCTACTTGCTGACTTACCTACTTGCTGACTTACCTACTTGCTGACTTACCTACTTGCTGACTTACCTACTTGCTGACTTACCTACTTGCTGACTTACCTACTTGCTGACTTACCTACTTGCTGACTTACCTACTTGCTGACTTACCTACTTGCTGACTTACCTACTTGCTGACTTACCTACTTGCTGACTTACCTACTTGCTGACTTACCTACTTGCTGACTTACCTACTTGCTGACTTACCTACTTGCTGACTTACCTACTTGCTGACTTACCTACTTGCTGACTTACCTACTTGCTGACTTACCTACTTGCTGACTTACCTACTTGCTGACTTACCTACTTGCTGACTTACCTACTTGCTGACTTACCTACTTGCTGACTTACCTACTTGCTGACTTACCTACTTGCTGACTTACCTACTTGCTGACTTACCTACTTGCTGACTTACCTACTTGCTGACTTACCTACTTGCTGACTTACCTACTTGCTGACTTACCTACTTGCTGACTTACCTACTTGCTGACTTACCTACTTGCTGACTTACCTACTTGCTGACTTACCTACTTGCTGACTTACCTACTTGCTGACTTACCTACTTGCTGACTTACCTACTTGCTGACTTACCTACTTGCTGACTTACCTACTTGCTGACTTACCTACTTGCTGACTTACCTACTTGCTGACTTACCTACTTGCTGACTTACCTACTTGCTGACTTACCTACTTGCTGACTTACCTACTTGCTGACTTACCTACTTGCTGACTTACCTACTTGCTGACTTACCTACTTGCTGACTTACCTACTTGCTGACTTACCTACTTGCTGACTTACCTACTTGCTGACTTACCTACTTGCTGACTTACCTACTTGCTGACTTACCTACTTGCTGACTTACCTACTTGCTGACTTACCTACTTGCTGACTTACCTACTTGCTGACTTACCTACTTGCTGACTTACCTACTTGCTGACTTACCTACTTGCTGACTTACCTACTTGCTGACTTACCTACTTGCTGACTTACCTACTTGCTGACTTACCTACTTGCTGACTTACCTACTTGCTGACTTACCTACTTGCTGACTTACCTACTTGCTGACTTACCTACTTGCTGACTTACCTACTTGCTGACTTACCTACTTGCTGACTTACCTACTTGCTGACTTACCTACTTGCTGACTTACCTACTTGCTGACTTACCTACTTGCTGACTTACCTACTTGCTGACTTACCTACTTGCTGACTTACCTACTTGCTGACTTACCTACTTGCTGACTTACCTACTTGCTGACTTACCTACTTGCTGACTTACCTACTTGCTGACTTACCTACTTGCTGACTTACCTACTTGCTGACTTACCTACTTGCTGACTTACCTACTTGCTGACTTACCTACTTGCTGACTTACCTACTTGCTGACTTACCTACTTGCTGACTTACCTACTTGCTGACTTACCTACTTGCTGACTTACCTACTTGCTGACTTACCTACTTGCTGACTTACCTACTTGCTGACTTACCTACTTGCTGACTTACCTACTTGCTGACTTACCTACTTGCTGACTTACCTACTTGCTGACTTACCTACTTGCTGACTTACCTACTTGCTGACTTACCTACTTGCTGACTTACCTACTTGCTGACTTACCTACTTGCTGACTTACCTACTTGCTGACTTACCTACTTGCTGACTTACCTACTTGCTGACTTACCTACTTGCTGACTTACCTACTTGCTGACTTACCTACTTGCTGACTTACCTACTTGCTGACTTACCTACTTGCTGACTTACCTACTTGCTGACTTACCTACTTGCTGACTTACCTACTTGCTGACTTACCTACTTGCTGACTTACCTACTTGCTGACTTACCTACTTGCTGACTTACCTACTTGCTGACTTACCTACTTGCTGACTTACCTACTTGCTGACTTACCTACTTGCTGACTTACCTACTTGCTGACTTACCTACTTGCTGACTTACCTACTTGCTGACTTACCTACTTGCTGACTTACCTACTTGCTGACTTACCTACTTGCTGACTTACCTACTTGCTGACTTACCTACTTGCTGACTTACCTACTTGCTGACTTACCTACTTGCTGACTTACCTACTTGCTGACTTACCTACTTGCTGACTTACCTACTTGCTGACTTACCTACTTGCTGACTTACCTACTTGCTGACTTACCTACTTGCTGACTTACCTACTTGCTGACTTACCTACTTGCTGACTTACCTACTTGCTGACTTACCTACTTGCTGACTTACCTACTTGCTGACTTACCTACTTGCTGACTTACCTACTTGCTGACTTACCTACTTGCTGACTTACCTACTTGCACCTTGACCTCATTGTTTTTCTCTCTATTTATCCCGGGCACACATTTCTTTCACCGTCTGTCTTGTGTGGCAGTGAAAGAAGTGCCGGCTAGACTAGCGCACGGATGCTGTGAAGGGGTAAATAATGTGAAGCCAGAAAATAGGCTGTGAAATAGTTTTATGCTTTGCAGAGGAAAAAGAGATATTTTGACCCGGGGGGGTCTTATTTAGTGATCGACTTTTAGAACTCGCGTGAAATCACTTAAATATGCTGGTTTGTCTCTTACACGATAACGCCGGCTCTATACACCGTGTGTGTGTCTCTTACATAATACGGCAGCTCTATACACCGTGTGTGTGTCTCTTACACGATAACGCCGGCTCTATACACCGCGTGTGTGTCTCTTACATAATACGGCAGCTGTATACACCGTGTGTGTGTCTCTTACACGATAACGCCAGCTGTATACACCGTGTGTGTGTCTCTTACACGATAACGCCGGCTGTATACACCGTGTGTGTGTCTCTTACACGATAACGCCAGCTGTATACACCGTGTGTGTGTGTGTCTCTTACACGATAACGCCAGCTGTATACACCGTGTGTGTGTGTCTCTTACACGATAACGCCGGCTGTATACACCGTGTGTGTGTCTCTTACACGATAACGCCGGCTGCATACACCGTGTGTGTGTGTCTCTTACACGATAACGCCAGCTGTATACACCGTGTGTGTGTGTGTCTCTTACACGATAACGCCGGCTGCATACACCGTGTGTGTGTCTCTTACACGATAACGCCAGCTGTATACACCGTGTGTGTGTGTCTCTTACACGATAACGCCGGCTGTATACACCGTGTGTGTCTCTTACACGATAACGCCGGCTGCATACACCGTGTGTGTGTCTCTTACACGATAACGCCGGCTGTATACACCGTGTGTGTGTCTCTTACATAATACGGCAGCTGTATACACTGTGTGTGTGTCTCTTACATAATACGGCAGCTGTATACACTGTGTGTGTGTCTCTTACATAATACGGCAGCTGTATACACTGTGTGTGTGTCTCTTACATAATACGTCAGCTGTATACACCGTGTGTGTCTCTTACATAATACGGCAGCTGTGTACACTGTGTGTGTTGTCTCTTACATAATACGGCAGCTGTATACACCGTGTGTGTGTCTCTTACATAATACGGCAGCTGTGTACACTGTGTGTGTGTTGTCTCTTACATAATACGGCAGCTGTATACACTGTGTGTCTCTTACATAATACGGCAGCTGTATACACCGTGTGTGTCTCTTACATAATACGGCAGCTGTGTACACTGTGTGTGTTGTCTCTTACATAATACGGCAGCTGTATACACCGTGTGTGTGTCTCTTACATAATACGGCAGCTGTATACACCGTATGTGTGTCTCTTACACGATAACGCCAGCTGTATACACCGTGTGTGTGTCTCTTACACGATAACGCCAGCTGTATACAATGTGTGTGTGTCTCTTACATAATGCGGCAGCTGTATACACCGTATGTGTGTCTCTTACACGATAACGCCAGCTGTATACACCGTGTGTGTGTCTCTTACATAATACGGCAGCTGTATACACCGTGTGTGTCTCTTACATAATACGGCAGCTGTGTACACTGTGTGTGTGTTGTCTCTTACATAATACGGCAGCTGTATACACCGTGTGTGTGTCTCTTACATAATACGGCAGCTGTATACACCGTGTGTGTGTCTCTTACACGATAACGCCAGCTGTATACACCGTATGTGTCTCTCTTACACGATAACGCCAGCTGTATACACCGTGTGTGTGTGTCTCTTACACAATACGGCAGCTGTATACACCGTATGTGTGTCTCTTACACGATAACGTCAGCTGTATATACTGTGTGTGTGTCTCTTACACAATACGTCAGCTGTATACACTGTATGTGTCTACCACACAATACGACAGCTGTATACACCGTATGTATGTCTCTTACACGATAACGTCAGCTGTATATACTGTGTGTGTCTCTTACACATTAAGGCAGCTGTATACACTGTGTGTGTGTCTACCACACAATACGACAGCTGTATACACTGTGTGTGTGTCTACCACACAATACGACAGCTGTATACACTGTGTGTGTGTCTACCACACAGTACGGCAGCTGTGTACACTGTGTACAACTGTTACTACAAATATAGCGTTCATGAGTGAAAGTTACAGGGGCAGATTGAGGAGGGAGAAAGAAAGAGAGGAGAGAGTGCCTGGTTTGAAAAAAAAATGACATGATAGGACAAGTGAATAAAAGAAGAAAAGTATTGGAAAAGAAGAGCCAAGCTTGTGTATATAGACGTAGCAGAGAAAAGAAGAGCCAAGCTTGTGTATATAGACGTAGCAGAGAAAAGAAGAGCCAAGCTTGTGTATATAGACGTAGCAGAGAAAAGAAGAGCCAAGCTTGTGTATATAGACGTAGCAGAGAAAAGAAGAGTCAAGCTTGTGTGTAGAAGAAGCAGAGAAAGGAAGAGCCAATCTTGTGTGTGTAGAAGAAGAAGAGAAAGGAAGAGCCAGTCTTGTGTGTAGAAGAAGCAGAGAAAGGAAGAGCCAATCTTGTGTGTGTAGAAGAAGCAGAGAAAGGAAGAGCCAGGCTTGTGTGTAGAAGAAGCAGAGAAAGGAAGAGCCAGTCTTATGTGTGTAGAAGAAGCAGAGAAAAAAAGAGCCAGTCTTATGTGTGTAGAAGAAGCAGAGAAAAGAAGAGCCAGTCTTATGTGTGTAGAAGAAGCAGAGAAAGGAAGAGCCTGTCTTATGTGTGTAGAAGAAGCAGAGAAAAGAAGAGCCGGTCTTATGTGTGTAGAAAAAGCAGAGAAAAGAAGAGCCGGTCTTATGTGTGTAGAAAAAGCAGAGAAAGGAAGAGCCAAGCTTGTGTGTAGAAGAAGCAGAGAAAGGAAGAGCCAGTCTTATGTGTGTAGAAGAAGCAGAGAAAAGAAGAGCCAGTCTTATGTGTGTATAAAAAGCAGAGAAAGGAAGAGCCAGTCTTATATGTGTAGAAGAAGCAGAGAAAAGAAGAGCCAGTCTTATGTGTGTAGAAGAAGCAGAGAAAAGAAGAGCCAAACTTGTGTGTGTAGAAGAAACAGAGAAAGGAAGAGCCTGTCTTATGTGTGTAGAAGAAGCAGAGAAAAGAAGAGCCGGTCTTATGTGTAGAAGAAGCAGAGAAAAGAAGAGCCGGTCTTATGTGTGTAGAAAAAGCAGAGAAAGGAAAAGCCAGTCTTATGTGTAGAAGAAGCAGAGAAAGGAAGAGCCAGTCTTATGTGTGTAGAAGAAGCAGAGAAAAGAAGAGCCAGTCTTATGTGTGTATAAAAAGCAGAGAAAGGAAGAGCCATCTTATGTGTGTAGAAGAAGCAGAGAAAAGAAGAGCCAGTCTTATGTGTGTAGAAGAAGCAGAGAAAAGAAGAGCCAAACTTGTGTGTGTAGAAGAAACAGAGAAAGGAAGAGTCAATTTTGTGTGTAGAAGAAGCAGAGAAAGGAAGAGCCAATTTTGTGTGTGTGTAGAAGACAGAGAAAGGAAGAGCCATCTTATGTATGTAGAAGAGCAGAGAAAGGAAGAGCCAGTCTTATGTGTGCAGAAGAAGCAGAGAAAGGAAGAGCCAGTCTTATGTGTGTAGAAGAAGCAGAGAAAAGAAGAGCCACTCTTATGTGTGTAGAAAAAGCAGAGAAAGGAAGAGCCAAGCTTGTGTGTAGAAGAAGCAGAGAAAGGAAGAGCCTGTCTTATATGTGTAGAAGAAGCAGAGAAAGGAAGAGCCAGTCTTATGTGTGTAGAAGAAGCAGAGAAAGGAAGAGCCTGTCTTATGTGTGTAGAAGAAGCAGAGAAAGGAAGCCAGTCTTATGTGTGTAGAAGAAGCAGAGAAAATAAGAGCCAAACTTGTGTATGTAGAAGAAACAGAGAAAGGAAGAGCCAAACTTGTGTATGTAGAAGAAGCAGAGAAAGGAAGAGCCAAACTTGTGTATGTAGAAGAGCAGAGAAAGGAAAAGCCAGTCTTATGTGTGTAGAATAAGCAGAGAAAGGAAGAGCCAGTCTTATGCGTGTAGAAGAAGCAGAGAAAGGAAGAGCCAGTCTTATATGTGTAGAAGAAGCAGAGAAAGAAAGAGCCAGTCTTATATGTGTAGAAGAAGCAGAGAAAGGAAGAGCCAGTCTTATGTGTGTAGAAGAAGCAGAGAAAATAAGAGCCAAACTTGTGTATGTAGAAGAAACAGAGAAAGGAAGAGCCAAACTTGTGTATGTAGAAGAAGCAGAGAAAGGAAGAGCCAAACTTGTGTATGTAGAAGAAGCAGAGAAAGGAAAAGCCAGTCTTATGTGTGTATAAAAAGCAGAGAAAGGAAGAGCCAGTCTTATGCGTGTAGAAGAAGCAGAGAAAGGAAGAGCCAGTCTTATATGTGTAGAAGAAGCAGAGAAAGAAAGAGCCAGTCTTATATGTGTAGAAGAAGAAGAGAAAGGAAGAGCCAGTCTTATGTGTAGAAGAAGCAGAGAAAATAAGAGCCAAACTTGTGTATGTAGAAGAAACAGAGAAAGGAAGAGCCAAACTTGTGTATGTAGAAGAAGCAGAGAAAGGAAGAGCCAAACTTGTGTATGTAGAAGAGCAGAGAAAGGAAAAGCCAGTCTTATGTGTGTAGAAGAAGCAGAGAAAGGAAGAGCCAGTCTTATGCGTGTAGAAGAAGCAGAGAAAGGAAGAGTCAGTCTTATATGTGTAGAAGAAGCAGAGAAAGGAAGAGCCAAACTTGTGTATGTAGAAGAAGCAGAGAAAGGAAGAGCCAAACTTGTGTATGTAGAAGAAGCAGAGAAAAGAAGAGCCAGTCTTATGTGTGTAGAAGAAGCAGAGAAAAGAAGAGCCAGTCTTATGTGTGTAGAAGAAGCAGAGAAAGGAAGAGCCTGTCTTATGTGTGTAGAAGAAGCAGAGAAAAGAAGAGCCGGTCTTATGTGTGTAGAAAAAGCAGAGAAAAGAAGAGCCGGTCTTATGTGTGTAGAAAAAGCAGAGAAAGGAAGAGCCAAGCTTGTGTGTAGAAGAAGCAGAGAAAGGAAGAGCCAGTCTTATGTGTGTAGAAGAAGCAGAGAAAAGAAGAGCCAGTCTTATGTGTGTATAAAAAGCAGAGAAAGGAAGAGCCAGTCTTATATGTGTAGAAGAAGCAGAGAAAAGAAGAGCCAGTCTTATGTGTGTAGAAGAAGCAGAGAAAAGAAGAGCCAAACTTGTGTGTGTAGAAGAAACAGAGAAAGGAAGAGTCAATTTTGTGTGTGTAGAAGAAGCAGAGAAAGGAAGAGCCAATTTTGTGTGTGTGTAGAAGAAGCAGAGAAAGGAAGAGCCAGTCTTATGTATGTAGAAGAAGCAGAGAAAAGAAGAGCCAGTCTTATGTGTGCAGAAGAAGCAGAGAAAGGAAGAGCCAGTCTTATGTGTGTAGAAGAAGCAGAGAAAAGAAGAGCCACTCTTATGTGTGTAGAAAAAGCAGAGAAAGGAAGAGCCAAGCTTGTGTGTAGAAGAAGCAGAGAAAGGAAGAGCCTGTCTTATATGTGTAGAAGAAGCAGAGAAAGGAAGAGCCAGTCTTATGTGTGTAGAAGAAGCAGAGAAAGGAAGAGCCTGTCTTATGTGTGTAGAAGAAGCAGAGAAAGGAAGAGCCAGTCTTATGTGTGTAGAAGAAGCAGAGAAAATAAGAGCCAAACTTGTGTATGTAGAAGAAACAGAGAAAGGAAGAGCCAAACTTGTGTATGTAGAAGAAGCAGAGAAAGGAAGAGCCAAACTTGTGTATGTAGAAGAAGCAGAGAAAGGAAAAGCCAGTCTTATGTGTGTAGAATAAGCAGAGAAAGGAAGAGCCAGTCTTATGCGTGTAGAAGAAGCAGAGAAAGGAAGAGCCAGTCTTATATGTGTAGAAGAAGCAGAGAAAGAAAGAGCCAGTCTTATATGTGTAGAAGAAGCAGAGAAAGGAAGAGCCAGTCTTATGTGTGTAGAAGAAGCAGAGAAAATAAGAGCCAAACTTGTGTATGTAGAAGAAACAGAGAAAGGAAGAGCCAAACTTGTGTATGTAGAAGAAGCAGAGAAAGGAAGAGCCAAACTTGTGTATGTAGAAGAAGCAGAGAAAGGAAAAGCCAGTCTTATGTGTGTAGAAGAAGCAGAGAAAGGAAGAGCCAGTCTTATGCGTGTAGAAGAAGCAGAGAAAGGAAGAGTCAGTCTTATATGTGTAGAAGAAGCAGAGAAAGGAAGAGCCAAACTTGTGTATGTAGAAGAAGCAGAGAAAGGAAGAGCCAAACTTGTGTATGTAGATAGTAAGGCCCCGTGGCGCGAGTTTTGATGTAGCTCCTGGTAAAACGCTAACAGCATTTTTGTGTTTTCTTGCCTTCTGGCTGAAAGTGAGCACACAAACACGCCAGGGTTGCCAGCATTGATACAGAACATAAGTAGAAAAACATTGGTGAGCTCAAACATTTCATGCCATCTTGTGTGTGAGTATGTGTGTGAGAGAGGGATTGTGGTGATGGTTAGAGGGTTTTGCTGTTAGGTCGGCATTTGGTACAGGGTTGGATTGGGTCGTTAGATCAGTGGGTGGTTCAGAGACGAGTTAGATCAGTAGGTGGTTCAGAGACGAGTTAGATCAGTAGGTGGTGCAGAGACGAGTTAAATCAGTAGGTGGTTCAGAGACGAGTTAGATCAGTAGGTGGTGCAGAGACGAGTTAAATCAGTAGGTGGTTCAGAGACGAGTTAGATCAGTAGGTGGCTCAGAGACGAGTTAAATCAATAGGTGGTTCAGAGACGAGTTAAATCAGTAGGTGGTGCAGAGACGAGTTAGATCAGTAGGTGGTGCAGAGACGAGTTAGATCAGTAGGTAGTACAGAGACGAGTTAGATCAGTAGGTGGCTCAGAGACGAGTAAGATCAGTAGGTGGCTCAGAGACGAGTTAGATCAGCAGGTGGCTCAGAGAAGAGTTAGATCGGCAGGTGGCTCAGAGACGAGTTAGATCAGCAGGTGGCTCAGAGACGAGTTAGATCAGTAGGTGGTGCAGAGACGAGTTAAATCAGTAGGTGGTTCAGAGACGAGTTAGATCAGTAGGTGGCTCAGAGACGAGTTAAATCAATAGGTGGTTCAGAGACGAGTTAGATCAGTGGGTGGTGCAGAGACGAGTTAAATCAGTAGGTGGTTAAGAGACGAGTTAGATCAGTAGGTGGTGCAGAGACGAGTTAGATCAGTAGGTGGCTCAGAGACGAGTTAGATGAGCAGGTGGCTCAGAGACGAGTTAGATCAGTAGGTGGCTCAGAGACGAGTTAGATCAGTAGGTGGCTCAGAGACGAGTTAGATCAGTAGGTGGCTCAGAGACGAGTTAGATCAGTAGGTGGTTCAGAGACGAGTTAGATCAGTAGGTGGTTCAGAGACGAGTTAGATGAGTAGGTGGTTCAGAGACGAGTTAGATCAGTAGGTGGCTCAGAGACGAGTTAGATGAGTAGGTGGTTCAGAGACGAGTTAGATCAGTAGGTGGCTCAGAGACGAGTTAGATCAGTAGGTGGTTCAGAGACGAGTTAGATGAGTAGGTGGCTCAGAGACGAGTTAGATGAGTAGGTGGCTCAGAGACGAGTTAGATCAGTAGGTGGTTCAGAGACGAGTTAGATGAGTAGGTGGCTCAGAGACGAGTTAGATCAGTAGGTGGCTCAGAGACGAGTTAGATCAGTAGGTGGCTCAGAGACGAGTTAGATCAGTAGGTGGTTCAGAGACGAGTTAGATGAGTAGGTGGTTCAGAGACGAGTTAGATGAGTAGGTGGCTCAGAGACGAGTTAGATCAGTAGGTGGCTCAGAGACGAGTTAGATCAGTAGGTGGTGCAGAGACGAGTTAGATCAGTAGGTGGCTCAGAGACGAGTTAAATCAGTAGGTGGCTCAGAGACGAGTTAGATCAGTAGGTGGTTCAGAGATGAGTTAGATCAGTAGGTGGCTCAGGGACGAATTAGATCAGAGACGAGTTAGATCAGTAGGTGGTGCAGAGATGAGTTAGATCGGCTGTTTGAACAGGGCTGAGTTAGATCGTCGGATCTGCTTTTGGGGAAGAAATGGATTGGACCCACAGCTGGACAGATAGTAGAAGACTAAGTTAGACTACTAGAAGACAGATAGTAGAAGACTAAGTTAGACCACTAGAAGACAGATAGTAGAAGACTAAGTTAGACCACTAGAAGACAGATAGTAGAAGACTAAGTTAGACCACTGGAAGACAGATAGTAGAAGATTAAGTTAGACCACTAGAAGACAGATAGTAGAAGACTAAGTTAGACCACTAGAAGACAGATAGTAGAAGACTAAGTTAGACCACTAGAAGACAGATAGTAGAACACTGGGTTATTTAGACCACTAGAAGACAGATAGTAGAAGACTAAGTTAGACCACTAGAAGACAGATAGTAGAAGACTAAGTTAGACCACTAGAAGACAGATAGTAGAAGACTAAGTTAGACTGCTAGCTGGACAGATAGTAGAAGACTAAGTTAGACCACTAGAAGACAGATAGTAGAAGACTAAGTTAGACTGCTAGCTGGACAGATAGTAGAAGACTGGGTTAGATAGACTGCTAGCTGGACAGATAGTAGAAGACTAAGTTAGACTGCTAGCTGGACAGATAGTAGAAGACTAAGTTAGACCACTAGAAGACAGATAGTAGAAGACTAAGTTAGACCACTAGAAGACAGATAGTAGAAGACTAAGTTAGACCACTAGAAGACAGATAGTAGAAGACTAAGTTAGACTGCTAGCTGGACAGATAGTAGAAGACTAAGTTAGACCACTAGAAGACAGATAGTAGAAGACTAAGTTAGACCACTGAGATAGTAGAAGACTGAGTTAGACTGCTAGCTGGACAGATAGTAGAAGACTAAGTTAGACCACTAGAAGACAGATAGTAGAAGACTAAGTTAGACTGCTAGCTGGACAGATAGTAGAAGACTAAGTTAGACTGCTAGCTGGACAGATAGTAGAAGACTAAGTTAGACTGCTAGCTGGACAGATAGTAGAAGACTAAGTTAGACTGCTAGCTGGACAAATAGTAGAAGACTAAGTTAGACTGCTAGCTGGACAGATAGTAGAAGACTAAGTTAGACCACTAGAAGACAGATAGTAGAAGACTAAGTTAGACTGCTAGCTGGACAGATAGTAGAAGACTAAGTTAGACCACTAGAAGACAGGTAGTAGAAGACTAAATTAGACCACTAGAAGACAGTAGAAGACTAAGTTAGACCACTAGAAGACAGATAGTAGAAGACTAAGTTAGACCACTAGAAGACAGATAGTAGAAGATTAAGTTAGACCACTAGATAACAGGTAGTAGAAGACTAAGTTAGACCACTAGAAGACAGATAGTAGAAGACTAAGTTAGACCACTAGAAGACAGATAGTAGAAGACTAAGTTAGACCACTAGAAGACAGATAGTAGAAGACTAAGTTAGACCACTAGAAGACAGGTAGTAGAAGACTAAGTTAGACCACTAGAAGACAGATAGTAGAAGACTAAGTTAGACCACTAGAAGACAGATAGTAGAAGACTAAGTTAGACCACTAGAAGACAGGTAGTAGAAGAATAAGTTAGACCACTAGAAGACAGATAGTAGAAGACTAAGTTAGACCACTAGAAGACAGATAGTAGAACACTGGGTTAGTTAGACCACTAGAAGACAGATAGTAGAAGACTAAGTTAGACCACTAGAAGACAGATAGTAGAAGACTAAGTTAGACCACTAGAAGACAGATAGTAGAAGACTAAGTTAGACTGCTAGCTGGACAGATAGTAGAAGACTAAGTTAGACCACTAGAAGACAGATAGTAGAAGACTAAGTTAGACCACTAGAAGACAGATAGTAGAAGACTAAGTTAGACCACTAGAAGACAGATAGTAGAAGACTAAGTTAGACCACTAGAAGTCAGATAGTAGAAGACTAAGTTAGATCACTAGAAGACAGATAGTAGAAGACTAAGTTAGACCACTAGAAGACAGATAGTAGAAGACTAAGTTAGACTGCTAGCTGGACAGATAGTAGAAGACTAAGTTAGACTGCTAGCTGGACAGATAGTAGAAGACTAAGTTAGACTGCTAGCTGGACAGATAGTAGAAGACTAAGTTAGACCACTAGAAGACAGATAGTAGAAGACTAAGTTAGACCACTAGAAGACAGATAGTAGAAGACTAAGTTAGACTGCTAGCTGGACAGATAGTAGAAGACTAAGTTAGACCACTAGAAGACAGATAGTAGAAGACTAAGTTAGACCACTAGAAGACAGTAGAAGACTGAGTTAGACCACTAGAAGACATAGTAGAAGATTAAGTTAGACTGCTAGCTGGACAGATAGTAGAAGACTAAGTTAGACTGCTAGCTGGACAGATAGTAGAAGACTAAGTTAGACCACTAGAAGACAGATAGTAGAAGACTAAGTTAGACCACTAGAAGACAGATAGTAGAAGACTAAGTTAGACCACTAGAAGACAGATAGTAGAAGACTAAGTTAGACCACTAGAAGACAGATAGTAGAAGACTAAGTTAGACCACTAGAAGACAGATAGTAGAAGACTAAGTTAGACCACTAGAAGACAGATAGTAGAAGACTAAGTTAGACCACTAGAAGACAGATAGTAGAAGACTAAGTTAGACTGCTAGCTGGACAGATAGTAGAAGACTAAGTTAGACCACTAGAAGACAGATAGTAGAAGACTAAGTTAGACTGCTAGCTGGACAGATAGTAGAAGACTAAGTTAGACTGCTAGCTGGACAGATAGTAGAAGACTAAGTTAGACCACTAGAAGACAGTAGAAGACTAAGTTAGACCACTAGAAGACAGATAGTAGAAGACTAAGTTAGACCACTAGAAGACAGATAATAGAAGACTAAGTTAGACTGCTAGCTGGACAGATAGTAGAAGACTGGATTATATAGACTGCTAGCTGGACAGATAGTAGAAGACTAAGTTAGACTGCTAGCTGGACAGATAGTAGAAGACTGGATTATATAGACTGCTAGCTGGTCAGATAGTAGAAGATTAGGTTAGACTGCTAGCTGGACAGATAGTAGAAGATTAGGTTAGACTGCTAGCTGGACAGATAGTAGAAGATTAGGTTAGACTGCTAGCTGGACAGATAGTAGAAGATTAGGTTAGACTGCTAGCTGGACAGATAGTAGAAGACTAAGTTAGACTGCTAGCTGGACAGATAGTAGAAGACTAAGTTAGACTGCTAGCTGGACAGATAGTAGAAGACTAAGTTAGACTGCTAGCTGGACAGATAGTAGAAGATTAGGTTAGACTGCTAGCTGGACAGATAGTAGAAGACTAAGTTAGACTGCTAGCTGGACAGATAGTAGAAGACTAAGTTAGACTGCTAGCTGGACAGATAGTAGAAGACTAAGTTAGACTGCTAGCTGGACAGATAGTAGAAGATTAGGTTAGACTGCTAGCTGGACAGATAGTAGAAGATTAGGTTAGACTGCTAGCTGGACAGATAGTAGAAGACTAAGTTAGACTGCTAGCTGGACAGATAGTAGAAGATTAGGTTATACTGCTAGCTGGACAGATAGTATAAGACTAAGTTAGACTGCTAGCTGGACAGATAGTATAAGACTAAGTTAGACTGCTAGCTGGACAGATAGTAGAAGATTAGGTTATACTGCTAGCTGGACAGATAGTAGAAGACTGGGTTAGATAGACCGCTAGCTGGACAGATAGTAGAAGACTGGGTTAGATAGACTGCTAGCTGGACAGATAGTAGAAGACTGGATTAGATAGACCACTAGCTGGACAGATTGTAGAAGACTGAGTTAGATAGACCGCTAGCTGGACAGATTGTAGAAGACTGGGTTAGATAGACCGCTAGCTGGACAGATTGTAGAAGACTGGGTTAGATAGACCGCTAGCTGGACAGATAGTAGAAGACTGGGTTAGATAGACCACTAGCTGGACAGATTGTAGAAGACTGGGTTAGATAGACCGCTAGCTGGACAGATAGTAGAAGACTGGATTAGATAGACTGCTAGCTGGACAGATAGTAGAAGGCTGGATTAGATAGACTGCTAGCTGGACAGATAGTAGAAGACTAAGTTAGACTGCTAGCTGGACAGATAGTAGAAGACTAAGTTAGACTGCTAGCTGGACAGATAGTAGAAGACTAAGTTAGACTGCTAGTGGACAGATAGTAGAAGACTAGTTAGACTGCTAGCTGGACAGATAGTAGAAGACTGAGTTAGATAGACTTCTAGCTGGACAGATAGTAGAAGACTGGATTAGATAGACCACTAGCTGGACAGATGTAGAAGACTGGGTTAGATAGACCGCTAGCTGGACAGATAGTAGAAGACTGGGTTAGATAGACCGCTAGCAGGACAGATTGTAGAAGACTGGGTTAGATAGACCGCTAGCTGGACAGATAGTAGAAGACTGGTTAGATAGACCGCTAGCTGGACAGATAGTAGAAGACTGGGTTAGATAGCTGGACAGATTGTAGAAGATTGGATTAGATAGACCGCTAGCTGGACAGATTGTAGAAAACTGGGTTAGATAGACCGCTAGCTGTACAGATTGTAGAAGACTGGGTTAGATAGACCGCTAGCTGGACAGATAGTAGAAGACTGGGTTAGACTGCTAGAGACTGGGTTAGACCTCTAGCTGGACAGATTGTAGAAGACTGGGTTAGATAGACCGCTAGCTGAACAGATAGTAGAAGACTGGGTTAGATAGACCGCTACTGAACAGATAGTAGAAGACTGGGTTAGACTGCTAGAGACTGGGTTAGACCGCTAGCTGGACAGATTGTAGAAGACTGGGTTAGATAGACCGCTAGCTGGACAGATAGTAGAAGACTGGGTTAGATAGACCGCTAGCTGGACAGATAGTAGAAGACTGGATTAGATAGACTGCTAGCTGGACAGATAGTAGAAGGCTGGATTAGATAGACTGCTAGCTGGACAGATAGTAGAAGACTAAGTTAGACTGCTAGCTGGACAGATAGTAGAAGACTAAGTTAGACTGCTAGCTGGACAGATAGTAGAAGACTAAGTTAGACTGCTAGCTGGACAGATAGTAGAAGACTAAGTTAGACCGCTAGCTGGACAGATAGTAGAAGACTGAGTTAGATAGACTTCTAGCTGGACAGATAGTAGAAGACTGGATTAGATAGACCACTAGCTGGACAGATTGTAGAAGACTGGGTTAGATAGACCGCTAGCTGGACAGATAGTAGAAGACTGGGTTAGATAGACCGCTAGCAGGACAGATTGTAGAAGACTGGGTTAGATAGACCGCTAGCTGGACAGATAGTAGAAGACTGGGTTAGATAGACCGCTAGCTGGACAGATAGTAGAAGACTGGGTTAGATAGCTGGACAGATTGTAGAAGATTGGATTAGATAGACCGCTAGCTGGACAGATTGTAGAAAACTGGGTTAGATAGACCGCTAGCTGTACAGATTGTAGAAGACTGGGTTAGATAGACCGCTAGCTGGACAGATAGTAGAAGACTGGGTTAGACTGCTAGAGACTGGGTTAGACCTCTAGCTGGACAGATTGTAGAAGACTGGGTTAGATAGACCGCTAGCTGAACAGATAGTAGAAGACTGGGTTAGATAGACCGCTACTGAACAGATAGTAGAAGACTGGGTTAGACTGCTAGAGACTGGGTTAGACCCCTAGCTGGACAGATTGTAGAAGACTGGGTTAGATAGACCGCTAGCTGGACAGATAGTAGAAGACTGGGTTAGATAGACCGCTAGCTGGACATATAGTAGAAGACTTAGTTTCAGTACTAGCAGCTGTTATAAGAACTAGGGTTAGCAGCTGTGTGGTAGGGGGGAGTAAATCAGATACTAAATGTGAGTGATGTGTGCCTAGTTCCCAGGTACTAACCCGGGGGGGGGGGGTACATAACACAGGGGCAGCAAGGCGAGTGCCTCGAGGATTTTTATTGTGGGGGGAGGGAGAAAGCCTGGAGAGACAAGGCAGGCAGGTCACAAACTGAATGGAAGGTCTTACTCACGCACGCGTCGACTCACGCGTGAGTAGCAGGCTAAATTTGTCCAGCACAGGGGCCCTGGAACAGCGGCCTCTCTCTCTGTGCCCGCGTATTTCCTCAAGGGCCGTACTCGCCAGCTGCAGGGAGGGAGAGAGGGTTTTGTGCTAGCTGTCCTGCCCGCTGTGTTTTCATCTGCCTGATTGGCGTGGATATTCCGCTTCCTCGCAGGTTAAATAGTTGTTTTTTTCTGTCAGATTTGGTCGTTTAGCAGCAACTTTCAGACATGTGTCTTCGCTGGCCACAACCTCGTACATCTTGCGCTGTTTTCACACAGTCTTACCGTTTCCCTTGTAGTATATTTAGAGCGTATTGTGTTTGTTACTTCCTACATTACTGCTGGTTTATTTAAGTTAGTGTGTTTGTTACTTCCTACATTACTGCTGGTTTATTTAAGTTAGTGTGTTTGTTACTTCCTACTTTACTGGAGGTTTATGTGACTTAATGTGTTTGTTACTTCCTACATTACCAGAGGTTTATGTAAGTTAGTGTGTTTGTTACTTCCTACATTACTGCTGGTTTATTTAAGTTAGTGTGTTTGTTACTTCCTACTTTACTGGAGGTTTATGTGACTTAATGTGTTTGTTACTTCCTACATTACCAGAGGTTTATGTAAGTTAGTGTGTTTGTTACTTCCTACATTACCGGAGGTTTATGTAAGTTAGTGTGTTTGTTACTTCCTACATTACCAGAGGTTTATGTAAGTTAGTGTGTTTGTTACTTCCTACGTTACCAGAGGTTTATGTAAGTTAGTGTGTTTGTTACTTCCTACATTACCAGAGGTTTATGTAAGTTAGTGTGTTTGTTACTTCCTGCATTACCGGAGGTTTATGTAAGTTAGTGTGTTTGTTACTTCCTGCATTACCGGAGGTTTATGTAAGTTAGTGTGTTTGTTACTTCCTGCATTACCAGAGGTTTATGTAAGTTAGTGTGTTTGTTATTTCTTACATTACCGCTGGTTTATGTATGTTAACGTCTGAAGGTACCTGTCTGTTAATTTTAGATGTTGGATATCATGTAGCGAGATGTTGCTTGAAAGCTTCAGTTTGTTGGATCTTATATATCACAGGAAGTTATATGGTTAACTTTCAGTTAGCTAACTTTGATCACATCTAAAGTCGTATCTAACGACTGATTTGTGTTAACTCTTTGATCACATCTAAAGACTGATGTGTGATAACTTTTTGATCGTACTAAAGACTGATGTGTGATAAGTCTTTGATCACATCTAAAGACTGATGTGTGATAACTCTTTGATCACATCTGAAGACTGATGTGTGATAACTCTTTGATCACATCTAAAGACTGATGTATGTTAACTGTTTGATCGTATCAAAAGACGGATTTGTGTTAATTATTTGATCACATCTAAAGACGGATGTGTGTTAACTTTTTTATTGTATCTACCGACTGATTTGCGTTAACTCTTTGATCACATCTAAAGACTGATTTGTGTTAAAATCTTTGATCGTATCTAAAGACTGATGTGTTTTGGCTCTTTGATCGTATCTAAATACTGATGTGTGTTAACTTTTTTATCATATCTAAAGACGAATCTGTGTTAAGTCTTTAATCGTATCTAAAGACGTATCTGTGTTAACTCTTTGATCGTATCTAAAGACGGATGTGTGTTAACTCTTTGATCACATCTAAAGACGGATCTGTGTTAACTCTTTGATCACATCTAAATACGGATCTGTGTTAACTCTTTGATCACATCTAAAGACGGATCTGTGTTAACTGTTTAATTGTATCTAAAGACTGATCTGTGTTAACTGTTTGGTTGTATCTAAAGACTGATCTGTGTTAACTGTTTGATTGTATCTAAAGACTGATCTGTATAGTAACTGAGACATAAGAGGAGTCTCTGCGCCTAACCAATCCGAGGCAAGGATTCCATTATGTAAGTTAGTGTGTTTGTTACTTCCTGCATTACCGGAGGTTTATGTAAGTTAGTGTGTTTGTTACTTCCTGCATTACCGGAGGTTTATGTAAGTTAGTGTTTGTTACTTCCTGCATTACCAGAGGTTTATGTAAGTTAGTGTGTTTGTTATTTCTTACATTACCGCTGGTTTATGTATGTTAACGTCTGAAGGTACCTGTCTGTTAATTTTAGATGTTGGATATCATGTAGCGAGATGTTGCTTGAAAGCTTCAGTTTGTTGGATCTTATATATCACAGGAAGTTATATGGTTAACTTTCAGTTAGCTAACTTTGATCACATCTAAAGTCGTATCTAACGACTGATTTGTGTTAACTCTTTGATCACATCTAAAGACTGATGTGTGATAACTTTTTGATCGTACTAAAGACTGATGTGTGATAAGTCTTTGATCACATCTAAAGACTGATGTGTGATAACTCTTTGATCACATCTGAAGACTGATGTGTGATAACTCTTTGATCACATCTAAAGACTGATGTATGTTAACTGTTTGATCGTATCAAAAGACGGATTTGTGTTAATTATTTGATCACATCTAAAGACGGATGTGTGTTAACTTTTTTTATTGTATCTACCGACTGATTTGCGTTAACTCTTTGATCACATCTAAAGACTGATTTGTGTTAAAATCTTTGATCGTATCTAAAGACTGATGTGTTTTGGCTCTTTGATCGTATCTAAATACTGATGTGTGTTAACTTTTTTATCATATCTAAAGACGAATCTGTGTTAAGTCTTTAATCGTATCTAAAGACGTATCTGTGTTAACTCTTTGATCGTATCTAAAGACGGATGTGTGTTAACTCTTTGATCACATCTAAAGACGGATCTGTGTTAACTCTTTGATCACATCTAAATACGGATCTGTGTTAACTCTTTGATCACATCTAAAGACGGATCTGTGTTAACTGTTTAATTGTATCTAAAGACTGATCTGTGTTAACTGTTTGGTTGTATCTAAAGACTGATCTGTGTTAACTGTTTGATTGTATCTAAAGACTGATCTGTATAGTAACTGAGACATAAGAGGAGTCTCTGCGCCTAACCAATCCGAGGCAAGGATTCCATTATGTAAGTTTTGATTGGTTGTGGCCGTTACTTGAGTTTTCTTATCGTAAATGTCAGTTCATATTTAGATTATTTGGAATGCCAGCCTCACAGCATTCAACTTAGTGATTTATCGAGATGTTAGTTGTTGGCTTTAGAAATCATAGAACATTTATCAGTTGAAGATGTTTGTTCTATCAGATGTGAGCAGGGTAAGATAAGTTTGGACCTTGCAAATTAAAGAGATTTTATAACGAACAGTCATTTATATTTACGGCGTATTTTCTTTGGGGGAGGCTTTCATTATTTTAGATGCTTAGGAGACTTTGTGTAATATAACTACTGTTAGGAGACTGTGTAATATAACTACTGTTAGGAGACTTTGTGTAATATAACTACTGTTAAGAGACTGTGTAATATAACTACTGTTAGGAGACTTTGTGTAATATAACTACTGTTAAGAGACTTTGTGTAATATAACTACTGTTAGGAGACTTTGTGTAATATAACTACTGTTAGGAGACTTTGTGTAATATAACTACTGTTAGGAGACTGTGTAATATAACTACTGTTAAGAGACTTTGTGTAATATAACTACTGTTAGGAGCCCCACACAGCAACTTGCCCCCCCCCCTCCCAACTCTTTGTGGCAATGAAGACAGCCCAGTAGTTTCAGTGTGTCCGTACTGTGCTGGGTTCACCCCTTTCTTCTTCTCCACCAGCACCCCGTACTCTCCATCCTGACACGCCAGTACATGAACATACACGTGATTGAAGTTCACATACATCTCAGCTCATTCTCGCACGCGCTGACTTGAGTTTGTATCAAGAAAGTACATTATATGACACATTAGAGGAAGAACAGCCACGAGGACAGATTGCAACAGTTCCTTCCCTAAGTATAACATTATATGACACTCTACTACTAGAAGAAGGACAGCCACGAGGACAGATTGCAACAGCTGCTTCCCTAAGTACAACATTATATGACACATTACTACTAGAGGAAGAACAGCCACGAGGACAGATTGCAACAGCTGCTTCCCTAAGTACAACATTATATGACAGTCTACTACTAGAAGAAGGACAGCCACGAGGACAGATTGCAACAGTTGCGTCCCTAAGTACAACATTATATGACACTCTACTACTAGAAGGACAGCCACGATGACAGATTGCAACAGTTGCGTCCCTAAGTACAACATTAGATGACACTCTACTAGTATAGGAAGGACAGCCACGAGGACAGATGTAAGGAGTCTGTGAGAAACTTTTCTGTTATCAGCGAGGGTGGGACCATCTGGCGCAAGAAGGAGCGAAACACAGGTTGACCCAGATTAAGAGAGCTAGGTCCTGTCAGAAACAAGCGAGGACCTAAACACAGGTTGACCTACTCAGATTAAGAGAGTTAGGTCCTGTCAGAAACAAGCGAGGACCTAAACACAAATTGACCTACTCAGATTAAGAGAGTTAGGTCCTGTCAGAAACAAGCGAGGACCTAAAGTTGACCTACTCAGATTAAGAGAGTTAGGTCCTGTCAGAAACAAGCGAGGACCTAAACTCTTAAAACGATGTCTTTATGCAGGGGAGAGACCGGACATTGTATTGCAGACATGGAGGGAGGGAGGGGGATTATACTATTGATAGAATGAGCCAGGAAGAGGCTGCTAAACGAGTGGTTCTAGGGGCAGCTTAAACAGTCATCTGATATGTCTGTCCAGTTAGAGCCATCATTTTTTTTTACACAAGTTACAGTGTCTTCTTGGAACGCTCCACCATACAGGGATGACCACACCAATCTCCAGCCCGTCTCTTCTAAATGGAACTTTGATGCGGACCACATATCCTCCAAGCAGAATGTGGCGCTAACGAGCTACCAACCTTGCACGTCTTTATCTGTTGGATTCTCTTTCAAGACACCTTCGCCTGTGTTCTTTCTCTCCCCACCCCCTCACTCGAGAGAGCTTAAGATGAGCCTTGTGATGTTTCTGGAGTGAGCAGTACAAGGATGACTGCAGCAGGCCTGATCTTGGCTGAGGGCAGCAGCAGCATCCAGTCTGCTTGACTGACTCACCGCCTCTTTTCTTCATCAATCCGCCATCCGGCGTGCTAGACTGACTCACGGTCTCTTGTAGCGCCGTCTTAACACATGAAAGGCGCACCCAACACCTACTCCCTGGTGCCTTTACTTCACTTAGTAATACCGCATACTGTCACGGTCTCTGGCATACTCAAGTTTAGAGATTCCTCTTACCTGTTATCTTTTAAACCTCGATGCATCTGCTGTCCCTCTTACCTGTTATCTTTTAAGCCTCGATGTACCTGCTGTCCCTCTTACCTGTTATCTTTTAAGCCTCGATGTACCCGCTGTCCCTCTTACCTGTTATCTTTTAAGCCTCGATGTACCCGCTGTCCCTCTTACCTGTTATCTTTTAAACCTCGATGCATCTGCTGTCCCTCTTACCTGTTATCTTTTAAGCCTCGATGTACCTGCTGTCCCTCTTACCTGTTATCTTTTAAGCTTCTGTGTACCCGCTGTCCCTCTTATCCGTTATCTTTTAAGCTTCTGTGTACCCGCTGTCCCTCTTATCCGTTATCTTTTAAGCTTCTGTGTACCCGCTGTCCCTCTTATCCGTTATCTTTTAACCCTCGATGTACCCGCTGTCCCTCTTACCCGTTATATTTTAAGCCTCGATGTACCCACTGTCCTTCTTACCCGTTATCTTTTAAGCCTCGATGCATCTGCTGTCCCTCTTACCTGTTGTCTTTAAAGCGTTGATGTACCCGCAGCCCCTTTTACCTGTTATCTTTTATGTACTCATGTGACATACAATAGATTTTGCAGGAGATAATCTGGATACAGATGTACAATCCATTGTGGTATTAGCTGTAAAATATAACAGTGATAGTAGTAGTAGTAGTAGTAGCAGCAGCTGTAGTATTAGCAGCTGTAGTAGTAGTAGTAATAGTAGTAGTAGTAGTAGTAGTAGTAGTAGTAGTAGTAGTAGTAGTAGTGTAGTAGTAGTAGTAGCACCAGCAGCAGTAGTAGTAGTGTAGTAGTAGTAGCAGGAATAATCGCTGTTAGAGGTAAGAAAAATTGATATTATTAAAAAGTATATGGACATAATTCTGTCTGTCTTCCTATGTAATCATTTATATGAGGACTCTTACTCGTGGAAGCATTGCGAGTGTCATTTGTAATCATGTTCTGTAATCATGTTCTGTAATCTTGTTTCTCATGCTCAGAATCTGTGTAGTGTCCCAGCTTGGACTGTGTAGCTAACAGACAGGTCACTGTTTATGTAAGGTGGCTGCTTATAACAAACATTGCCTGCTTCCAGAGCTGGGAACGATCCTTATGGGGTGGCAGTGTTTTTCTTGTCGTGAGAATACTTTCCATTTGCTTGATCTTGGTTGGCACTTGTAAGATGTAGAGAGAATGCCTTCCATATGCTTGATCTTGGTTGGCACTTGTAAGATGTAGAGAGAATGCCTTCCATTTGCTTGATCTTGGTTGGCACTTGTAAGATGTAGAGAGAATGCCTTCCATTTGCTTGATCTTGGTTGGCACTTGTAAGATGTAGAGAGAATACCTTCCATTTGCTTGATCTTGGCTGGCACATGTAAGATGCAGAGAGAATACCTTCCATTTGCTTGATCTTGGTTGGCACTTATAAGATGTAGAGAGAATACCTTCCATTTGCTTGATTTTGGCTGGCATATGTAAGATGTAGAGAGAATACCTTCCATTTGCTTGATCTTGGTTGGCACTTGTAAGATGTAGAGAGAATACCTTCCATTTGCTTGATCTTGGTTGGCACTTGTAAGATGTAGAGAGAATATCTTCCGTTTGTTTGATCTTGGTTGGCACTTGTAAGATGTAGAGAGAGTACCTTCCATTTGCTTGATCTTGGCTGGCACTTGTAAGATGTGGAGAGAATATCTTCCATTTGTTTGATCTTGGTTGGCACATGTAAGATGCAGAGAGAATACCTTCCATTTGTTTGATCTTGGTTGGCACTTGTAAGATATAAAGGGAATGAGTTACAAGGTTTGAGTGCAGCAAAAGATGGACCGGGATATTTATGTTCTGCAAAAGAATAATTATGAGATGTGGCACAAGAAATTTAGTACAGGGATTGATGACTTACGAGATTATGTACTGTAAGAGATGATTTACAGCAGCCAGCTGTGAAGCAGACGATTTACGAGAATGGGAAGCTCAGAAGGTGAGTTCCGAGATTTCTGTTTAAAAAAAATGAGTTACTGCTGGTTGAGTTACGAGGTTTGGTACCGCCAGATGAGTTACTGGATTTAACAGTACAGGAAATGAACTTTGCCTCCCAAGAGATGAGTTACTGGATTTAACAGTACAGGAAATGAACTTTGCCTCCCAAGAGATGAGTTACTGGATTTAACAGTACAGGAAATGAACTTTGCCTCCCAAGAGACGAGTTACGAGGTTTGGTACCGCACGATTACGAGGTTTACTAGAAGGCAGAGAACGAAATATTTTACCGATGTTGCCATGTTTTCTTCGTCCTTCAAGTACAAGGAAGGAACTAGCCGCTGTACTGAAAGCTTAGCGTGGAATGCTTTCCTCGTTGATGGAACATTTTGATCATAAATTGTGTTGTTGTTGGTCTGTGATCAGTTATAAGCTATAAACATCACTGACTTGGACATCATCTCTGGTACAGTGTAGACATCACTGACTTAGACATTTTCTGCAGTGAACACAGCGTAGTAAGCACATCAGACCGCGTCAGCGTCGTGTTCAAGGATATAGCACATCACACCGCGTCAGCGTCGTGTTCAGTGATATAGCACATCGCACCGCGGTAGCGTCGTGTTCAAGGTTATAGCACATCACACCGCGTACAAAATTTCTGTTGAGTTTCCCTTGCACAAAGCTCTTCTCTGTCTTCTGTCTTCCACCATCTTCCCATATCTTCAGGCCACAAAGACAAACTTTGTGTTTGGTTTACTTTATTGCTGGCCACATCTACGTTCACATCTTACATAGTTTCTCTACGTCGCCTACATCATCAAAACTTTCACATGTTAGACAGTTTCTCTACGTCGCCTACATCATCAAAACTTTCACATGTTAGACAGTTTCTCTACGTCGCCTACATCATCAAAACTTTCACATGGTAGACATAGTTTCTCCACGTCGCCTACATCATCAAAACTTTCACATGTTAGACAGTTTCTCTACGTCGCCTACATCATCAAAACTTTCACATGTTAGACAGTTTCTCTACGTCGCCTACATCATCAAAACTTTCACATGGTAGACATAGTTTCTCCACGTCGCCTACATCATCAAAACTTTCACATGTTAGACAGTTTCTCTACGTCGCCTACATCATCAAAACTTTCACATGTTAGACAGTTCTCTACGTCGCCTACATCATCAAAACTTTCACATGTTAGACAGTTTCTCTACGTCGCCTACATCATCAAAACTTTCACATGGTAGACATAGTTTCTCCACGTCGCCTACATCATCAAAACTTTCACATGTTAGACAGTTTCTCTACGTCGCCTACATCATCAAAACTTTCACATGTTAGACAGTTTCTCTACGTCGCCTACATCATCAAAACATTGACGCTGCTCAGAAATTCTGCTGTTTGTACTGAAAGCTTTATCTTATTTTCTTTCACACTTTTTTTTTTCTCCTCATCTGTATTATTTTTTTGTGCTAACCTGTCGTATTTTTTGTGTTATTTTCTCTCCTTCACTTTCCCCGCACGTCTTAACTTTCTCTTGTTGTTGTCCACGTTTTTATGCCTGTAATTCTCTCTCTCTCTCTCTCTTAACTTGTTTTGTTTTTTTTTCACTCTGTTTTATTATTATTATTTTTCCAAGCGCGCGCGTTTTTATCTCAACTTTTCAACATTTTTTTGTGTTACTTTCTCTTCCTGCTCTCTCTCTCTCTCTCTCTCTCTCTCTCTAAGCAGAATGGTGTGTTCTCTCACCTGGTGTTTGCTGTACGCCCGGGCTGTATAGAGCAGGCAAGCAACAAACAGCGCACCCTGCTCGCCTCTGTCATCTCGTCTTTCACTCTTTTAATTAGCTCATCCCCCATCTTGTCAGTCAGTACCGTTGCCCCTCCCCCTCTCCACACACATACAGCAGCGGTTATCAAACCATAAATTAGAAATGATATTTTACCTTTGACACATGAACTAAGATTTAAAAAAGAATTCAAATAAAACAAACAATTATTTCATAGAAAAGCAGCCATTATGGTTGTTGTTGTTGTTGTTTTAATACGAGTATTTGTGTTTGACAACATAAAGTAGTAACATTTCTATACAGTCATGGCAGTTTTTATAACAGATGTTTGAACTTACAGTTTGTTTATTCGTTATCTTGTGGCGAGCTGTAACAGGCTGAGAACCGCTGTACTGAGGTCATCATGGCGCTTTGTTGTCAGTCATTTGTTGTGCTGTACTTGTAAGAGGAGCTGGGGTCGGCAAGGGATGAGAGAGAGGGGGAGGAGAGAGAGAGAGAGAGGGAGGGAGGAGAGGGAGGAGAAAGAGGGAGGGAGGATAGAGAGTGAGTGGGAGGAGAGAGAGGGAGGAGAGAGGGAGGGAGGAGAGAGGGAGGGAGGAGAGAGAGAGGGAGGAGAGAGAGGGAAGGAGAGAGAGAGGGAGGAGAGAGGGAAGGAGGAGAGAGGGAGGGAGGAGAAAGGGAAGGAGGAGAGAGAGAGGGAGGAGAGAGAAAGGGAGGAGAGAGAGTGAGTGGGAGGAGAGAGAGAGTAGCAGCATGTAGGGGCTTTGTGCTGGCCCGTGAACCTACAACCGGTGTAGAGTTATCTTATCCTGACGGAAGAGTAGAAAGCTGAGCTCCTGCCCGGACCAGCAGCCTGGCTCCGGGATAGAACAAAGAGCCATCTTATGCCGCTGAAAACTTCTCTCTCACTTATCTCAGACAATAAGGGACGGCCAGTCTATTCAGATGCGCTGAGTTTAACATGGCCAATATGCCGGTCTGTTCTGATGTACACGTATATGGCGGTATATTTTGATGTAGAGCCAGCGCTGGGGCAGATGTGAATCACAGGCGTGCTGGTGTAGAGCGTTGTAACAGCTGGTCTAGGCAGATAGTTACAGGCTAGGTTTGTTGGCAGATTTAGCCTCCCCCGGTCTGTTTGTCTTGGAGCCACGCACAGAAAACAGGTTTATGTGCCAGAGATGGTCAGTGTTTTCTTTTTTCCTTGCTTCCTTCTTCTGCTTAGACTTCTTACTTCAGTAAGTTTGTTGTTGTTGTTGTTGTTGTTGTTGTGAGAGTAGGTTTGTTGTTGTGAGAGTAGCTTTGTTGTTGTGAGAGTAGCTTTGTTGTTGTGAGAGTAGCTTTGTTGTTGTGAGAGTAGCTTTGTTGTTGTGAGAGTAGGTTTGTTGTTGTGAGAGTAGCTTTGTTGTTGTGAGAGTAGCTTTGTTGTTGTGAGAGTAGCCTCTGTAACCTGTCTCCAACTTTCTTGCCTCTGTAACCTGTCTCCAACTTTCTTGATCCTGTAACTTGTCTCCAACTTTCTTGACCCTGTAACTTGTCTCCAACTTTCTTGACAGTGTAACTTGTCTCCAACTTTCTTGACCCTGTAACTTGTCTCCAACTTTCTTGACAGTGTAACTTGTCTCCAACTTTCTTGACCCTGTAACTTGTCTCCAACTTTCTTGACAGTGTAACTTGTCTCCAACTTTCTTGACCCTGTAACTTGTCTCCAACTTTCTTGACCCTGTAACTTGTCTCCAACTTTCTTGACAGTGTAACTTGTCTCCAACTTTCTTGACCCTGTAACTTGTCTCCAACTTTCTTGACAGTGTAATTTGTCTCCAACTTTCTTGACAGTGTAACTTGTCTCCAACTTTCTTGACAGTGTAACTTGTCTCCAACTTTCTTGACCCTGTGACTTGTCTCCAACTTTCTTGACAGTGTAACTTGTTTCCAATTTTCTTGACTCTGTAACTTGTCTCCAACTTTCTTGACTCTGTGACTTGTCTCCTACTTTATTTTCACGTGTAAACTTGAGCCTGCTCTTTCTTCCAGTTTATTTGGTACCAGCTGCGCAATGTTTTTTTCTGTACTTTCCTGTCAGTCAAGTTTACCTGGCACGTGGCTCATCATTCATCTGTTGCCATCAAGTTTACCTGCCACGTCGCTCATCATTAATCTGTTGCCATCAAGTTTAGCTGCCCTGTTACTCATCATTCATCTGTTTCCGTCAAGTTTTCCTGCCACGTTGCTCATCTTTCATCTGTTGCCATCAAGTTTTCCTGCCACGTTGCTCATCTTTCATCTGTTGCCATCAAGTTTACCTGCCATGTTGCTCATCATTCATCTGTTGCCGTCAAGTTTATCTGCCACTTTGCTCATCATGCATCTGTTGCCGTCAAGTTTACCTGCCACGTTGCTCATCATTCATCATTTGCCGTCAAGTTTATCTGCCACTTTGCTCATCATGCATCTGTTGCCGTCAAGTTTACCTGCCACGTTGCTCATCATTCATCATTTGCCGTCAAGTTTATCTGCCACTTTGCTCATCATTCATCTGTTGCCGTCAAGTTTAGCTGACACGTTGCTCATCATTCATCTGTTGCCGTCAAGTTTACCTGTCACGTTGCTCATCATTCATCTGTTGCCGTCAAGTTTATCTGCCACTTTGCTCATCATTCATCTGTTGCCGTCAAGTTTACCTGCCACTTTGCTCATCATTCATCATTTGCCGTCAAGTTTAGCTGACACGTTGCTCATCATTCATCTGTTGCCGTCAAGTTTAGCACATGGTCAGGGTCACAGCCGTGCACGGCAACAGACACTGGTGTTAGTTGTTTGTCAGTTCTTGGAGGGGTGGGGGTGGGGGGGGGACCTGTCCTGAGTTTACTTTTCCTTAAATCACGGTACGTGCCCCGTCTATCAGTTCCTAGTAGTGAAACTTCCAAGGCCAGGATAGTGGATGCTTTAACGAGGATGGCTAGAGAGACGTTTGAGAGCAGGTGGCAAGAAGTGGAGGATCTTGTGGATGTTCTCCGGGTGTCAGGCATGAGTAAAGTCAGAACAGATTTGTAGCTGGGCTAAGTTTCTCAGAGAAAGAACAGCTACATGCCCGCAGCTAGCGCAGTTTTTGTGTGACCCGTGTTTGAGGTCAGGGAAAGTTCTGTGCTCACACTGTGTATCAGAACTTGATTATGTTCTGTCTTATCACACGCTGCGATCTGTCCTGTTGTATCCTGTCTAACGTCCTGATCTAGTCTGTCATATCTAACCATCAGTCAGTTAAGTGGCCTAGGCGATCATTTCTCTCCGTAATTCCCCGTCTTCAGACTTGATTATGATGAGATCCGCCGGTGACTTTCTTCCTAGCCACGCTGACAGCCCATCCAGTAACTTCTCTCTTTGTGTCTTCCTCTGTGCCACATCTAACATCCTGATCTGTTCTATCTTATCTAACATCCTGATTTGTTCTGTCATATTCAACACCCTGATCTGTTCTGCTCTGTCGTTTCTAACGTCTTGATCTGTTCTGTTATATCATATCTAACATATTGATCTGTTCTGTTCTATTATATGTAACATATTGATCTGCTATGTTTTCTATCATATGTAACATATTGATCTGTTCTGTTTATGACATCGTTGTTCAAGTTCTATTTTACCAGATGTTCAGCTTACGTGCGGCCCTCGAACGAATAACAGAACAAGCAGTCGGTCACGTGACTGTTGCTGCTTGAAAATCCATTATTAGAATAATATTTACCATCAGTTTTCATGGTCCCGGTTTGTTGGGCGCGGTAGCAGATGTTGCCTGCCAGCATTCCTGACACCAGATTATTGGTAACATGTGTTCGGTTTATCGCTTTCATTTTCACACAACAAAATAGAAAGTCAGCCTGTGTACACAGCGAACTGGGGCGCTGCTGGTAAGAGTGATCTCATGCTTGTACAGGTGGTCTTTGGTGTCGATGCTTGCTAGAAGGTTGGGTTAGTTTAGCTGCGTTGTTTTGTCAAGGTGTACAGTCTACACGGCTTCAGTGTGGCTCTTGTTGCTGCTTGAACTTCTGCATCCTTGGTGTTTTCTTTCTTTCATTCACAGCCGTCCACTTTATTGTACATAGATAAAAGTGGCCGGCCTTCCCGTATTAGACGAGGCTGTTCCGGGAATCGTATTACTTCGGTGGGCGCTCCTAAATGTCCCCTAGTTTAAAACATCTACCCCCCATGTTGCCCGATGCTCTCATCTGTGATGACCGCATGTTGGGAGACAGCCAGGAATGTATAATTACCAGTATGTTAGCGTAAATGTTGTTTAGAAGACGGCGTAGAGAAGAAGGCCTGACTGTGGCCTGATTCTAGTCTTAGTGGTTCAGATTTCTGCTTAGATTTGACCTGTAACTTAACTTTCCCGCGCTTGATTCTAGGCTCCAGGTTTTCATTGGGTAAGAGTTCTTATCTTGTCTGTAGCATCATCTCAGACTGGAAACTTATCTTGTCTGTAACGTCATCTCAGACTGGAAACTTATCTTGTCTGTAGCGTCATCTCAGACTCTCACCTCCTCTCTCAGACAGGAAACTTAACTTGTCTGTAGCGTCATCTCAGACTCTCACGTCCTCTCTCAGACAGGAAACTTATCTTGTCTGTAGCATCATCTCAGACTCTCACGTCCTCTCTCAGACAGGAAACTTATCTTGTCTGTAGCATCATCTCAGACTCTCACGTCCTCTCTCAGACAGGAGCTCCCTGAAACTTTCGCCTGGCTGGCGACATCTACCTCGAAATTCCTATCTCTCTCTCTCTCTCACTGTCTCTCTCTCACTTTCTATATTAAATACCCATCTCTCTCACTTTCTTGCTTTTTCTCTTTCTCTATCTCTCTGTCTCGGATACCCGCCTCTCTCTTTCGAATACCTATCTCTCTCTCTCTCTTACTCTTTCTCTATCTCAAATACCCGTCTCTCTATTTCGCTCTCTCTCTCTCTTTCGAATACCTATCTCTCTCTCTCTCTCTCTCTCTTTCGAATACCTATCTCTCTCTCTCTTACTCTTTCTCTATCTCAAATACCCGTCTCTCTGTTTCTCTCTCTCTTTTGAGAATACCTATCTCTCTCTCTCTCTTACTCTTTCTCTATCTCAAATACCCGTCTCTCTATTTCTCTCTCTCTCTCTCTTTCGAATACCTATCTCTCTCTCTTACTCTTTCTCTATCTCAAATACCCGTCTCTCTATTTCTCTCTCTCTCTCTTTCGAATACCTATCTCTCTCTCTCTTACTCTTTCTCTATCTCAAATACCCGTCTCTCTATTTCTCTCTCTCTCTCTCTCTTTCGAATACCTATCTCTCTCTCTCTCTCTCTTACTCTTTCTCTATCTCAAATACCTGTCTCTCTATTTCTCTCTCTCTTTCGAATACCTATCTCTCTCTCTCTCTTACTCTTTCTCTATCTCAAATACCCGTCTCTCTATTTCTCTCTCTCTCTCTTTCGAATACCTATCTCTCTCTCTCTCTCTCTCTTACTCTTTCTCTGTCTCAAATACCCGTCTCTCTATTTCTCTCTCTCTCTCTTTCGAATACCTATCTCTCTCTCTCTTACTCTTTCTCTATCTCAAATACCCGTCTCTCTATTTCTCTCTCTCTCTCTAGCTCTTTCAAATATCTAAATCTCTCTCTTACTCTTTCTCTATCTCAGATACCCGTCTCTCTCTCTCACTCTCTTTCAAATACCCGTCTCTCTCTTACTCTTTTTCTATCTCAGATAACTGTCTCTCTCTCACCCCTCTCTCTGAGTACTCACCCCTCCCCCTCTGTCTCAGGTACCCGTCTCTCTCTCACCCCTCTCCCTTTCACTCACTCACCCCTCCCCCCTCAATCTCAAGTACTAGTCTCTCTGACCCCTATCTCTTTCACTCACTCACCCCTCCCCCTCTGTCTCAAGTACCCGTCTCTCACCCCCTCTCACCCCCAAATGACCCCCCCCCCCCCCTTCATGGCTTGCACCCGTCAACAGTTGTGACACGTAAGAGAAAGCCTGACATATCTGATCACACTACCAGGACACAGCTAGCGCTAATAGCCCCTATATCTGCCGTGTAAGCAGCCTCTCCAACACGACAACCGTATGAGCTTGTTAGTCTGATTCATATTGGCGTCTTATTTGTTCCCTAGCACACAGCAAATCCCATTTTGAAACTCTCCGTGCCATTGATGTGATTGCTAAGTGTTTAATGAAATATTTGTTTCCTGGAGACCGTTTGTTGTGTAGTTTTTAGCGTGGAGCCTTGTAAGAGAAAGTGCATTTTTGTGTTTCTTGTTTCCTCAGGGGCGGGTTTAATCAGCGCCTGGAACTTGTGTTATTTCTGGTTTAATCAGCGCCTGGAACTTGTGTTATTTCTGGTTTAATCAGCGCCTGGAACTTGTGTTATTTCTGGTTTAATCAGCGCCTGGAACTTGTGTTATTTCTTGGTTTAATCAGCGCGTGGAACTTGTGTTATTTCTTGGTTTAATCAGCGCCTGGAACTTGTGTTATTTCTAGTTTAATCAGCGCGTGGAACTTGTGTTATTTCTTGTTTAATCAGCGCGTGGAACTTGTGTTATTTCTTGGTTTAATCAGCGCGTGGAACTTGTGTTATTTCTGGTTTAATCAGCGCACGGACCGTGTGTTATTTCTGGTTTAATCAGCGCGTGGAACTTGTGTTATTTCTAGTTTAATCAGCGCGTGGAACTTGTGTTATTTCTTGGTTTAATCAGCGCGTGGAACTTGTGTTATTTCTTGGTTTAATCAGCGCGTGGAACTTGTGTTATTTCTTGGTTTAATCAGCGCGTGGAACTTGTGTTATTTCGTAGATTAGTTTGTGCACAGCTCAGACCATCCGTTTGTTTTCTTTCCATGATAGTTACCTGCAGGGGAGGGGCTTGCTCTCGGGGTGCTAGTACTAATATTGGCAGGTCCTGACTGATGGCATATTTGTGGTGAGAGTGTTGGGGGGAGGGGCTTGCAGGTCCTGACTGTTGACATATTTGTGGTGAGAGTGTTGGGGGGGGAGGGGCTTGTTCTCGGGGTGCTAGTACTAATATTGGCAGGTCCTGACTGATGACATATTTGTATAGAGTATTGCTTGGCACATGTGAAAGGATAATTGCTGGTGATTACAGTTGTTCATACACTGCACAGCACACTGCTCCAGGATTATGTTGTTAGTAATAATGTACAGTCATCCAGGATTATGTTGTTAGTAACAGTGTACAGCCATCCAGGATTATGTTGTTAGTAACAATATACAGCCATCCAGGATTATGTTGTTAGTAACAATGTACAGCCATCCAGGATTATGTTGTTAGTAATAATGTACAGTCATCCAGGATTATATTGTTAGTAACAATGTACAGCCATCCAGGATTATGTTGTTAGTAACAATGTACAGCCATCCAGGATTATGTTGTTGGTAACAATGTACAGTGGTCCAGGATTATGTTGCTGGTAACACTGTACAGTGGTCTATGATTATGTTGCTAGTAACACTGTATGGTGCTCCTGGATTATGTTGATAGTAACACTGTGCAGTGCTCCATGATTATTTTGCTAGTAACACTGTACTCTGCTCTAGGATAATGTTGTTGGTAAAACTAAGTGGTGCTTCAGGATTATGTTGTTAGTAACACTGTATGGTGTTACAGTATGATGGTATTTTTGTTACTGGTAACATTGTACAGTATTTGACCATTATGGCATTTCTGTTGATTGTAACATTGGTCCGTAATCAAGGATTGTGCTATTTCTGTTGTTAGTAACATTGGACAGTACTAGAGGATTATATTGTCAATATCATGGGATAGTGCTACAGGATTAGGATGTCAATAACACCAGACAATACCAGAGGATTACATTGTCAGTAACATGGGACGGTGCTAGAAGAATATGTTATCGATAACATAGGACAGTGCTAGAGGATTATGTTGTCAGTAGCACAGGACATTGGTAGAGGATTATGTTGTCAGTAGCACAGGACATTGCTGGAAGATTTAGGTGATTGGTGTGGTGGTAGTTGTGGACCAAGTCCTGGAAAATGATGTGACAGAACTATGAAAGTAAATGATGCTTGTGATTGACAAGCCTACACCGCGGACTATACAGAAACTCAAAGCCAGGCAGTTGGCACCCTTGTAAGTATCTTCTTCTTGTTGGTACATACAAGATAGATATACATATAACTCTGCTGTAAGTATCTGCTTCTTGTTGGTACATACAAGATAGATATACATAAACTCTGTTGTAAGTATCTTATTGTTGGTACATACAAGATAGATATACATATAACTCTGCTGTAAGCATCTTCTTCTTGTTGGTACATACAAGATAGATATACATATAACTCTGCTGTAAGTATCTTCTTGTTGGTACATACAAGATAGATATACATATAACTCTGCTGTAAGTATCTTCTTCTTGTTGGTACATACAAGATAGATATACATATAACTCTGCTGTAAGTATCTTCTTGTTGGTACATACAAGATAGATATACATAAACTCTGTTGTAAGTATCTTCTTGTTGGTACATACAAGATAGATATACATAAACTCTGTTGTAAGTATCTTCTTGTTGGTACATACAAGATAGATATACATAAACTCTGTTGTAAGTATCTTGTTTGCTAGTACAAATAAGATAAATATATAGAAGCTGATGTGATTGTTTGAGAGTTGTGTTCTTATCTTTCTTGTCTTGTCTTCTGTTGTGGTCCTCAGTGTGTGAAATTTGATAACATAATGACCAGCATGATGGGCTGTTAACATAATGACCAGCATGATGTGCTGTTAACATAATGACCAGCATGATGTGCTGTTAACATAATGACCAGCATGATGGGTTGTTAACATAATGACCACATGATGTGCTGTTAACATAATGACCAGCATGATGGGGTATTAACAAAATGACCAACATGATGGGCTGTTAACATAATGACCAGCATGATGGTGTTTTAACAAAATGACCAAAATGATGTGCTGTTAACATAATGACCAGCATGATCAGCTGTTAACATAATGACCAACATAATGGGCTGTTAACAAAATGACCAACATGATGTGCTGTTAACAAAATGACCAACATGATGTGCTGTTAACATAATGACCAGCATGATGTGCTGTTAACATAATGACCAGCATGATGGGATATTAACAAAATGACCAACATGATGTGCTGTTAACATAATGACCAGCATGATGGGGTATTAACAAAATGACCAACATGATGTGCTGTTAACATAATGACCAGCATGATGTGCTGCTAACATAATGACCAGCATGATGGGGTATTAACAAAATGACCAACATGATGTGCTGTTAACATAATGACCAGCATGATGGGGTATTAACAAAATGACCAACATGATGTGCTGTTAACATAATGACCAGCATGATGTGCTGCTAACATAATGACCAGCATGATGGGCTATTAACATAATGACCAGCATGACGGGGTATTAACAAAATGACCAACATGATGTGCTTTTAACATAATGACCAGCATGATGGGCTATTAACGTAATGACCAGCATGATGGGGTATTAACAAAATGACCAACATGATGTGCTGTTAACATAATGACCAACATGATGGGCTATTAATGTAATGACCAGCATGATGGGATATTAACAAAATGACCAACATGATGTGCTGGTAACATAATGACCAGCATGATGTGCTGTTAACATAATGATCAACATAATGGCTGTTAACATAAAAACCACCATGATGGCTGTTAACATAATGACTAGCATGATGGACTGTGTGTCTCATTCATATTCAGCCTTGACAAGACAGAGACAAGTAACCACAGCTTGGTTTGTCTGAGTGAAAGTTGTTAACATAACAGTAGAAACAGTCAAGAATTTACTCATCTCTGACAAGACAGAGACAAGTAACCACAACTTTATTGACCAAGAATGACAACCTGGCTACTACCAGAGCGTCAGATTTGTTTTCTTGCTTTCTAAAATGTGAACCATGAAGTAGGTTTCACCACCTGGAAGATTTGTGTATTTATTTTTTGTCTTTCAGCATTTTCTTGCCACATTAAAGAAAAACAAAAAAAATCTCTCTTCACATAATTTCTTTTTATCTAGATGGCTGCTCTGTGGGTTTGTCAGATTTATCACCTGGTGTGTCACATTTTTCTTTTCTTCTTTTTTATGAGAGAAGAAGATTTGTAGAGAATATTTTCTGTTTGTTTCAGTTTACAGAATGGTGACCTTGATTCCACAAGGTTGGCCAAGACTGAGTTTCTGATCACCAGAGAGTCCGGCGATGGCAAGGAGGACAGCCAGGAGGCAGATGCTGTCTTGTCTGACGGTGGGTATCCGGTTAAGAGTCTGTCAGCGTGTGCACGTGGGTGCTTCTTGCTTCTGTGTCCCAGTATGAGCGATCTTTCATGGGGGAACTAATTCTTGTTGTGAGATAGTCTTCAAAGTATTTGTTACTTTTCTTTGTATCTGTTACTTTTCTTTGTATTTCTTGGTTTTCTTTATTATTGTTGGTTTTCTTTATATTTGTTGGTTTTCTTTATATTTGTTGGTTTTCTTTATATTTGTTGGTTTTCTTTATATTTGTTGCTTTTTTTATAATTGTTGCTTTTCTTTATAATTGTTTTTCTTGTAATTGTCGGTTTTCTTTGTGTTTTTTTTTATAATTGTTGGTTTTCTTTGTATATGTTGGTTTTCTTTGTAGTTGACTCCTCTTTGTAATTGATATACATGATTGATAAATGCTGGCCATGGTAGCTGTTGATATTTGGTAATTGTTGATATTGTTTGGCAATTTCTGGTCTTGTGTGGTAATTGTTGATATTGTTTGGTAATTTCTGGTCGTGTTTGGTAATTGCTGGTCTTGTTTGGTAATTGTTGACTTTGTTTGGTCTTGTTTGATAATTGTTGATATTGTTTGGTATTGTTTGGTAATTGTTGATATTGTTTGGTCTTGTTTGATAATTGTTGATATTGTTTGGTAATTGTTGATATTGTTTGGTCTTGTTTGATAATTGTTGATATTGTTTGGTAATTGTTGATATTGTTTGGTCTTGTTTGATAATTGTTGATATTGTTTGGTCTTGTTTGGTAATTATTAAGGGGGGGGGGGGGAACCCAAAAGTACCTGGAATTTATTTTTAAGGAAAAAAGAATAAGTAGTAAAAATAAGAATTTTACCTTCTAGTCTTTTTCAACATATTTTCCACCTGATTCTATTCAGCTATCAACATTTTTTTTTTCATCTCCGTTGCTGGAAAAAGTTCTGTTACTCTTCAAGGGAATATTGTTTATAGCCTCCTGCGATTTTTCTTTCACTTTGTCTACATCAGTGAATTGCTTCCCTTTCGTGTTTTTCTTCATCCATGGGAATTTTTGAAAAGTAAGATCTGGTGAGTATGGAGGGTGAAGAATAGGCACCATGTTCTTTTTAGCCAAGAAATATTTGACAGAAATGTTTTATGAGCGGGAGCATCGTCATAGTGCAGTAATCAGTCTTCACAAATTCAAGCTTCTTTGTTATGCACTTTCATGCAGTCATTTCAAAATCTTGAGATAATAATGTTGATTTACCATCTGTCCTGGTGGAACACATTTCTTATGAACAGTCCTGTTCACGTAAGAAAAAAACAAAACAAAAACCAAACCAGCAGTGTCTTAACATTGGATCCAGCATTGTTTAACATTGGATCCACCAGTGTCTTAAAATTGGATCAAACTTAACATTCCTTCTTTGGTTTTGGTGAATTTGAGTGTGTTTTCACTTACGTGATGCCTGTTTTGTTTCTGAATCTTGTCCGCAGCACCAAGTCTCATACCCTCATCATTGTCTTTGAAAGAAAATGTGGCTCATGAAGAGTTTGCTCATTTATATGGCAGCAGACTTGCACACGACTGTCGTGTTTCTTTTTCTCCTTTCAGCATAAGAGGCACAAATTTAGTGGATTTTCAAATCTTGTGTTAAACCTTGGTAGCATGAACTCCATGATAGACTTGTTAAACCTCGGTAGTATGAACTCCATGATAGACTTGTTAAACTTCAGTAATATGAACTCCATGATAGACTTGTTAAACTTCAGTAATATGAACTCCATGATAGACTTGTTAAACTTCAGTAATATGAACTCCATGATAGACTTGTTAAACCTTGGTAGCATGAACTCCATGATAGACTTGTTAAACTTCGGTAATATGAACTCCATGATAGACTTGTTAAACCTTGGTAATATGAACTCCATGATAGACTTGTTAAACCTCGGTAGTATGAATTCCATGATAGACTTGTCAGTGCAGAAATTTGCTCGATGGTGTTCTGTATTTGTTGTTTGCCTGGAGAATAGTTTTGATGTTTTCATCGTTTCTGCTCATCGAAGGTCTGCCACATCATTGTTGGTCTTCAACTGACGTGTCGCCATTATTGAAACAGGAGAACCACTGGTAGGCCTGTGTTTTACTTAAGTGCAGCGCTTCAAAGCTTGCTGAAGCATGTCCACGGTTTCCTCTCATACACTCTCTGGTCCTCGTTGTCAGCCGTCACAAAAAGTGTTGAATGCCACTTGTAGAGGTAGACAGAAAGCCAGCAAACAAAGAACTCTGCGCTAGTCAGGGTGATGTGGGAGCTGTATCCTGATGGCACCTGGAGGATTTGTCTGTACATGCAGAGCTCTTGCATGCAGTGTTTAACTTCTGCTTTCTTTTGGCTCTGTCTTGGTCCTGTTTGGTAATTGTTGGTCGTGTTTGATAAAAATTGGTCCTGTTTGGTAGTTGTTGGTCTTGTTTAGTTAAAAACTGGTTCTGTTTGGTAATTGTTGGTGGTTGTTGGTTAAAAACTGTTTCTGTTTTTTTAACTGAAAAAAAAAATGATCACCTTTACCCTGTGTTTTTTATCTTTGACAGGAGAACCTCTTGAGATAGACTACAGCAACCTGAGTTTTATAGAAATCCCCCCCATATCTAGTGAAGAAGATGAAGACGACGGCAGTGAGGACGAGATAAGCTACCACAAGCCATCCAGGGTCTGCTTCAGTAGGAACCCAATCAAGGTGAGGTCCTGGGATTTGTGTGGAGATGAGGGGTGAGGTCCTGGGTTTTGTGTGGAGATGAGGGTGAGGTCCTGGGTTTTGTGTGGAGATGAGGGGTGAGTTCCTGGGATTTGTGTGGAGATGAGGGGTGAGGTCCTGGGATTTGTGTGGAGATGGGGGGAGTTCCTGGGTTTTGTGTGGAGATGAGGGGTGAGGTCCTGGGATTTGTGTGGAGATGAGGGGTGAGGTCCTGGGATTTGTGTGGAGATGAGGGGTGAGTTCCTGGGTTTTGTGTGGAGATGAGGGGGAGTTCCTGGGTTTTGTGTGGAGATGAGGGGTGAGGTCCTGGGATTTGTGTGGAGATGAGGGGGAGTTCCTGGGTTTTGTGTGGAGATGAGGAGTTCCTGGGTTTTGTGTGGAGATGAGGAGTTCCTGGGTTTTGTGTGGAGATGAGGAGGAGTTCCTGGGATTTGTGTGGAAATGATGGGGAGTTCCTGGGATTTGTGTGCAGATGAGGGGGAGTTCCTGGGTTTTGTGTGGAGATGAGGGGGAGTTCCTGGGATTTGTGTGGAGATGCGGGGGAGTTCCTGGGTTTTGTGTGGAGATGAGGAGTTCCTGGGTTTTGTGTGGAGATGAGGGGTGAGGTCCTGGGTTTTGTGTGGAGATGAGGGGTGAGGTCCTGGGTTTTGTGTGGAGATGAGGGAGAGTTCCTGGGTTTTGTGTGGAGATGAGGAGTTCCTGGGATTTGTGTGGAGATGAGGGAGAGTTCCTGGGTTTTGTGTGGAGATGAGGGGGAGTTCCTGGGTTTTGTGTGGAGATGAGGGAGAGTTCCTGGGTTTTGTGTGGAGATGAGGGAGAGGTCCTGGGATTTGTGTGGAGATGAGGGCGAGTTCCTAGGTTTTGTGTGGAGATGAGAACAGAAGAGAGACTGATGCACATGCTGAGCAGATGGAGACTTGTACGTGTTGCTTCAACGTTATGGCATCAGTTTCCAGCATCTATGGCCTCACAAGACACCAGAAAGCACACCATCATTAAAGTGTAGACTGGTGAAATATCACATCGTAAAGTGTAAACTGCTGATATATTACATCATAAATTATAAACTGCTGATATCACATCATAAAGTGTAAACTGCTGATACCATGTCTTGTGATAGTCACACCTGTATGCAGATAGTCACACCTGTATGCAGATAGTTACACCTGTATGAAGATAGTCACACCTGTATGCAGATAGTTACACCTGTATGAAGATAGTCACACCTGTATGCAGATAGTCACACCTGTATGAAGATAGTCACACCTGTATGAAGATAGTCACACCTGTATGCAGATAGTCAGACCTGTATGAAGATAGTCACACCTGTATGAAGATAGTCACACCTGTATGCAGATAGTCACACCTGTATGAAGATAGTCACACCTGTATGAAGATAGTCACACCTGTATGCAGATAGTCACACCTGTATGAAGATAGTCACACCTGTATGAAGATAGTCACACCTGTATGAAGATAGTCACACCTGTATGAAGATAGTCACACCTGTATGCAGATAGTCACACCTGTATGAAGATAGTCACACCTGTATGCAGACACCTGCATTTCTGCCATGCTTAAACTGCTGTCTATAAACTAGATACCCATCAGGCTTCACTCAGAGCAAGACAACATTTGCGTCCAGAAACAAGAGACCTAACTCCAGGACTATAGAGAGCTACCTGTAAAGACATCACTGTCATCATAAAAAACACACACCATCAGATTCCAGAAATTGACACGACTGTCCTCATAAATGTACACTTTAGTCCTGTAGAAACATGTATCTCCATCTCGTGAAAGAACACCTCTGTCCTCAGGAAGGAAGACACCATTGTCTTCTTTAAAAAATTCACTGTTATTCCCAGAAAGGCACAACTTCTGTCCACAGAACAACCCACCTGTGTTCTCAGAAAGACAGACCAGTGAGTCCTAAAAGACAAAACTTTCCCCCTAAAAGGACACCTCAGTTCTCATAAAGACGTATTTATGTACCCAGAATGCTGTCCTAAGAGGAAGAAACTTTCACCTTCTATGCTTGGAAAGACTGTCCCCAGAAAGACTCCCCAGAAAGACAAACCTCCACCTATGCTTGGAAAGATTACCTCCAGAAAGATAAACTTCCACTTTTTATGCTTGGAAAGATTACTCCCAGAAAGACAAACCTCCACCTATGCTTGGACAGATTACCCCCAGAAAGACAAACTTCCACCTATGCTTGGAAAGATTACCCCCAGAAAGACAAACCTCCATCTCCTATCCTTGGAAAGATTATCCCCGGAAAGACAAACCTCCACCTCCTATCCTTGGAAAGATTGTCCCCAGAAAGACAAACCTCCACCTATGCTTGGACAGATTACCCCCAGAAAGACAAACTTCCACTTTTTATGCTTGGAAAGATTACCCCCAGAAAGACAAACCTCCACTTTTTATGCTTGGAAAGATTACCCCCCAGAAGTACAAACCTCCACCTTTTATGCTTGGAAAGATTGTCCCCAGAAGTACAAACCTCCACCTCTTATCCTTGGAAAGATTACCCCCAGAAAGACAAACCTCCACCTCCTATCCTTGGAAAGATTACCCCCAGAAAAACAAACCTCCACCTCCTATCCTTGGAAAGATTACCCCCAGAAAAACAAACCTCCACCTCCTATCCTTGGAAAGATTACCCCCAGAAAGACAAACCTCCACTTTCTGTGTTTGGAAAGATTTCCCACAGAATGACAAACAATGGATATATGGATATATCCACAAAGTCTGCCTATAACAGTGACCAGTTATCTACAGCACATTGTATCCAGAGTTACTTACACTGGAACTAATATAAAGTTGATATCATACCTGAATGAAAGTTGTTAACATAACAGTAGAAACTGTCAACAATTGACAAAACAGAGACAAGTAGTCACAGCTTGTCTCAGATGTATGTTTGTTGTTTCCTAAACCTTTCATTTATCAGCATCGTTATATTTACAACTTCTTACTTTTTTAAAAATAATTAACATGAACAAATCAGCATCAGTTCTAGTAGTTTCTAGCAAACATTTTAGCTCATTGTGAGCTGTATTTGTACATTGTTATGAGTCTCTACATATATCACAAAATCTTTCATTAAAATGCTCATAATGAAATCATGGTATGTAAGATATAAGCTGTTACTCACCTATAATGAAGTCATGGTATGTAAGATGTAAACTGTTACTCACATGTAATGAAGTCATGGTATGTAAGATATAAGTTGTTACTCATATGTAATGAAGTTATGGTATGTAAGATGTAAGCTGTTATTCACATGTAATGAAGTCATGGTATGTAAGATGTAAGCTGTTACTCACCTATAATGAAGTCATGGTATGTAAGGTGTAAGCTGTTACTCACATGTAATGAAGTCTGGTGTGTCTGTTTTTGCAGGTTTTTGCCACATATTCCACCAATGATTACGACAGACGCAACGAAGATGTGGATCCAGTTGCTGCTTCGGCTGAATACGAGTTGGAAAAACGAGTTGAGAAGATGGATGTCTTCCCAGTTTTGCTACAGAAAGGTCAGAACATTGAGTCTGAGCTCACAGTTTTCATGTTTTGTTGTATGCCTTATTCATACAAGACCATACAGCATAAAGACGTGGGAAAAGGAAGGAAAGCTCGAAATGAACATATAAACTGTATGGCACATACGAAAGGAAAGCAAGGGTCACTTATGATTTGTATGAAGCTGTGTCTGAGAATATGGTTGTTAAACATTGTAAATGCCTATGTGAAGAGCTACGGGCTGTGGTGCCAGTCTGATTGGTCCACAGTAAAGAAGGAGTAGAGGAGAGAGGGATATATGAGAAAGATGGGGTAGAACAGGTGAATGAATTCTGTTGGAGTGAAGGATCTAGCATGTAGTGGGCGAAGGAGAAAGTAGGTGAGAGCTTAGTGGGGAGGGAGTGTTACATGCAGACTGTGAATGTGGGGGAGTGGAAGGTTAGGTAAAGCTGAAGTTAGAGTTAAGCCCATGTGGTTCCAGGGTCTCATATTTGTGTATGAAGTAGGTTTCAGGGGCCTGGAGGCTTCTGTCATTGTGATTGTAACTTGGAAGTCAGGTTTTGCTCTGTTTTGCATCTTGTATTGTTCTTGTTCTATTCCCATGACTTTGGCTTGATAGATCATCAACTTGTAATGTTCATGTTCTGTTTCCATGACTTTAAGGTTGTGGCCAGATAGGTCACCATACTTTTTTTTCTTCAAGACCTGAAGATCTTGGTCTGATAGGTCACCATAATTGATTTTTGTTCCTCAGGACCTGAAGGTCTTATTCTGATAGGTCACCATAATTGATTTTTGTTCCCCAGGACCTGAATGTCTTATTCTGATAGGTCACCATAATTGATTTTTGTTCCCCAGGACCTGAATGTCTTATTCTGATAGGTCACCATAATTGATTTTTGTTCCCCAGGACCTGAATGTCTTATTCTGATAGGTCACCATAATTGATTTTTGTTCCCCAGGACCTGAATGTCTTATTCTGATAGGTCACCATAATTGATTTTTGTTCCCCAGGACCTGAAGGTCTTGGTCTGAGTATAATTGGTATGGGAGTAGGAGCAGACGCTGGACTAGAGAAACTGGGAATATTTATCAAAACTCTTACACCGGATGGTGCAGCACAGAGGTCAGACCAGTAAGTATATTGTCATTTGGTGGCTAGAGTTGGTGGTGTGTTGTCATTTGTGGCTAGAGTTGATGCCATGTAGTGGATACAGTTGATGTCATGTGGCTAGATTTGATGTCTTATGGTGGTTAGAGTTGTTGTTTATCTGAGTTCATGTTTATATTAACTCATGTTTATCCGAGTTCATGTTTATATAAAGTCATGTTTGTGTGAGTACACATTTGTGTAAAGTCATGTTTGTGTGAGTACACATTTGTATAAAGTCATGTTTTAGAATAAATTTGTATAAACTCATGTTTATGTGAGTACGAATTTGTATAAACTTATATTTATGTGAGTATAAATTTATATAAACTCATTTTTATGCAAGTACAAATGTATATAAGGTCATGTTTATGTGAGGTGATGTATATGTAAGCTCAGCTTTCTGTGAGTTCATGTTACATAGGCATACTACAGCAATGTTACTGTGAATGTGAGTTTTACTGTGAGTGTTACTGTGAGTTTTACTGTGAGTTTTACTGTGAAGTCTCAAAGTTCCGAGACATCTGTTGTTTCAAGTGAGATGTAATGAGGTGTAAGAGGTGATAATGTTTAATGTGCTAGAAGGGTCTGGACTGTTTGTTGTGTCCAGGTCAAGGATCATCTAGTTATTGTAGAGTTAATTTCCCTGATTTGTTTGTCCCAGAATCCAAGTCAACGACCAGATCATCGAGGTGGACGGGAAGAGCTTGGTGGGTGTCACTCAGGCGTACGCAGCCTCTGTCTTGAGGAACACCAGCGGCCAGGTCAAGTGAGTACACACACATGATGATAGTTGTGTGGAATCTAAAGCCATCTTGTTGCTGAACTAGTGTATGCCATATAAATATTATGTCTAAAGTAACCTGGTGAACAGCAGAATCTTGATGGTTTATGCAGTTTATCTAAAGTAACTCAATAAAAAGTGGAACCTCGATGATTTTTAAGTAGTTTATTGAGTGTAATTTGATAAACACTGGTTTTTTGGATGAATATTTTCTTCTTATGACGTTATGTCATATAAATGAATTTCTTGTCGCTAGTTTTCTAATTGGCCGAGAGAAAGACCCAAGCAAAAGTGAGGTAGCTCGGCTCATACAACAGTCTCTGGATCAGGACAGACGGAGGGAGGAAATGAGGGAGAAGGAACAGCAGCGATTACGTCAGCTGGAGGATAACTTCCAGGTACGGCATGTCGCAGTTAATAAACCACTTGTGTTTGGTTGGTTTGCCGAGCTTGCTTGACTCTTAGTCTGCCGTGAAACATTGAAATGGTTTAACAGTAAAAATAAAATAACCACAGTCATACAGTCCCACCCTGTACTGAAATGTTACAAGTTGACATTGAGTCATTTTTCTGGTACAACATTGCTGCAAAGATTTTTTTTTTTTGTTACAAAAAATGTTCATGTGTCATGGGTTAAGAGGAGTAGGACAGGGTCTTGATCATCTATGGCCAACTGACTCCTCCTTCCCCCTCAGATTTGTTGCCATACTGTGGCAGTTATCATCTGTCCAGATTACACATAAATGTAGCTTGACTGGGTCACACACTTGTTGCCATACTGTGGCAGTTATCATCTGTCCAGATTACACATAAATGTAGCTTGACTGGGTCACACACTTGTTGCTTCGTCTTGCAGCCTAAAGATGAGGTGCTAGAGAGACACGTACACAGCCACCAGTATCAGCATGCCAGGTTAGATCAGGATGAGGAGTCTGGCTCAGACGCTGGGGAAGATGAGAAGGTTGATATGTACTTTTTTTGTTATTATTTTATGGTAGCACTTCATATGTCATCATTGTGTGCTTAGCATGCACGTATTGTCATATTTCCAGTGTGTTGTTAATATATTGTCATGTTTTTAGTGAGTGGTTAATATATTGTCATGTTTTTAGTGAGTGGTTAATATATTGTCGTGTTTTTAGTGAATTATTAATATATTGTCATGTTTTTAGTGAGTGGTTAATATATTGTCATGTTTTTAGTGAGTGGTTAATATATTGTCATGTTTTTAGTGAGTGGTTAATATGTTGTCATGTTTTTAGTGAGTGGTTAATATATTGTCATGTTTTCAGTGTGTGGTTAATATATATATATTGTCATGTTTTCAGTGTGTGATTAATATATATTGTCATGTTTTCAGTGTGTGATTAATATATATTGTCATGTTTTCGGTGTGTGAGTAATATATATTGTCATGTTTTCAGTGTGTGATTAATATATATTGTCATGTTTTCAGTGTGTGATTAATATATATTGTCATGTTTTCAGTTTGTGGTTAATATATATTGTCATGTTTTCAATGTGTGATTAATATATATTGTCATGTTTTCAGTGTGAGATTAATATATATTGTCATGTTTTCAGTGTGTGATTAATATATATTGTCATGTTTTCAGTTTGTGATTAATATATATTGTCATGTTTTCAGTGTGTGATTAATATATATTGTCATGTTTTCAGTGTGTGATTAATATATAGTGTCATGTTTTCAGTGTGTGATTAATATATATTGTCATGTTTTCAGTGTGTGATTAATATATATTGTCATGTTTTCAGTGCGTGATTAATATATATTGTCATGTTTTCAGTGCATGATTAATATATATTGTCACGTTTTCAGTGATGATTAATATATATTGTCATGTTTTCAATGTGTAGTTGACACATTATCATATCTCGAGTGTTTGATTAACATAGCTTCATGTATTCAGTGTTTGGTAAACATTATCACATATTCAGTTTTTGGTAAACATCATGTATTCAGTGTTTGGTAAACATATTGTCATATATTTAGCGTTTATTTAATAATTTGTCATTGTTTCAAGACTGTGTTAATATTTTCCCACATACTCATCTCTTAGCTTATTGAGTTCATGTATCTTTATCATTTTATATCTACAGTTATCTGTGAGAAAATCTTTTTAACACAAGTATCAGTGCTTTGTGACAAGAAACACAAATGACTGTCTGACTGTAACAGTGTCTATAGAAGAAACTTTTACAACCAATTCTATGAAAGCCTCAGCCAGGATTTGTAACTGAGTGTTGTGGAGGGATTTGTAACAAATAATGACTGAGAATATGAACAGACTTGTAATAAATAATGTCTGTGAGAATATGAACAAAGTAACCAGACTTGTAACAAATAATGACTGTTAGAATATGAACAAAGATGCTAAGTAACAGACTTATAACAAATAAGGACTGTGAGAATATGAAAAAAAAATGTTCAGTAACAGATCTATAACAAATAATGACAGAATATGAACAGAGATGGTAAGTAACAGACTTGTAACAAATAGTGACTGAAAATATGAGGAAAAAATATTCAGTAACAGATCTATAACAAATAATGACTGAGAATATGAACAAAGTAATAGACTTGTAACAAATAATGACTGTGAGAATATGAAAAAAAAATGTTCAGTAACAGATCTATAACAAATAATGACTGAGAATATGAACAAAGATGCAAATTAACAGACTTGTAACAAATAATGACTGAGAATATGAGCAAAGTAATGGACTTGTAACAAGTGCTGGAGTGGTAGACATTGTGAGAGTTTGTGACACTTTCTTTCTCCTGTTGTCTGAAAGGATTTTGGAAATGAGGTCGCCCGCCAACAGCTTCTGGACAAAGGGTTTCCAATGTCCGAGCAGGAGCGTCTGCAGCTGGAGCAGGAAACAGCTGCAGGGGACACTACTCCACAGTCAGCGCCCTCTAATGGTGAAGTTGCCGAAGACAGCTCACCTGAAGTGTCAGAGACGCAGTTGTCTAGAAATGTGCCGGTCACACTGGAAGGAGTCTCGGACGGGCCGGGTAGCTCCAGCGATGCCTCATCTCCAGATATGGAGCAAGAGAAACTGTATGTCAAGCTGAAGGAGGTGAGAGAATCATCTTTCTTTCTTGTGTTTGTGTGGGTGAGAGAATCATCTTTCTTTCTTGTGTTTGTGTGGGTGAGAGAATCATCTTTCTTTCTTGTTTTCAGTGTGTGATTAATATATATTGTCATGTTTTCAGTGTGTGATTAATATATATTGTCATGTTTTCAGTGTGTGATTAATATATATTGTCATGTTTTCAGTGTGTGATTAATATATATTGTCATGTTTTCAGTGTGTGATTAATATATATTGTCATGTTTTCAGTGTGTGATTAATATATATTGTCATGTTTTCAGTGTGTGATTAATATATATTGTCATGTTTTCAGTGTGTGATTAATATATATTGTCATGTTTTCAGTGTGTGATTAATATATATTGTCATGTTTTCAGTGTGTGATTAATATATATTGTCATGTTTTCAGTGTGTGATTAATATATATTGTCATGTTTTCAGTGTGTGATTAATATATATTGTCATGTTTTCAGTGTGTGATTAATATATATTGTCATGTTTTCAGTGTGTGATTAATATATATTGTCATGTTTTCAGTGTGTGATTAATATATATTGTCATGTTTTCAGTGTGTGATTAATATATATTGTCATGTTTTCAGTGTGTGATTAATATATATTGTCATGTTTTCAGTGTGTGATTAATATATATTGTCATGTTTTCAGTGTGTGATTAATATATATTGTCATGTTTTCAGTGTGTGATTAATATATATTGTCATGTTTTCAGTGTGTGATTAATATATATTGTCATGTTTTCAGTGTGTGATTAATATATATTGTCATGTTTTCAGTGTGTGATTAATATATATTGTCATGTTTTCAGTGTGTGATTAATATATATTGTCATGTTTTCAGTGTGTGATTAATATATATTGTCATGTTTTCAGTGTGTGATTAATATATATTGTCATGTTTTCAGTGTGTGATTAATATATATTGTCATGTTTTCAGTGTGTGATTAATATATATTGTCATGTTTTCAGTGTGTGATTAATATATATTGTCATGTTTTCAGTGTGTGATTAATATATATTGTCATGTTTTCAGTGTGTGATTAATATATATTGTCATGTTTTCAGTGTGTGATTAATATATATTGTCATGTTTTCAGTGTGTGATTAATATATATTGTCATGTTTTCAGTGTGTGATTAATATATATTGTCATGTTTTCAGTGTGTGATTAATATATATTGTCATGTTTTCAGTGTGTGATTAATATATATTGTCATGTTTTCAGTGTGTGATTAATATATATTGTCATGTTTTCAGTGTGTGATTAATATATATTGTCATGTTTTCAGTGTGTGATTAATATATATTGTCATGTGTTTGTGTGGGTGAGAGAATCATCTTTCTTTCTTGTGTTTGTATGGGTGAGAGAATCATCTTTCTTTGTTGTGTTTGTGTGGGTGAGAGAATCATCTTTCTTGTGTTTGTATGGATGAGAGAATCATCTTTCTTGTGTTTGTATGGGTGAGAGAATCATCTTTCTTGTGTTTGTATGGGTGAGAGAATCATCTTTCTTGTGTTTGTTTGGGTGAGAGAATCACTGCCTTTCTTGTGATTGTGTGGGTGAGAGAATCACTGTCTTTCTTATGGTTGTGTGGGTGAGAGAATCACTGTCTTTCTTGTGGTTGTGTGGGTGAGAGAATCACTGTCTTTCTTGTGGTTGTGTGGGTGAGAGAATCACTATCTTTCTTTTGGTTGTGTGGGTGAGAGAATCACTGTCTTTCTTGTGGTTGTGTGGGTGAGAGAATCACTGTCTTCTTGTGGTTGTGTGGGTGAGAGAATCACTGTCTTTCTTGTGGTTGTGTGGGTGAGAGAATCACTGTCTTTCTTGTGGTTGTGTGGGTGAGAGAATCACTGTCTTTCTTGTGGTTGTGTGGGTGAGAGAATCACTGTCTTTCTTGTGGTTGTGTGGGTGAGAGAATAACTGTCTTTCTTGTGGTTGTGTGGGTGAGAGAATCACTGTCTTTTTTGTGGTTGTGTGGGTGAGAGAATCACTGTCTTTCTTGTGGTTGTGTGGGTGAGAGAATCACTGTCTTTCTTGTGTTTGTGTGGGTGAGAGAATCACTGTCTTTCTTGTGTTTGTGTGGGTGAGAGAATCACTGTCTTTCTTGTGGTTGTGTGGGTGAGAGAATCACTGTCTTTCTTGTGTTTGTGTGGGTGAGAATCACTGTCTTCTTGTGGTTGTGTGGGTGAGAATCACTGTCTTCTTGTGGTTGTGTGGGTGAGAGAATCACTGCCTTTCTTGTGTTTGTGTGGGTGAGAGAATCACTGCCTTTCTTGTGGTTGTGTGGGTGAGAGAATCACTGCCTTTCTTGTGGTTGTGTGGGTGAGAGAATCACTGTCTTTCTTGTGGTTGTGTGGGTGAGAGAATCACTGCCTTTCTTGTGTTTAGTTGCTTCTGCTGCAGTGTGTGGCTGTATGGGTGAGAGAATCACTGCCTTTCTTGTGTTTAGTTGCTTCTACTCCAGTGTGTGGCTGTGTAGGTATTTGTGTTCAGGTGTTGAGTACTCAGGAAGTTTTCTTTTTATTTGTCTGTCTTTCCTTTCAGCCATATCAAGACACCTGTTCACAAAAGACTATCATCTTGACACAGTGCTCAGTAATTGTGTAGACAGCTGGGCATATAAGAATTGTTGACAGCATGCTCAGAGTGTAGACAGTTAAGCACATTGTTGACAGTATTTGTGTAGACAGACACATAAGAATTATTGACCACAAAGACATTATGTGTGAAGACATACTCATAGGATTTGTTGACAGCATGCCCAGTATGTTTGTAGACAGACACATAAGATTTATTGACAGCATGCCCAGCATGTAGACAGCACATAAAGCATTTTGTTGACACTGCTTAGTGCGTAGACAAACCTGTAAGCACATTATATTGACAGTATGCACTGACTAACTGAAGCATTTGCTGTTAGTACAAGAATCAGGATATCAGATATCTGCCTCTCAGTACAAGAATCATGGATATCAGTTATCTGACTCTTAGTACAAGAATCATGGATATCAGTTATCTGGCTCTTAGTACAAAAATCATGGATATCAGTTATCTGGCTCTTAGTACAAGAATCATGAATATCAGTTATCTGGCTCTTAGTACAAGAATCATGGATATCAGTTATCTGGCTCTTAGTACAAGAATCATGGATATCAGTTATCTGGCTCTTAGTACAAGAATCATGGATATCAGTTATCTGGCTCTTAGTACAAGAATCATGGATATCACTGGCTCTTAGTACAAGAATCATGGATATCAGTTATCTGGCTCTTAGTACAAGAATCATGGATATCAGTTATCTGGCTCTTAGTACAAGAATCATGGATATCAATTATCCAGCTCTTAGTACAAGATTCATGGATATCAATTATCCGACTCTTAGTACAAGATTCATGGATATCAGTTATCTGGCTCTGACATGTTCTTGTATATTTTCACAGAGTCACTACAAGCTGGCAGTGGCAGAAGCTGAGGTTGCTAAGCTGAAGGCCAGGGTAGGGCGTAGTTTTGTGGCAGTCACTTCTAGTTGTACCTGATGTTTGTCTGTACATGGACATAATCACTGAAAGCTAGAAGACTAGATAGTTTATATATGTCACAGAAAGCTAGATAATTTATATATGTCGCAGAAAACTAGATAGTTTGTATAAGTCACAGAAAGCTAGATAGTTTATAAATGTCTCATAAAGCTAGATTGTTTATATATGTCACAGAAAATTGGATAGTTTATGTGTCACAGAAAGCTAGGTAGTTTATACGTGTCACAGAAAACTAGATAGTTTATACGTGTCACAGAAAGCTAGATAGTTTATATATGTCACAGAAAGCTAGATAGTTTATATATGTCACAGAAAACTATATAGTTCATATATATCACGGAAAGCTAGGTAGTTTATATGTCACAAAAAACTAGATAGTTTTTATGTCACTGAAGGCTGAGTAAGTTTTTATAAGTTACTGAAGGCTAGATAGTTTATATAAGTCACAGAAAGCTAGATAGTATTTACATGTTGCAGAAAGCTAGTTTATATAAACGAATGAATGAATGAATGATCTTTATTTTTAAAGGGTAAAGAATTGGGCACACAGGCCCATCTTACATTCTGCTCTTCATCACTTCATTCTTTCATTCTTCCCACACACTCGATTTAGTACAAGTATACAAATTACATTAGGAAAAAACATATCAAAAGAGTGTACGATTAAACTATTACATTCAAAGTAAAAGAGAAGAAGTAATTAACCTAATAAACTAGCACTCACACACGCATGCATGCACACACACAGACATATACATAAACAAAAATACATTTTCAGTACATATCTTCTGATTTGTTTTTTTTTAACAAACATTAAGATCTGCCTCAGATTCATTGTGACAGAAAGCTAGATAGTTTATTTAAGTCACAGAAAGCTAGACTTTATGAAAGTGACAAAAGCTAGATTTACTGTGCCACAGATATTACTGGCAATTCCTAGTATGAGTTATATGTACAGTCAACAGAGGGTGAAGACTCCCTATCTGATGAGACAATCAGCGACCCATAGCTGATATGCCAATGTCCGGGTTAGCAAACCATAGCTGACCAAGACCCTGTCCCACCTCTCCATGGTACCCCAAGCTACAGGCCTAGCCTGACTAACGGGGCAGGGATCGCCATAGCCCCCATGGTGGTGGAGTCTGCTAAAGAAGCATTGCACACCCCCTGCTTTTTAGCTGTACTCCGGGACTGAAAAAGTAGCCGCCATAACCCGCCCCCCACGCCACTACGATGATGTACATCAACATCTCTACAGCATCAGCTGCAAAGAATAACAGCTCGCAGTAACAGGGAGTTTGTACAAGTACAAGTACAGTCTACAGCTCTTACAAGAATAAGATAAGCAGGAACACGCTTCAGATTATCTTGTTGTATGTGGACATATGTAACTTTGGCTCATCTGTGTTGTAAATAAACACACACACACACACACACACTGCAGATCTTGTATTATTTTCTTCTGTGAGGAAACAAACAACTGGGGAAGATGGCAGTTGAAATGACTTACAGATTTTTTTTTTAATTGCTGAGAATTTCAGCTGGGAATCATGGCTGTATGTCTTGTTGTTGTTATCCTTTCATCTGAATGTTCCTTGTTCTATATTTTGTTGTTATCCTTTCATCTGAATGTTCCTTGCTCTATGTTTTGTTGTTGTTATCCTTTCATCTGAATGTTCCTTGTTCTATGTTTTGTTGTTGACAAATTCTGTCGGAATGTTTGGTTAAAAATGAGAATAAGATATAAATGTAGTTAGGGATGGCAGAGAAGAAGGAGAAGCTAAGGGGTGCTTTGTCCTTGACCTCTTCAGGTTCTGGTACTGGAAGGAGCTGAAAGTCAGAAGAAGGTCTTAGAGAAAAAACTGGAGGATTTGACCAGAAAATGTCATGAGAGAGACAAACATTTTGATGTCTTGAAGAAGGAGCTGGCTCAGTACAAGGTGAGGAATCTGGTGTGTGAAGGCTGTGCGTGTGAGTGAGAGAGGTAGTTGTTGTACAGCCATGAATTGTGAGACATCCCTCAGAATCTGATGTGTGAAGGCTGTGCATGTGAGTGAGAGAGGTAGTTGTTGTACAACCTTGAATTGTGAGACATCCCTCAGAATCTGATGTGTGAAGGCTGTGCGAGTGAGAGAGGTAGTTGTTGTACAACCATGAATTGTGAGACATCCCTCAGAATGTTATGGGTGGACCTTTCTTTATAGTCTCATAAGTTTACATTCTTACGTTATTATATCACATTCACATGTGCACAAACTTATCACCTTCATACTTGTGGCCAGTCTTTCATTCTTCTGTGAACTTGCTTTTGTTGTATAAAATACTACATTCACACTCACATTTACCACATTGTCTTTCACATAGTTGTCAGTCTCTCTCTCACTCCGAACCTTAAGTGCCCAGGGCACATGGGGCTTCCGCAAGGGTTTTCCACAAATGCCTGTCCTTTGCCTTTTTTTTTCTGCTCTTGTCCATCAAGTGAACCCTCTATTGCTCAACATTCTTTCTGTTGTTCTTCTCCATGTCTCTTTTGGTCTACCCTTACTTCTGTTCCCTTGTGGAGTCCATCTTAGTGCTATTTTTGGTAGTGAGTTGTCAGTCATTCAGAGCACATGTCCTAACCAACGCCAGCATCTTTCCTCAGTAATTGTTGTCAGTGGTTTCATCTGCATTTCTGCTAATAAGATGTTATTTCTTATGGTGTTTGGCCAAAATATTCTTCTTATTCTTCGTAAATATTTAGTCTGGAAAGAATTCAACTTGTTTTCTATGGTTTTGGTGATTTTCCAGCATTCACTTCCATAGAGTATTACACTTAGAACATTACTCTTAAGTATCCTGATTTTCATCTTCATGCTTAGTTTTTTAGATTTCCATATAGTCTGCAGCACTTCAAAAGCCTGGTTTGCTCTAGTAAGTCTGTTGTTGATGTCCTCTGTGCTGTCTCCATTTTCTACTACTCTACTGCCAAGATATACAAATTCATTGACCTCCTCCACTAACTTGTTATCTACTCTGAGTACATTTCTGTTGTTCACATTTTGCTTCATTAACTTTGTCTTTCCTATGTTGATCTTTAGTCCTATGTTGTTTGCATCCTGAGTTAGCTTGTTTATTTTATCTTGCATATCTTTTTGGCTGCTTGATAGTAGACAAATGTCATCTGCAAAGTCAAGGTCCTTCAGCACTGTGTCAAGGGTCCATTGTAATCCTCTGTGTTTGTCTGATGTTGCCTCCTTCATTAACCAGTCCACTGCCAAGATAAATAATGCTGGTGATAGTACACATCCCTGCTTCACTCCTGTTTGTATCCTAAAGCTGCTGGAGGTATGTTCTCCACAGATTACTTTGCACTAAAAACTGTTTAGGACTTTGATTACATTCACTATCTTATGAGGGAGGCCATGCCATCTTAGGATTTTCCACAGTGCATCTCTGTTGACACTGTCAAAGGCTTTCTCTAAATCTATAAACAATGCATATGTTGTGCTATGCCACTCATTTGCCTGTTCTAATATTTGTCTAAGTACAAATATGTGGTCTATGACTGATCTTCCTTTCCTAAATCCTGCCTGCTCTTTCCGAAGTTTTCCCTCAAGTGCTGGTACAATTCTGTTGATGATTATTCTGCAGAGTACTTTACTGGTGAGTGGCAGTAGGGTAATGCCTCTCCAGTTCCCACAATCTCTGAGGTCACCCTTCTTTCATTGTTTTACTATAAGGCCAGTTTTCCACTCCTCTGGGGCTTTTTCTAGATCCCAAATTTGTTGTAATATCCGGCAAAGTTGGTTTGGTGTTTCTATTTCATCTGCTTTCAGTATCTGAGCAGTCACTTCATCTTCACCTGGTGCCCTGTCTAATTTTAGCTTCTTTATTGCCTCCTTTACTTCATTTATTGTTATTGGTCCTGTATTGATGTTTAGTTCCGTTTTTGCTTCAGGTATGTCTATTGTTTGTGCTGCTTGTGTTCTGTTTAGTAGGGTGTTGTCAGTTCACATTCATATAATTTTGTCATATATGCTTGTGGCACATAAGACATATGTGTACAGAAATATGTTGCTGGGCTGTGGTGTGGTTAGTCTACCAACTTCTGGTAATGTTCACTCATTGACCCACCATCTGTCACTGATCTTGTCAATCTGTGACCTACAGTAGCCTCTCAGAGTCACCAAGTTCTGGTAAGTGTGTCAGTACTCACTCAAACTTGCCCTGACCTTGTCAATCTGTGACCTACAGGACATGATGGTAGCCTCTCAGAGCCAGCACATAGAGCTAGAGAAGAAGGTGAAAGAGTTGGGGGCTCTGGAAAAGAAGTACCACAAGGCCAAAAAACTCATCAAAGACTACCAGTTAAGGTGAGTCACTGTAGTCATCTTGTCACTTTTGGTGTCTTGTCACTTTGTATCTTGTCTCCTGTGACACACAGTTTGTAGACATTTGATGTTGATAGTTGTCTGTAAATTGTCTTAGATGTGATGGTCATCAGTGTTGTTATCATATGTGCCCAACCTGCAAATTTGATACCAGTTCAGATTTTCCGACTTGTTATCTTGGTACTGTGTGTTTTTGTCTCTAGTTCTGTTAGATCTGTGTACTTGACATCTCCCAGTGTTTGTGTTTCTAGTTCTGTTAGATCTGTGTACTTGACATCTCCCAGTGTTTGTGTTTCTAGTGCTGTTAGATCTGTGTACTTGACATCTTCCAGTGTTTGTGTTTCTAGTGCTGTTAGATCTGTGTACTTGACATCTTCCAGTGTTTGTGTTTCTAGTTCTGTTAGATCTGTGTACTTGACATCTCCCAGTGTTGTGTTTCTAGTTCTGTTAGATCTGTGTACTTGACATCTCCCAGTGTTTGTGTTTCTAGTGCTGTTAGATCTGTGTACTTGACATCTTCCAGTGTTTGTGTTTCTAGTTCTGTTAGATCTGTGTACTTGACATCTCCCAGTGTTTGTGTTTCTAGTTCTGTTAGATCTGTGTACTTGACATCTCCCAGTGTTTGTGTTTCTAGTGCTGTTAGATCTGTGTACTTGACATCTTCCAGTGTTTGTGTTTCTAGTGCTGTTAGATCTGTGTACTTGATATCTCCCAGTGTTTGTGTTTCTAGTTCTGTTAGATGTGTGTACTTGACATCTCCCAGTGTTTGTGTTTCTAGTTCTGTTAGATCTGTGTACTTGACATCTCCCAGTGTTGTGTTTCTAGTTCTGTTAGATCTGTGTACTTGACATCTCCCAGTGTTTGTGTTTCTAGTGCTGTTAGATCTGTGTACTTGACATCTTCCAGTGTTTGTGTTTCTAGTTCTGTTAGATCTGTGTACTTGACATCTCCCAGTGTTTGTGTTTCTAGTTCTGTTAGATCTGTGTACTTGACATCTCCCAGTGTTTGTGTTTCTAGTGCTGTTAGATCTGTGTACTTGACATCTTCCAGTGTTTGTGTTTCTAGTGCTGTTAGATCTGTGTACTTGATATCTTCCAGTGTTTGTGTTTCTAGTTCTGTTAGATGTGTGTACTTGACATCTCTCAGTGTTTGTGTTGTATATATGAATGTATCAGATCATGGTATATGACTGTATCAGATCATGGTATATGACTATCAGATCATGGTATATGACTGTATCAGATCATGGTATATGACTATCAGATCATGGTATATGACTATCAGATCACGATATATATGACTATCAGATCACGGTATATGACTATAAGATCATGGTATATGACTATAAGATCATGGTATATGACTATAAGATCATGGTATATGACTATAAGATCATGGTATATGACTGTATCAGATCATGGTATATGACTGTATCAGATCATGGTATATGACTGTATCAGATCATGGTATATGACTATCAGATCACGATATATGACTATCAGATCATGGTATATGACTATAAGATCATGGTATATGACTATAAGATCATGGTATATGACTATAAGATCATGGTATATGACTATAAGATCATGGTATATGACTGTATCAGATCATGGTATATGACTGTATCAGATCATGGTATATGACTGTATCAGATCATGGTATATGACTATCAGATCACGATATATATGACTATCAGATCATGGTATATGACTATAAGATCATGGTATATGACTATAAGATCATGGTATCAAAGTGTGGATCTGTTTCAGGGAGAAAGACTTCATTCAGGAGAGAGAGTCTCTTCTAGAGCAGCAGGCAGAGAAGGATCAGCAGTACAACTCTCTGGTTAAGTCCTTGAAGGATAGGGTAAGATATAAACATAGATAAGATAGAGATACAAACAGTGAAGGATAGGGTAAGATATAAACATAGATAAGATAGAGATAAAAACAGTGAAGGATAGGGTAATATATAAACATACATAAGATAGAGATACAAACTGCAGTACAGCTCCCTGGTTAAGAGAGATAAAAAACAACAGTACAACTCCCTGGTTAAGTCCTTGAAGGATAGGGTAAGATATAAACATAGATAAGACAGAAATTAAAAAAAAAAAACAACGGTACAACTCCCTGCTTAACTCTTTCCACCCGCATTACTTCCAAAACATTCCTTAGTTTTTGATGACGTGGACATTTTGGAGAAGGGCACGGACATTTTGTGTAAAAGTTACTGTACCAACCTAATTCCATGATCACTATGTGTGTATCACGTTAAAATAAGTGGAAATGAATGAATAAGTTATTTGTCATTAAAAAACAAAGAAAAGAAAAGAAAAAAACGCGCGCGAAACAATGGAACGATTTTTTGGTGCTAAAAAAATGTTAGGGCTGAGCAATAAAATCATCTTTATATTTACCTTACTTGTGTCATAATCCAATATAGAATACATAGTCATTCAAATTTCAACACAGAAAAATCAGTATTTATGGATGTTTGTGACATCCGATAAATCTAACAGGTCAACAGCTACGAGAAACACATATAGTAAGACAGGTCTGGTCGGTTGGTGTGACCATTCTACCACTCGATCTCGAAATAGACTTGAAAAAACCCCCCTATCTAAACATCCAACATGGCTTCTTCATCCCACGTGCTAGTAACGTTGGATTCAGAAGAGTTCTAACTGGTTAAATGAAAAGTAACATCGTGTTTTCAGCGAAAGAAACTCCGAAGCCGTATAGGGCTCTTGAGGGTGGGATAGCACATACCGCAAAGATCCACATGGGGCTCGTGCAAGTGGAAACAGTTAAGTCCTTGAAGGATAGGGATAAACAGATAAAATATAGATTAAAAAAGACAACAGTACAACTCCCTGGTTAAGTCCTTGAAGGATAGGGTAAGACATAAACAGATAAAATATAGATAAAAAACAACAGTACATCTCCCTGGTTAAGTCCTTGAAGAATAGGATAAGACATAAACATTATAAATACAAAGCCTGACAATTAAGTAATGAGACTAATTCCATTTAAAAAAAAATAAAAAAACAGTTGATGATATAACCTGTATTTTATTCAAAATAAGACCATTGTGCATTGATACAGTGAGTGGCACAATCTAATAAACACTGGAACGACCTCTGCAGTTCTGTTGGTATGGTCCTTAAACTTGATGTTACGGCCCTTTTGATATCATCAGTATCACCAAAGAAGCGTCCTTTCAATGGTAACTTTAACTTTGAGAATAGAAAATAATCGCAGGGAGACAAATCTGGGGAATAGGGTGGATGGTTGAGAATGCACAGTTGTTTTTGGGCAAAAAATTCCTGTACAACTACCACCTGGTTAGTTGGTGCATTATCATAAAGAAGGAAAAAACTGCCAGGTGTTGAATACTCAGGTCGGACTCGGAGAATGCTTTTTAACACATACATCCTTCCTGTGCCGTTAAACGTCATGTAGGACCCACGTGGTAGTTGGCCGAGATGTCCTGTCAAGGCCAGTTTTTCAATCTCATCAAGGGATGTTATGTCCACTGAATTGGCTTCTCTTAACAATGTCCTCTTTAGAGTTTTTCGTGGTTGATATCTTTTTCTTCGGCTTGCTGTGTTCCATTTGATAGCTTGTTTTGGGATTCTCTGATTGTTTCTTCTCATCACATGGCCTACATATGTCCATCTTCTTTTTCTGATCACCCATGAGACAGGTTCTTGTTTGCTCATCTGTCTGATCTCTGCGTTGTTCTGGAATTCGTTCCACTTTATACCAGGTATTTTCCTTAGGCATTTGTTTTTGAAAGAGTCTAATTCCTTGTCTATTTCTTTAGTTGTTTTCCAGCTTTCACATGCATAAATGAGGCTGGATATTACATTTGAATTGAATAATCTTAACTTGGTTTTTGTGCTTATAACTTTTGAATGCTATATGTTCTCAAGATTCTTGAAGGTCAATGCTGCTTTGGCAATTCGAATTCTAATTCCTTTTCTGGTGTGCTTTTCAGTAGGTGTTTCAAAATACCTAAAATAACTTAGGCAGTGACAGTCTGTCCTTCTGGAATAAATTCTTTGTAAACAACTCATCTGCTGTCATAGAAGCACACCAACATGTCTTCACTTTTGACTTTTGAAGATGAATATTTTTGCTTTTTGATGATAATGATGACTTCCACTGAGCACTTTGGCGTCTAGTTGTGCGATCATAGCAGAAAATCCATGTTTCATCCTCTGCAACAATCAGATTTAAGAAATGTTTATTTCTGTGACATGTTTTGATGATGTCTTTTGTGTACTCAACACGCTGATGTTTTTGGTCATCAGACAACGAATTTGGTACAAACTGGCAAGAAGCTTTTTTCTTGCCCAAATCTTCCACTAAAATTTTACAAATGGTCTCTCGGTTCACACCAAATTCATCTGCCATCATCCTCACAGAGAAACAACAGTCCTCTTGTATCTGTTCTCTGACTTTTGCAATGAGTTCCTCATTACAAACAGAAATGCGTCCATATCTAGTTGCATTTGTAATCATTTCCATGCCACTTTTAAATTGTGACTACCACCTGAATATCTGTGCATGAGATAAACAATTATCCCCATAAACTTGTCGCATCAATTCAACTGTCTCAATGGCACTTTTTCCGACTTTTAAACAGAATTTATGGTTAGCTTTTTGCTCCATGCTGATTATGTAACAATGCACCTCTAACTAGGTCAACAAAATGGTGGCTTATTTATCATTTGCTTATTGGGCAATGATGAAAAGTTGCCAGATCATAGATAAAGATTGCCTCTTTGGGTTCCATGCTTTGCTTCATAGATGGCATTTTTGTCTTGGTCATAATAAAATCAGTCTCATTGCTTAATTGTCTGAACTCATATGAGTAAAGATAAAAAAAATTAGCAGTGAATCTCATTTGTTAAATCTTTGAAGAATAAGGTGAGACACAAAAATTGTGGATAAGAAAAGAGATGAAAAAGGCATAACAGGTCCTGGCTATAAACGTTGTAAATAGGAAGGAGGATAAAATATTTGCTGTTCAACTTACTTGTTAAATCTTTGAAGGATAAGGGTAAGATAAAGATATTCTGGATAAGAACAGAGATAAACACTATTTATATCCATTGATCGTGGTAACTGGCAGTTACCAGTAAATTTCGAGTTAAAAGAGAGAAAATCTTAAACTTTTGGAGGTCGTTGCTTGCTGTAATCATTATGTTATCGTTATCAAAGTGCTAGCAGAAAACAACTGTTGAAATTGATTGATGGTGTCAAATTTCCATGGAGGGTAGTCAGACCAGTAGGTTGATGGTGTCAAATTTCCATGGAGGGTAGTCAGACCAGTAGGTTGATGGTGTCAAATTTCCATGGAGGGTAGTCAGACCAGTAGGTTGATGGTGTCAAATTTCCATGGAGGATAGTCAGACCAGTAGATTGATGGTGTCAAATTTCCATGGAGGGTAGTCAGACCAGTAGGTTGATGGTGTCAAATTTCCATGGAGGGTAGTCAGACCAGTAGGTTGATGGTGTCAAATTTCCATGGAGGGTAGTCAGACCAGTAGGTTGATGGTGTCAAATTTCCATGGAGGGTAGTCAGACCAGTAGGTTGATGGTGTCAAATGTCCATGGAGGGTAATCAGACCAGTAGGTTGATGGTGTCAAATTTCCATGGAGGGTAGTCAGACCAGTAGGTTGATGGTGTCAAATGTCCATGGAGGGTAGTCAGACCAGTAGGTTGATGGTGTCAAATTTCCATGGAGGGTAGTCAGACCAGTAGGTTGATGGTGTCAAATTTCCATGGAGGGTAGTCAGACCAGTAGGTTGATGGTGTCAAATTTCCATGGAGGGTAGTCAGACCAGTAGGTTGATGGTGTCAAATTTCCATGGAGGGTAGTCAGACCAGTAGGTTGATGGTGTCAAATTTCCATGGAGGGTAGTCAGACCAGTAGGTTGATGGTGTCAAATTTCCATGGAGGGTAGTCAGACCAGTAGGTTGATGGTGTCAAATTTCCATGGAGGGTAGTCAGACCAGTAGGTTGATGGTGTCAAATTTCCATGGAGGGTAGTCAGACCAGTAGGTTGATGGTGTCAAATTTCCATGGAGGGTAGTCAGACCAGTAGGTTGATGGTGTCAAATTTCCATGGAGGGTAGTCAGACCAGTAGGTTGATGGTGTCAAATTTCCATGGAGGGTAGTCAGACCAGTAGGTTGATGGTGTCAAATTTCCATGGAGGGTAGTCAGACCAGTAGGTTGATGGTGTCAAATTTCCATGGAGGGTAGTCAGACCAGTAGGTTGATGGTGTCAAATGTCCATGGAGGGTAGTCAGACCAGTAGGTTGATGGTGTCAAATTTCCATGGAGGGTAGTCAGACCAGTAGGTTGATGGTGTCAAATTTCCATGGAGGGTAGTCAGACCAGTAGGTTGATGGTGTCAAATTTCCATGGAGGATAATCAGACCAGTAGGTTGATGTTGTCAAATTTCCTTGGAAGGTAGGTAATCAGCCAGTTTTGCCTTTGACTGAGATGGTGAGCATTTTGTAAAGATGAAATCTTGCTGCAGATAAGCTAATAACAAAATTTCACACAAACATTTCATCCCTCCGATTTTATAAAGTGCCAAATGTTGTATTGAGATGAGAAAATCTGTACTTCAGAAAGTGCTTCATGTAAAGTAAAAGACAGGTACAATTGTCATAGGTTTCAAAAAACCCTAGCACAGTTACTGCTTACATGTATCATAACCTGACAGGATATGCTGTAGAGAGAGCAGCCCTATACGGTTGTCAGGTGTGTTTGCATGTATCATAACCTGACAGGATATGCTGTAGAGAGAGCAGCCCTATATGGGTTGTCAGGTGTGTTTGCATGTATCATAACCTGACAGGATATGCTGTAGAGAGAGCAGCCCTATATGGTTGTCATGTGTGTTTGCATGTATCATAACCTGACAGGATATGCTGTAGAGAGAGCAGCCCTATATGGGTTGTCATGTGTGTTTGCATGTATCATAACCTGATAGGATATGCTGTAGAGAGAGCAGCCCTATATGGGTTGTCAGTTGTGTTTACATTTATCATAACCTAGATATGCTGTAGAGAGAGCAGCCCTATATGGTTGTCAGGTATGTATATGGTTGTCAGGTGTGCACATGATTGTCAGGTGTTATGTGTAACCTGTTGCAGATATTCATGCTAGAGAAGGACCTGACGGAGGTACAGAAGGCAGCTGGACTGCCGCCTGTAGTGCCCAGTGCGGAAGACATTGAGATGCCCCAGTCTCCTAGCAGACCCGTGCCATTAGTCAGACCAACAGAGACTGCACTGGGTTAGTATTTCTTCTGTAACATTCTCTGTAATGTAACACAGGGACAGTATTTGTTTTATAGCACACACTACAATGTAGCAAAGAACAGGGACAGTCCTTGTTCTGTCTGCTTGACACACTGTAATGTAACAGTGGACAGGGACAGTACTTGTTCTGTCTGCTTGACACACTGTAATGTAACAGTGGGCAGGGACAGTGTTCCTTAAACACACTGTAATGTAGCAGTGGACAGGGACAGTATTTGTTCTTTAAACACACTGTAATGTAACAGTGGACAGGGACAGTATTTGTTCTTTAAACACACTGTAATGTAGCAGTGGACAGGGACAGTATTTGTTCTTTAAACACACTGTAATGTAGCAGTGGACAGGGACAGTATTTGTTCTTTAAACACACTGTAATGTAACAGTGGAAAGGGACAGTATTTGTTCCTTAAACACACTGTAATGTAGCAGTGGATAGGGACAGTATTTATTTTATACCACTCACTACGTGATGGTTGGTGACTTAGTGAAAACTGTAGTAACTTGGTAAATTGTCTATTTCTGTAATTTCTACATACATACAAGGTCCGACAATTAAGTAATGAGACTGATTTTATTATGGCCAAGACAAAAATGCCGTCTATGAAGCAAACCATGGAATCCAAAGAGGCATTCTTTATCTATGATCTGGCAACTTTTCATCACCACCCAATAAGCACACGACAGACAAGTCACCACTTTGTTGACCTTGTTAGAGGTGCATTGTTACATAATCAGCATGGAGGAAAAAGCTAACCATAAATTCTGTTTAAAACTTTGAAAAAGTGCCACTGACACAGCTGAATTGATGCGACAAGTTTATGGGGATAATTATTTATCTCATGCACAGATATTCAGGTGGTAGTCACGATTTAAAAGTGGCATGGAAATGATTACAAATGCCACTAGACATGGATGCCCAATTTCTGTTTGTAATGAGGAACTCATTGCAAAAGTCAGAGAACAGATACAAGAAGATTGTTGTTTCTCTGTGAGGATGATGGCAGATGAGTTTGGTGTGAACCGAGAGACCATTTGTAAAATTTCAGTGGAAGATTTGGGCAAGAAAAAAGCTTCTTGCCAGTTTGTACCAAATTCGTTGTCTGATGACCAAAAACATCAGCGTGTTGAGTACACAAAAGACATCATCAAAGCGTGTTGCAGAAATAAACATTTCTTAAATTTGATTTTTTAAGAAGATGAAACAGATTTTCTGCTACGATCCCACAACCAAATGCCAAATTGCTCAGTGGAAGTCATCATCATCACCAAAAGGCCAAAAATGTCATCTTCAAAAGTCAAAAGTGAAGACAGTGTTGGTGTGCTTCTACAACAGCAAAGGAGTTACTCACAAAGAATTTATTCCAGAGGGACAGACTGTCACTGCCAAAGTTTATTTAAGTATTTTGAAACGCCTATTGAAAAGGATTCTCCGAGTCCGACCTGAGTATTCAACACCTGGCAGTTTTTTCCTTCTTTATGATAATGCACTGGCTAACCAGGCAGTAGTTGTACAGGAATTTTTTGCCCAAAAACAAGCGTGTGTTCTCAATCATCCACCCTATCCCCTAGATTTGTCTCCCTACGATTATTTTCTATTCCCAAAATTAAAGTTACCATTGAAAGGATGCTTCTTTCACGATACTGATGACATCCAAAGGGCCGTAACATCCAGTTTAAAGGCCATACTAACAGAAGAACTGCAGAGATCGTTCCAGTGTTTGTTAGATCGCGCCACTCGTTGTTATCAGTGTGTAAGGGACTTATTTGAATAAAATACAGGTTATATCTCCAACCATTTTTTATTTTATTTTTTATGGAATTAGTCTCATTATTTAAATGTCGGACCTTGTACATTCCAACATTTTCTCTCTCTCTCTCCTTGTAATTAAGTAATATCTTATCCTGGATGTAAACCTCTTCTTCATGTGTAATGTAGTGTCTTGTCCTTGATTTAGTACCTGTCCTCCTTGTGTAATGTAATATCTTGTACTTGATGTAGTACCTGTCGTCCTTGTGTAATGTAGTATCTTGTACTTGATGTAGTACCTGTCCTCCCTGTGTAATGTAGTATCTTGTACTTGATGTAGTACCTGTCCTCCCTGTGTAATGTAGTATCTTGTACTTGATGTAGTACCTGTCCTCCCTGTGTAATGTAGTATCTTGTACTTGATGTAGTACCTGTCCTCCCTGTGTAATGTAGTATCTTGTATTTGATATAGTACCTGTCCTCCTTGTGTAATGTAGTATCGTGTACTTGATGTAGTACCTGTCCTCCTTGTGTAATGTAGTATCCCTTAATGAAATGTAATTCCATGTCATATCTAAGATTTATAGACATACTTTTTTGGTAGTGTTTCATGTACACATCTTACACAACACACTTTGTAGACACACTTATTGTAGTGTTTCACGTACACATTTCTATGGTTTTCTTTCCAACAGTCCACCTGACAGAAGAGTCACTGTCGCCACTGAACCAGTCCTCGGAAGATGTCCTGGATACTTCCACCTGTTCCGAGATTTCTGATCCGACAACATCTCCAGGTAACAGTTCATGTCTGTCTGTTTGTCTCTGTTTCTGAGCAGTGTCTTGCTGTGTCCAGACTTCTGTTTTCATTGTGTTGACTTATGTCATATGTCAACTTTTCCTGTCATATATCTGGCTTTCATGTCACATGTCATTTCAGGTTTTCCTGTCATATATCTGGCTTTCATGTCATAGGTCATATCAGGTTTTTCTGTCATATATCTGGCTGTCATGTCATAGGTCATGCCAGGTTTTCCTGTCATATATCAGATGATGTCGCTCCATAATAATGATCTTTGAAGTTAGTTTCATAATTATCATGTTGCAACACTTTAACGGCACGCGGAGAAGGCTTTAGGTCAGTCTTCCAAATCTTTTTGTAGAAAGGTATCTTGTTTTCTAATGACATAATTTTGTACAGAAGTTACAGGCCAGTGAATTAGCCTAATGTTTATGAAACAAGAATTTGCTGTAATGTTGTGCACATGTTTACAATTGTTCGGTTGCATATGAAGCCGTATGTCTGAATTAGATTGATTTGTTCCGACAGTCTTTGAAGAGTCTTTCACCCTGGAGAGAGCGTTTCCTTCGTCCGCAGCCCCTCTTACCGCAGATGTTGGTGTCACAGAGCCCAGTTTTCCCTTAGCAGAGGACCAGTTCAAGTAAGTCTGTCCTGTCTGTGGAGGAGGTGTGAGAGTGGAGGAGGTGTGAGAGAACAGTGCTAGTCTGTCACACTGAACTTGACAAGTCTGTCTGCGGAATTTCAGGCTTGAGAGTCTTGGTGTCTTAGGTCATGCTGGAGGTGTCAAGCTTGAAAGTCGTCGTGTCTTACATCATGCTGGAGATGTCAAGTTTGAAAGTCTTTGTGTCTTACATCATGCTGGAGGTGTCAAGTTTGAAAGTCTTTGTGTCTTACATCATGCTGGAGGTGTCAGGTTTGAAAGTCTTGGTGATTTTCTGTGCATGAGTGGGTGAGAAAGAGAGAGAGGTTTTCTGTGTATGTATGGATGAGAAGAGAGATAGGTTTTCCGTGTATGAGTGGGTGAGAAAGAGAGGTTTTCTGTGTATGAGTGGGTGACAAAGAGAGGTTTTCTGTGTATGTGTGGATGAGAAAGAGAGAGGTTTTCTGTGTATGTGTGGGTGAGAAAGAGAGAGGTTTTCTGTGTATGTATGGATGAGAAGAGAGAGGTTTTCTGTGTATGAGTGGGTGAAAAAGAGAGAGGTTTTCTGTGTATGAGTGGGTGAGAAAGAGAAAACTAGTATTTGATTTAATCAAGAAATAAGATTTCAGATCAAAGTTTGCCTAACATAACTTACCGATATAAGGAATTGGCTGGGATATATAAACAGATATAACAAACTTGGCTGGGATATATAAACAGATATAACAAACTTGGCTGGGATATATAAACAGATATAACAAACTTGGCTGGGATATATAAACAGATATAACAAACTTGGCTGGGATATATAAACAGATATAACAAACTTGGCTGGGATATATAAACAGATATAACAAACTTGGCTGACAGATGTAAACAGATACCAGGGGTGATTGATAAGTTCGTGGCCTAAGGTACAAGTACTTGAAACACACAGTTGATATTACGTGCATTTGTAGATCAAGTTAATGTAAGATTAAATACCAAGTTTAAAGAAATTAACTGCAACCAGTTTTTTTTTAACAGGCTACTGAAGTGGTAAGGGGTGGCAGAAATTGAGAAAATGGATAAAATTTCCCATTGAGTTGTCATTCGCTACCTCTGCATCAAGAGCTTATCATTGAAGACGATCCATGAGGATATGGTGGAGACTCTAGGGGAGAGTGCCCCTTCTTACAGCACAGTGAAGAAATGGGCAGCTCAGTTTAAACATGGAAGGGAGAGTCTGAAAGATGATCCCCATCCAGGAAGACCAAGACCAAGAACGGTAACCACCGATGAAACCACCGACAGAATCCATGACATGATAATGGAGGATCGACGAATAACTGAGCAGTACATTGCTATTGAGTTGGGCATCTCCCAGGAATGTGTTCATGCCATTATTCACAATGATCTTCAAATGACAAAAGTCTCTTATCAATGGATCCTGAAACTTCTTGGAGCTGATCACAAATGACACCGTCTCAACATGTCAAGTGACAATCTTGGCCATTTTCCTGTAGATCCTGAAAAGTTTCTTCAGCAATTTGTGACTATGGATGAGACTTGGATTCATCATTTTCAACCAGAAACCAAAGAACAGTCAAAGCAGTGGAAACATCATGGATCCCCACCTCCAAAGAAAGCAAGGGTGGTTCTGTCTGCAGGCAAAGTGATGGCTTCTATTCTTTGGGATTCAGACGGTGTGCTACTGGTAGACTATCTTTAAAAGGGTGGAAAAGTCACGTGGGCCTATTACGCTAATCTTGTGAAGCAACTGTGGGTCAAATTGAAGGAAAAGTGTGGAGGGAAATTGACGAGAGGAGTCATCTTTCATCAAGACAATTCACGAATGCGCCTTCCAGCTTCTTGAACATCCTCCTTATTCCCCAGATTTGGCCCCTTTGGACTATTACCTGTTTACCAAACTCAAAAAGGAGCTCAGTGGTTGCAAATTTGCTTCAGATGATGACGTCATTCATGCTGTAGACCGCTTTCTACTGGCACAAGATGCTGGCTTTTACAAAGAAGGGATTCATATGCTCCAGGATTGCTGGACTAAGTGCATAAACTTGCAAGGGGACTATGTTGAAAAATAACCCCATTTAGTTGTTCACAAATAATCCGTTGTACCTTATGCCAAGAACTTATTAATCACCCCTCGTATTGATTGATGATTAGGTTATGATATCACAACATATTGATTGATGATTAGGTTATGATATCACAACTTATTGACTGATGACCTTACTGATATCCCAACACATTGAATGTTGACTGACTGTGATATCACAGCACACTTGATCTGACTGATATCACAGCACACTTGATCTGACTGATATGACAGCACACTTGATCTGACTGATATGACAGCACACTTGATCTGACTGATATCACAGCACACTTGATCTGACTGATATGACAGCACACTTGATCTGACTGATATGACAGCACACTTGATCTGACTGATATGACAGCACACTTGATCTGACTGATATGACAGCACACTTGATCTGACTGATATCACAGCACACTTGATCTGACTGATATCACAGCAGACTTGATCTGACTGATATCACAGCAGACTGATAGTTGACCTGACTGTGACAAGGGCCTGTTCACGCAGAAGTTGGATGTTGTGTTTGTCTCGAGCTCTGTCCTGGAAGATGAGGGTGATACGATTTACGAGAGAGAGGAACATGATACACGTAGCACAGTCAGAATATTTGTTCCTCATGTATAAATAAAATGAGTGGCCTGAAGAAGGAGATGTTTTTAATTGTTGGCCTGTGCTTGTGTGTCCTAGATTTGACATAGTTCAGAACTCTTCCCCTGTGCATGACTCTTTGGCCGGCAGGAACAAGGCCAGCCTGGTCACATTGAGCAGCAGTGCAAACAGGCAATCGCCCACAGCCAGAAAGGTTACGGTAAGAAATTTTGTCACACAGCACCGTTTCAGAATGTTGCTCGGTTTTTGTTTTTTTTCCCTGTCTGGAGAGCTTCACAGCATTTCAGAGCATCGCTGTCTTACTACATCCATAAGTCCATGGTTATAGATCTTTCTGTGTGTGTACTTAACACATTATATTTTGACAGTCTTTCTGTTTATAGTTCACATATTGTCTGACAGGTTTTCTGTTTATAGTTCACATATTGTTTGACAGGTTTTCTGCTTGTACCACAGGTTTTCTGCTTGTACTACTGGACAAAAGTTAAGGGCGTTTTTTCAATTCTTACAAAAAACAAAATCAACTGACTAACAAGCAAGCCATTAGTACCAAAGAAAATAGCATTTAAAACTATTCAATCATTTCATTTGCAAATCGGAATAGGAATACACATACACCAAGCTGGCGAATTCACTCACCCCTCGTCCAAAAATTCACAAGAGTGGTCTTCAAACAACAAACATGTCATTACGTGTGGCTACCATTCGCTGCCAGACATTCAATGCACCGTTGCCTCATCGAGTTAACCAGGGTTGTTAGGACATTCTGTGGAACGGCCTGCCACTCTTTTTGAAGGAAAAGGGTCAGCTTGGTAACATCAACAGGTGGAGGATGATTTGTCGAAACCTGCCTGCCTAGGACATCCCAAATGTGCTCAATGGGTGACAGATCGGGCGACCAAGCTGGCCAATCGATTCTAATGATCCTTTGCTGTTGAAGAAAGTCTTCTACAACACGACCTTGATGTGGTCTTGCGTTACCGTCTTGTAGGATTGCCCCTGCACCCATGGCTTGCAAGGTAGGCTGGACAGTGGGTTACAGAATTTCATTCAGGTATCGCTGGGCGGTTAGGGTGCCATGAATGACTTGGAGGGGAGTCCTGCCGTGCCTGCTGATGCCACCCCATGATTGATCCCCCTTCGCAACGATCCACCTCTTGGATAGTGGCGTCATGGAACCATTCCCCTGGCCTTTTCCAAACACGGATTCTGCCACCATTGAAGGACATACTGATGTGGGATTCATCCGTGAAAAGAATTTCATCCCACTGGCACCTCGTCCAACGGATGTGCTGCCGGCACCGGGCAACTCTAGATCTGTGGTGAGCTGGAGTAAGAGGTATTCTTATTGCTGGTCGTCGTGAAGCCAGCCCAGATTCTCTTAAATGCCTGCAAAATGTTCTGCCACTAACACTGACGTTTGCTGTATTCATTAGCTGGTTTCTGAGAGTTGAAGATGTTACTGTCCGGTTGCAAAGTGTTGACATCTGCAGGTATCTGTCATCTTGTGTAGTCATGCAACAAGGTTGGCCTGAATGATGCCTGTCTTCTACTCCTCCGGTTGTGTGAAATCGCTCCAAATGCCTTTGAATGGTAGAATGGGACATCTCCGAATGCAACTTCACGGACAGATAAACCACTTTCAACCAAGGCTATGGCTCGATGGCTCTCAGAGTTGCTAAAACGCCTTCACAGTGGCATTGTGCTTTTCAAATGACAAAAATACCCCTAAGTTGCTTTGATAAAAATGATTGGAAGGCAAGAAGTGATCACTGAGGATGCCTCTTGTGCTTGCAGCACAAATCAGCACAATTTAATTACCTGCTGGGTCATGCTGACACTTTTAAAAATACCCTAACATTTTGTCTAGGATGATGCTACTGCATGTGATTTTTACACTTGTTGTGATGAACAGTTAGTGTTGTTTATGCCCTGCTGCATAGATGACTGCCTGAGAATGCAATTTAATCAAGATTCTACAATACATTTATTTACAGCTTTAGTATAGCAATTAAAATAAACATATGCTTGAAATTATTGACCTGCCCTTAACTGTCGTCCAGTAGTATAGTTCACATATTGTTTGACAGTTTTTCTGCTTGTAGTTCACATATTGTTTGACAGGTTTTCTGCTTATAGTTCACATATTGTTTGACAGGTTTTCTGCTTATAGTTCACATATTGTTTGACAGGTTTTCTGCTTATAGTTCACATATTGTTTGACAGTTTGTTTGGCATATGTTTGCCCTGTACTGACTCTGATCTTATAGGTGCATGTTTGCCCTGTACTGACTCTGATCTTATAGATGCATGTTTGTCCTGTACTGACTCTGATCTTATAGGTGCATGTTTGTCCTGTACTGACTCTGATCTTATAGGTGCATGTTTGTCCTGTACTGACTCTGATCTTATAGGTGCATGTTTGTCCTGTACTGACTCTGATCTTATAGGTGCATGTTTGTCCTGTACTGACTCTGATCTTATAGGTGCATGTTTGTCCTGTACTGACTCTGATCTTATAGATGCATGTTTGTCCTGTACTGACTCTGATCTTATAAGTGCATGTTTGCCCTGTACTGACTCTAATCTTATAGACATATGTTTGCCCTGAACTGACTCTGATCTTGTAGACGTATATTTGTCCTGTACTGACTCTGATCTTACAGGCATATGTTTGCCCTGAACTGACTCTGATCTTGTAGATGCATGTTTGTCCTGTACTGACTCTGATCTTATAGATGCATGTTTGCCCTGAACTGACTCTGATCTTATAGACGCATATTTGTCTTGTACTGACTCTAATCTTACAGGTATATGTTTGCCCTGAACTGACTCTGATCTTATAGATGCATGTTTGTCCTGTACTGACTCTGATCTTATAGATGCATGTTTGCCCTGAACTGACTCTGATCTTATAGATGCGTTTGTCCTGTACTGACTCTAATCTTATAGACATATGTTTGCCCTGAACTGACTCTAATCTTATAGATGCGTTTGTCCTGTACTGACTCTTATCTTATAGATGCATGTTTGCCCTGAACTGACTCTGATCTTATAGATGCGTTTGTCCTGTACTGACTCTGATCTTATAGATGTATGTTTGCCCTACAGACTCAGAACTCATTTGAGGAGGCAGACTCCAGCAGTAGCAAGAGCGAGGTGACAGATAACGGCAGCATTCACAGCGGTCAGGCTGAGCAGGCAGAGAGTGGCCTTGACATGTGGAACAAACACGACAGGTAACCGGCAGGCAACCAGATCCGTGTCAGGCTGTGCTGCTTTCTGTGTTTTCTCTCTGCGTCATGCTTTGAGTTTTTTTCCTACGAAGACAAGAAAAGTGGCCGCCTTTATCTCCGCGATGTCCGGCTCCTGCCCTCGGCATTGAGGCAGATTTTGTGCCACACTTAACCGTGGAAGCTAGGTACAGATTTGTATCTGTCTGTTTAGGCAGAAACATTTGCTACAGTTGTTTGTCATGCAACAAGCCCCGTCGGTGAAGAATTGTCATGTAAGTTGTTCTACATGTTCAGAACATGGTGGGGAAGAGAAATGAACATTTGAATGTCGTGCCACATAATTTCCTCAAGAAAGCATCAGATTCTCTCAAGTTTTCTTCACTTAAGCGGGTGCTGTGTCTTGGTGTTCTTTTAACATAAATTCTCAGAAAAATGAACAATTTTACTCTGCATTTGTCAACATTTGAAAAAATGTTTCCTATAAAAAAAAACAAAAACAAATGCATGCACACACACACACACACAAACTTTATATAACCAAAATTTAGAATAAAAACATTACTCATTTAGGAGTGAAGTTGCATCAGAATCTGGACAAAAAGTTGTTGAAGAAAAACCATTTATAAATATCAGTCTGCGTATTTGTCAGTAGTTATTTTGCAGTTATTTCCCCTTATGGTCCCGACAAAATAGCAACAGCATCCGTGCTTGTCTGGGGAGAAGATGAGCCATCTGTCACACAGACTGGAGGTCATCCAGCTGTAGAAGTGGGCACCTGACACCTTCACTGTGCAGTGTTCTGACAGGTCAAGGGAAATGTGGCCACTAAGTATGCTGCATCTGTTTGTCTCGGTGGCACTGGTTCTCAGTTTGTGGCCTCTGGGTCAGTGTAAGATTTCCACAGTTGGTTGAGTGGCTTGGTGCTAACCGATGCCTGAGCTGAATAGAAAGAGTGAAGGCTTCGTGGTGGTGTGGTACTACCACATCAGATGAATAAAGTAGGAATCACAGGTCAAGGATGTATAGGCACAAACAGCATATCTCCTAGTTGCCTCTGTCACATGATGGGACCACTCTTACATAGACTTCTCTTTGACAAGATAGGGCCACCATTACCTAGGTGTCTCTGTGACAAGATAGGGCCACCATTCCTTAGTGGTTTCTGTGACAAGATAGGGCCACCATTACCTAAGTGTCTCTGTGGCAAAATAGGGCCACCATTACCTAGGTGTCTCTGTGGCAAAATAGGGCCACCATTACCTAGGTGTCTCTGTGAAAAATAGGGCCACCATTACCTAGGTGTCTCTGTGAAAAATAGGGCCACCATTACCTAGGTGTCTCTGTGAAAAATAGGGCCACCATTGCCTAGGTGTCTCTGTGAAAAATAGGGCCACCATTGCCTAGGTGTCTCTGTGACATGAAGGGCCACCATTGCCTAGGTGTCTGTGTGACATGAAGGGCCACCATTGCCTAAGTGTCTGTGACATGAAGGGCCACCATTGCCTAAGTGTCTGTGACATGAAGGGCCACCATTGCCTAGGTGTCTGTGTGACATGAAGGGCCACCATTGCCTAGGTGTCTTTGTGACATGAAGGGCCACCATTGCCTAGGTGTAAGATAAAAGCAAGTGGATATGAAAAAGTCTCGATAAATTTAGTTCAGTGTTTAGTTAATAGGTGAAATTGTCATGTTTTCTACACTAGATTTTCACGTCACATAGGTCTCAAGGTCTCAGGTTGATCAGATTTATATAAAAAAAGTCTCAAATCACCAGAATGTGAAATGTCACTCACCAGAAAAATCACATTCACAGATGATGAGTGTCATAGTGTACAAGTGAGAATTAGTCTTGAGCTTGTGGTCCCCAGCAAGTGGTGACTCATTAGAACAAAATGAGGCATATGTCAGCACACTGAGTTTCAGTGATGTGATATGAGATTATCACACTTTGTCCCCAGTCGTGCTGAGAATTTAGGTGACAGATACAGTACAGCTTAACAGCATTGTATAGCATGTAGTCTTCAGTGCACACTGTGTGCTTGTGGAGTTGCTGGCCATTGAAGATTGTAGCTTCGATGCACCTTAAATTGTTTCAAATATGGTGCTTCAAGACATGATCTTTTGAAGTGGTCATTAAATTCCAACAAGTTGGAGTGTAAGTGTAATCTTACATACATCAAAGCTTAGGTTTAAGGAAAACTTCTAGCACTAGTATCATCTAGGAATGCTGTTGTGTAGCATATTTTGTGGAGGTGCATCACAGAATAAACTGATAATATTTTGGCCAAATCCTCCTGGTGTTTCACCTGTCTCTCCTCACTTCTCTGCCTCGTATCTGGCCTGGGGTTAGAGTGACAGTGTAAGTATTTCTGCACCCGTCAAATGTGGGCAGGAATGTAGTCTAGGTTTATGCCACATAATTTATTTGTTTTGTGCTTTTTTTTTTTTTTTCTTAAACATGTTGTAGTCTCCTGTTTTCATGAAGATTTTCTGCCTGTATGTGTTGTACCTTCATCTTTCATTTGGAGACCAGACAGGTCATGACTTTTCATCTTACACTGGCAGATTTGACATTACATAACCTTTATTAATTTTGAATAGGAGACAAATGCATAATTCCTGTCTTTCAGTGTGGGAGATTTTGCCATAATTAATTGTTTTTTTAGTTTTCTGTTGGAGGTTTTGCCATACCTAATCCTTCTTAATTTTTTTGTTTGTAGGGGGGGGGGAAGATTTTTCAAGGCACAATCTTTGGAGATTAGGAGACATAAACATGTTAGCTTTCACAATGCATAATCTATGTTCCCATATGGGAGATTGAGTGAGACAAAAAGAATTGACCACCAGGACTAGTGAAATGAACCAAAATCAGGCACATACACACAGACTGATTATGTGATCTTTCGTTAGTCCTGTCAGAGTATCTGTAAGTGATGGGATAAGGGAGATAATGACATTTATTTGCATTGTTGTAAGTTGGATAAGGGAGGTAATGACTTTTTTTGTAAAAGGAATAACGGGAGGTAATGATTTTCATTTGTTGTAAGTAGGATAAAGGGAAGTAGCCGCTTTTTAATTTAAGTGTGATAAAGGGAGATAATGACTTTAAATTTGTTGTAAATGGTTTCAGTGGCAGTGACTTTTGGGTTAAGGGAAGTAATAACTTTTTCAAATTGTTGAAAGTGGAAGAAGGGAGATAAATCTGACATTTTACGTGAAACAGTTTTAATATAATTGTAAAGATAGATTTTGTTTATATATCTTGCCAGAAATCTTGCTTTTTATTTCTATCTGTCTGTCAGTGTAAGAGATTTTGATTTGAGAAAAAAAAAAAACTTGTCTGTTGTGTTTGGGAGTGGCCGTGCCAGTATGGTGATCTCAGGGGCTTGTTTGTGTATAGGTAGTCTCATGTGGGACTTTGGCATAGTGGCAGTTTGTCATGTTTTAACATAGTTTATGCTGCTGTCCTGAACCTTACATACATAATATCTAGACCCCGCAGAAGCAGTATGTGTACATAAACAATATCTAAATCTTCCAGAAACGTTATCCAGATCTTACATAAATATTATCCAGATTTGACATAAACATTATCCAGTCTTTACATAAATAAAAGCAAATAACATCACCTGATATGACTTGACCTGACAGCTGATGAAAATGATCAAAACATTTTTGCTGTTGTCTAGAATGCCTGCCTTCGTAAACATGTGAGTAAAGTTGATAAAACAAGAAAGAAAAAAAAAACCACACATTTAGTTTTATGCTTCCACGAGACACCAAATGTAGACTTAGTTGAATCCTGGCTTGTTTCCGTGAGTCTTGTCACCAACATGCCTGACTAGATCGGTATAAATTGTCATCTCGTCTGTGTTATGTACAGGGTCAGCATTCAGACATTTGTCACGCAGAAGTTGCGCTAGGGTGCAGACGTGTGATGATTATCAGCCGTGTGTAGTTTTCCGAGCGGGCCTTTGTTTGTCAGTTCTTGAACGTAAACTTTCCAACCTGATGGGACGGATGGTCCAGTGCCACTGAGCGTCGCCCTTTTTTTGTGGAGTTTGTATTAAGAAGAAAGCGTTCGGGTCACCAGTTCCTGATAATGAAACTTGACGGCAAGGATAATGGATGTTTTTAGTGACGGTGACTAAAGCAACGTGGAGAACACATGGCAAGAAATCGAATATCACTAAGATGGTCTCTAGGCAACAAACGGAGCATGTTTGGAAGTGTATGGATAAGTTTAAAAAAACAAAAAAGAGAGGGAAAAAAAAAAGTGTTTTTGAGTAGAAATAAAATCTGAAAACGGCCATCATCTGTCTGCATCCAGCATAGTTTTTGTGTGTTAATGTTTGAAAGCAGGGAAGCGCTTTATACTGGCCATGTAGATCCTGCTTGGAATGTTTAGCTGCCGCCATCCTGTCTTTGTTTAGCTTTTCTCTTCCTTTGTTTTCTCATACGTTTATTTACTTTAGTTCTGGTATGTTTTTTTTTTTAGTTAAATTTTGTTTACTGTCTACGGCTGTATAAATCTGTGGCCGTAGGTCTGTTGTTTGTGCATAAAAAATGCTTTGGTTGTCTGCAGGCATAATTTGATGTTTAGAGTGATGGTGGTTGTTGTAATGTACATCAGTCTGACTTGATAAACCAAATTCTGTATGAACTTTTAGTAAATGTGAAGTATCACAACTGTCTCTGAATTTTATCACCAACACTTGCAGTGAGAAATTTTTTTTTTTTTTAAGGAAAAGTTGTATGTTGGGCATTATCTTGTGTTTGATATCTTGGCAGAGTAAGAAGGCATTACTGTACAGAGAATAATGAACTGGCTGTCACTTTATGGGAGATGATGGCCTACCTTGTCTTATGAGAGAAATTGTCAGACCTTATCTCACTGTGTGCTGCCGGCCAGAACCTTACATACATAATATCTAGACCCCGCAGAAACAGTATGTGTACATAAACAGTATCTAAATCTTCCAGAAACGTTATCCAGATCTTACATAAATATTATCCAGATTTGACATAAACATTATCCAGTCGTTACATAAATAAAAGCAAATAACATCACCTGATATGACTTGACCTGACAGCTGATGAAAATGATCAAAACATTTTTGCTGTTGTCTAGAATGCCTGCCTTCGTAAACATGTGAGTAAAGTTGATAAAACAAGAAAGAAAAAAAAACCACACATTTAGTTTTATGCTTCCACGAGACACCAAATGTAGACTTAGTTGAATCCTGGCTTGTTTCCGTGAGTCTTGTCACCAACATGCCTGACTAGATCGGTATAAATTGTCATCTCGTCTGTGTTATGTACAGGGTCAGCATTCAGACATTTGTCACGCAGAAGTTGCGCTAGGGTGCAGACGTGTGATGATTATCAGCCATGTGTAGTTTTCCGAGCGGGCCTTTGTCAGTTCTTGAACGTAAACTTTCCAACCTGATGGGACGGATGGTCCAGTGCCACTGAGCGTCGCCCTTTTTTTGTGGAGTTTGTATTAAGAAGAAAGCGTTCGGGTCACCAGTTCCTGATAATGAAACTTGACGGCAAGGATAAGGGATGTTTTTAGTGACGGTTACTAAAGCAACGTGGAGAACACATGGCAAGAAATCGAATATCACTAAGATGGTCTCTAGGCAACAAACGGAGCATGTTTGGAAGTGCATGGATAAGTTTAAAAAAACAAAAAAGAGAGGGAAAAAAAAAGTGTTTTTGAGTAGAAATAAAATCTGAAAACGGCCATCATCTGTCTGCATCCAGCATAGTTTTTGTGTGTTAATGTTTGGAAGCAGGGGAGCGCTTTATACTGGCCATGTAGATCCTGCTTGGAATGTTTAGCTGCCGCCATCCTGTCTTTGTTTAGCTTTTCTCTTCCTTTGTTTTCTCATACGTTTATTTACTTTAGTTCTGGTATGTTTTTTTTTTTAGTTAAATTTTGTTTACTGTCTACGGCTGTATAAATCTGTGGCCGTAGGTCTGTTGTTTGTGCATAAAAAATGCTTTGGTTGTCTGCAGGCATAATTTGATGTTTAGAGTGATGGTGGTTGTTGTAATGTACATCAGTCTGACTTGATAAACCAAATTCTGTATGAACTTTTAGTAAATGTGAAGTATCACAACTGTCTCTGAATTTTATCACCAACACTTGCAGTGAGAAATTTTTTTTTTTTTTTAAGGAAAAGTTGTATGTTGGGCATTATCTTGTGTGTTTGATATCTTGGCAGAGTAAGAAGGCATTACTGTACAGAGAATAATGAACTGGCTGTCACTTTATGGGAGATGATGGCCTACCTTGTCTTATGAGAGAAATTGTCAGACCTTATCTCACTGTGTGCTGCCGGCCAGAAAATGAGAAAATCAGAAAAACTCTGTAGTAAAAGAGGGGAAAAGAAGCAACAGTAAATGATAATGTCAGTGAAGAGACTGTGATGTAATGCAGTCCTAGCAGCCAGGAGCTCTATGTTGTGTGACAGGATGAGTGTACCCGCACTCCCCGTTTATCAGGTTTCTCCATGTTTGGATGTTCACTGCTCAGTTTGCTGGTAGTTTGTGTCACAACAAACCACAGGGGTAGCACTGTCAGAGTGATGATCAGAGTAATCTTTGTGTCACAACAAACCACAGGAGTAGCACTTGTCAGAGTGATGACCAGAATAATCTTTGTGTCACAACAAACCACAGGAGTAGCACTGTCAGAGTGATGACCAGAGTAATCTTTGTGTCACAACAAACCACAGGGGTAGCACTGTCAGAGTGATGACCAGAATAATCTTTGTGTCACAACAAACCACAGGGGTAGCACTGTCAGAGTGATGACCAGAATAATCTTTGTGTCACAACAAACCACAGGGGTAGCACTGTCAGAGTGATGACCAGAATAATCTTTGTGTCACAACAAACCACAGGAGTACCACTGTCAGAGTGATGACCAGAATAATCTTTGTGTCACAACAAACCACAGGAGTAGCACTGTCAGAGTGATGACCAGAATAATCTTTGTGTCACAACAAACCACAGGGGTAGCACTGTCAGAATGATGATCAGAATAATCTTTGTGTCACAACAAACCACAGGAGTAGCACTGTCAGAGTGATGACCAGAATAATCTTTGTGTCACAACAAACCACAGGAGTAGCACTGTCAGAGTGATGACCAGAATAATCTTTGTGTCACAACAAACCACAGGGGTAGCACTGTCAGAATGATGATCAGAATAATCTTTGTGTCACAACAAACCACAGGAGTAGCACTGTCAGAATGATGATCAGAATAATCTTTGTGTCACAACAAACCACAGGGGTAGCACTGTCAGAATGATGATCAGAATAACCTTTGTGTCACAACAAACCACAGGGGTAGCACTGTCAGAATGATGATCAGAATAACCTTTGTGTCACAACAAACCACAGGAGTAGCACTGTCAGAATGATGATCAGAATAATCTTTGTGTCACAACAAACCACAGGGGTAGCACTGTCAGAATGATGATCAGAATAACCTTTGTGTCACAACAAACCACAGGAGTAGCACTGTCAGAATGATGATCAGAATAATCTTTGTGTCACAACAAACCACAGGGGTAGCACTGTCAGAATGATGATCAGAATAACCTTTGTGTCACAACAAACCACAGGAGTAGCACTGTCAGAATGATGATCAGAATAATCTTTGTGTCACAACAAACCACAGGAGTAGCACTGTCAGAATGATGATCAGAATAATCTTTGTGTCACAACAAACCACAGGGGTAGCACTGTCAGAATGATGATCAGAATAACCTTTGTGTCACAACAAACCACAGGAGTAGCACTGTCAGAATGATGATCAGAATAATCTTTGTGTCACAACAAACCACAGGGGTAGCACTGTCAGAATGATGATCAGAATAACCTTTGTGTCACAACAAACCACAGGGGTAGCACTGTCAGAATGATGATCAGAATAATCTTTGTGTCACAACAAACCACAGGAGTAGCACTGTCAGAGTGATGATCAGAATAACCTTTGTGTCACAACAAACCACAGGAGTAGCACTGTCAGAATGATGATCAGAATAATCTTTGTGTCACAACAAACCACAGGGGTAGCACTGTCAGAATGATGATCAGAATAATCTTTGTGTCACAACAAACCACAGGGGTAGCACTGTCAGAATGATGATCAGAATAATCTTTGTGTCACAACAAACCACAGGAGTAGCACTGTCAGAGTGATGACCAGAATAATCTTTGTGTCACAACAAACCACAGGAGTAGCACCGTCAGAGTGATGACCAGAATAATCTTTGTGTCACAACAAACCACAGGGGTAGCACTGTCAGAGTGATGATCAGAATAATCTTTGTGTCACAATGATGAGCTAGATAATCTTTGTAGCACGTTTATTTCTTCCACTGTTTTTGTTCACAGTTTTGTTATGTAGTTGTTTTCTTGTTGCAGTTCCACGCCAGTTTGCTGTTATGTTTCACAACATTGCATGATTTTCATGGAATATTTCTTACTTACAGCTATCTTTATTGAAATTTTATTTAACATGAAATAATAATTATTTCAGAATATAATGTGTATAAGGATACTTGTAACTGAGTATTAATTCTGACATTTTGCAAGATTTATATGCAATCTCACATGCATTTTGAGTAATATATCATTATATTAAGATATTTTAGCTTATGTTATGTGATTTCATTAAACCATCCAATATGTGTGTTTGAAAGTTTGTGTGCAAAACAATTATTTTATATGTAATTTTCAATATGTGTTCGTTGACTCATCTTGTGGTACATGTCTCGGTTGTTTCAGTGACGGTACGGTCAGGAAAAGTGAACTGAAAAAGAGAAAGCAGTTCCAACAGCCCACAGATGTTAAAAAACCTCCCCCTTCTCCACCTGGCTCTGCCCCTTCTAGCCCCCCGACCACTCACAGCACGGGAGCTGTTGTAAAGCCCCCCGTTGCTCCCAAGCCAGTCAGATCAGTAAGCCATAGCAGCCCACATTTGTCTAGGTAACAAAACTGCAGCAGCCAATCAGGTGTTTTGCTGTCATTCTGTTATAAGCTTGCTTTTTTTTTTTTTTTTTGTTCCTTGGTTATTTTGTGATGATTTATCTTGTGTGTGTCCTCCCTCGGTGTGTCTGTGGGCAGCGTTTGCCGAGATTGCCTCCCAAGTAACGTGACTTAACAAAATGGCTGACGTTCTCGTTATGTTTCTCACGATTAGTTGATCGGTCACATTTAACTCTCACTGTTTTTGCATCTTTGTTGCTAGTAGCCAGAACGTGATCTGGAGAGTATTTTTGCTGAATTTATCTGCAAGTTTTGCTTATTTCTGTAGTGAGCGAGCGTTCACCTTCCCCTTCCACTTGTTTGAATGTTGTCATCTAATTTTAGTTTGACACATTTTTTTCTTTTGTTGCATATTTATTGTAAATGTGAAGTATTATTTTGTTGCAGATGTCATTTTTTTTTTCCTTTCTTTCCTGCTTGCACTAATTTCATCGTAGAGGACATTTGAGCGTAGTTTACTGCCCCAGCGAACTTCTGTCGGGCATTTACTTTTTCTGGGGTTGTTTTTTTTTTTCTCGTTTCATAACAAACAAAATCAGCTTTTGTTCATTTTGTCACTAACAGAATTAGTTTTCATTTAGTTCTGTCAGTAATGGCATTAGTTCTGTTAGTTTTGTCACTAACAGAATTAGTTTTGTCACAAAAGTCAGTTTTTGTTCAATTTTGTCACTGATAAGATCAGTTTTTGTTCAGTTTTATATCACAAAGTTTGTTTTTTTCCCTGGAAAATATGACCTGCTGATAACAAATGAACAGGTAGAAAGTTAAACATTTGTGAGTATGTTGAGCTATTTACTGAAAGATATATCAAACTCTCAAACTGATGTGCTTGAAAAGTCATTGCCTGTGATCAGTTGATCATCACTGCCTGCTAAATAAAGGAGAAACACTGTCAGAGTGATGACCAGAATAATCTTTGTGTCACAACAAACCACAGGGGTAGCACTGTCAGAGTGATGATCAGAATAATCTTTGTGTCACAACAAACCACAGGGGTAGCACTGTCAGAATGATGATCAGAATAATCTTTGTGTCACAACAAACCACAGGAGTAGCACTGTCAGAGTGATGACCAGAATAATCTTTGTGTCACAACAAACCACAGGGGTAGCACTGTCAGAGTGATGACCAGAATAATCTTTGTGTCACAATGATGAGCTAGATAATCTTTGTAGCACGTTTATTTCTTCCACTGTTTTTGTTCACAGTTTTGTTATGTAGTTGTTTTCTTGTTGCAGTTCCACGCCAGTTTGCTGTTATGTTTCACAACATTGCATGATTTTCATGGAATATTTCTTACTTACAGCTATCTTTATTGAAATTTTATTTAACATGGAATAATAATTATTTCAGAATATAATGTGTATAAGGATACTTGTAACTGAGTATTAATTCTGACATTTTGCAAGATTTATATGCAATCTCACATGCATTTTGAGTAATATATCATTATATTAAGATATTTTAGCTTATGTTATGTGATTTCATTAAGCCATCCAATATGTGTGTTTGAAAGTTTGTGTGCAAAACAATTATTTTATATGTAATTTTCAATATGTGTTCGTTGACTCATCTTGTGGTACATGTCTCGGTTGTTTCAGTGACGGTACGGTCAGGAAAAGTGAACTGAAAAAGAGAAAGCAGTTCCAACAGCCCACAGATGTTAAAAAACCTCCCCCTTCTCCACCTGGCTCTGCCCCTTCTAGCCCCCCGACCACTCACAGCACGGGAGCTGTTGTAAAGCCCCCCGTTGCTCCCAAGCCAGTCAGATCAGTAAGCCATAGCAGCCCACATTTGTCTAGGTAACAAAACTGCAGCAGCCAATCAGGTGTTTTGCTGTCATTCTGTTATAAGCTTGCTTTTTTTTTTTTTTTTTGTTCCTTGGTTATTTTGTGATGATTTATCTTGTGTGTGTCCTCCCTCGGTGTGTCTGTGGGCAGCGTTTGCCGAGATTGCCTCCCAAGTAACGTGACTTAACAAAATGGCTGACGTTCTCGTTATGTTTCTCACGATTAGTTGATCGGTCACATTTAACTCTCACTGTTTTTGCATCTTTGTTGCTAGTAGCCAGAACGTGATCTGGAGAGTATTTTTGCTGAATTTATCTGCAAGTTTTGCTTATTTCTGTAGTGAGCGAGCGTTCACCTTCCCCTTCCACTTGTTTGAATGTTGTCATCTAATTTTAGTTTGACACATTTTTTTTCTTTTGTTGCATATTTATTGTAAATGTGAAGTATTATTTTGTTGCAGATGTCATTTTTTTTTCCTTTCTTTCCTGCTTGCACTAATTTCATCGTAGAGGACATTTGAGCGTAGTTTACTGCCCCAGCGAACTTCTGTCGGGCATTTACTTTTTCTGGGGTTGTTTTTTTTTTCTCGTTTCATAACAAACAAAATCAGCTTTTGTTCATTTTGTCACTAACAGAATTAGTTTTCATTTAGTTCTGTCAGTAATGGCATTAGTTCTGTTAGTTTTGTCACTAACAGAATTAGTTTTGTCACAAAAGTCAGTTTTTGTTCAATTTTGTCACTGATAAGATCAGTTTTTGTTCAGTTTTATATCACAAAGTTTGTTTTTTTCCCTGGAAAATATGACCTGCTGATAACAAATGAACAGGTAGAAAGTTAAACATTTGTGAGTATGTTGAGCTATTTACTGAAAGATATATCAAACTCTCAAACTGATGTGCTTGAAAAGTCATTGCCTGTGATCAGTTGATCATCACTGCCTGCTAAATAAAGGAGAAACAAAATCAAGAAGTGAAAGGGACAAGGCCAGAAAATAATGAAGAGAGCAAGAAGTGGGTTTGGGAACAAATGTGAGACGTGGCTGTGTGTGCCATGAGTGTGGGAAGCTGTGTGCTGTGAAGTTATCTACAAATGTGAGACTGTTGCCATGAATGTGGGAAACTGTGTTCTGTGAAGCTATCTACAAATGTGAGACTGTTGTCATGAATATGAGAAGCTGTGTTCTGTGAAGTTATCTACAAATGTGAGACTGTTGTCATGAATGTGGGAAACTGTGTTCTGTGAAGTTATCTACAAATGTGAGACTGTTGTCATGAATGTGGGAAACTGTGTTCTGTGAAGTTATCTACAAATGTGAGACTGTTGTCATGAATGTGGGAATCTGTGAAGTTATCTACAAATGTGAGACTGTTGTCATGAATGTGGGAAACTGTGTTCTGTGAAGTTATCTACAAATGTGAGACTGTTGTCATGAATATGAGAAGCTGTGTTCTGTGAAGCTATCTGTTTCAGCTATTGTTTGATATGCATAATGTACGTACATAATGATAACGTGATCACATAATAGCAGCTGATTAGAGTTCTGTTTACAGCAGTCACAGCAGGCTGTCTGTATTCAGTAATATGGCAGGAGGCAAGTCGAATGAGCACTAACATGTCTTGTGTACACATGTATGTCAGTGTACGAGGTAACTTTTAGAACAGCCCGTATCAGAATTCTGTCTTAGTGAAGTATGCTTGTTCTGTGTTATATCTGACAAACAGTTCTCACATTGTAGTAATTCTGATTGGAAGAACATGAATTATACTGTAGTAAGATAAATTGTAATAAAACAGCTCAGATTGTAGGGAGATATACAAGATTGTATTAGAATGGAAGAAAATAGCTTATACTGTAATAAAGTAGTATTCAGATTGTAATAAAATAAGATTACAAAAAAAGAATAGCTCATATTATAATAAATAGATCAGATTACAATAGATTGTAAGAAGATCACCGAGATTGTAATGAAATCAATTGGACTGTGGTTTGGTGGCAGTACGCAGTTCAGAACCCGAAGTTTTAGCCTTTGATTAGAGTCAGAGCATGGGTTTTCCTGTTTGGTAACACCAGAGTGTTGTAAGCTTAGCTGGGCGCAGCGCTCAGTTCTTGCATGTGAAGTGTTAACAGCATGAGTGTGGTCCTTATCACATTTGTGTTTGTGGTGGTGGTGTCCCACTGCTCACGGCTTTCTTTGTTTTGTGTTAATGGTGAATATTGCGAGGGCTTTATATACAGTCATACGCCGCATAACGTTACAGGACATTTGACTGTATATAAAGTCCATGGCACATAATGTGAAATAGAGCGTTATGTGATTTGGATATTGTGTGAACATTATGTTATGTACATCTTTGCAGCAGCTGATGAGTAGTTCAAATATTGGCTCTGCTGTTAATTCACTTGCAGTAGGGAAAGATCACATTAAGATAATGATTGAAACCACAGTACCATATATACGTAAACCAGTAACGTGGGCATTTATTATGACTATCAAGATATATGTATTATGGGTTGTATATGTATTTTACCATTATATGTATGGCAGGGCAGTTGTGAGATATGTGTGTTGCATGTGGAAAGTTTGTTGAGTTTGCCATGTTATGTCTGTTATGTCCCATTCTCCAGTCAAGATTTTCTAACTCATTATGGAACCACAAACATACGTAAAGTTGAATGTCGTCCAAACGGATGTTATACAGAGCATGACTGTAGTTCCAGCAGATTGATTCAAGTTCAGACTGTTTGCATTATTTGAGGTTTTTTTAATGTGTGTATATTTTTTATTGTTGCTTGTTTTATTATTGTGTTCGTTTTAACATAGTAACCAAATTCTGTCACAATAACCAAGTTCTGTCACACCTATATTATTATTTCTTTGTACGGCTAAAATTAGATTTGCCATAGAATCCTGTATGTATTTATTCTATAAATATCCACATTCAGATGTATGTGTAGGATTTGTGTGTCAGTAGTTTGTCGTTGTATTCATACTAAGAAGTGTTTATCGTATGTCAGTAGTGGTATTGTGATCCGTGTACAATGACTAAGTGACAGTTGGCACATCATGTTCAGAAACCAGTTTTGGTTCCCAGCATCTTCAGAATAAATCCAGTGGAAGACAAGAAAATATTTGACCTGCATGAGTTCACTTAGTCCGTTTTTTTTTCTTTTTGAGTTTTCAAAATTAGAAAGCATTTGACATGTCCAAAACCTATAAAATTATTTGAGAAGTTCTTCTCATATGCTACATGTGTATAATGTGTAACATAATTTATTTTGCCTAATATTTATGTGTGTCCATATTTAGGTAAATTTCTGCTCTGTTTAAATTGTATTTTGTTGTTATAACAATGTCAGCATTGTGATAAATAAGAGTTATTTGTATTTTACGATAGCTGTATCTAGTTTTGTCAGAAGTACTTATGCCTAAATATTGAATGATTTTGCCTGGTGGTTATAATTGTGTAATACACAAGCAGATGTTTGTAATAATTGTAAAACTTTTTAATAAGATAATCCTCAACACTGTCCAGACTTTTGTTTTTAAAATTGCAAACTGGCAGATTTTATTTGGAGATTTCCTTTCAGATTAATAGAGGATATTATGGTAATGGTTGAGTACGAGAAGATATATTTGCCTGGCTGACAGTCAGATGTTTTGTGTTTCATCATGTAGGAAGGATGACAGCAACTCGGATACATCATCCCAGACATCTGTCTCACAAACATCTTATGATCCAAACCGGCCGAGCTTCAAAGCCAGCAGCTCTGAAATTCCAGATACGGTGGCAGATGATGCTTTTGCCGGCAGCGAAGGTGGAGTTACACTGATCTCGGCCAAAGCCTCGTCTTCCGCAGCAGGTAAGTGGAGCCAGTTAAAAATCTCATTTATATCATGTAGACTAATCACTCACCATTTATGTGCATTGTTTTTAGCTTTCATTTTTATTTTCTTGCAGATTTTCTGTGTTTTGTTTTCCCTGCATGCATCTGCATATTATTTAAGTGATTCGCTTAGGCTTGTCATTACGGCTCATTTGTTATAAACCACACAATTACTTTGTCCAGACAAACCACGCGTTATATATTTTATCCAGACAAATCACATGTTGCACACTTTGTCCAGACAAACCACACAAGTTACACACTTTGTCCAGACAAACCACACAAGTTACACACTTTGTCCAGACAAACCACACAAGTTACACACCTTGTCCAGACAAACCACACATGTTGCACACTTTGTCCAGACAAACCACACAAGTTACACACTTTGTCCAGACAAACCACACAAGTTACACACTTTGTCCAGACAAACCACACAAGTTACACACTTTGTCCAGACATATCACACAAGTTACACACTTTGTCCAGACAGATCACACAAGTTACACACTTTGTCCAGACAGATCACACACGTTACATACTTTGTCCAGACAAACCACACAAGTTACACACTTTGTCCAGACAGATCACACAAGTTACACACTTATTCCAGACAGATCACACAAGTTACATACTTTGTCCAGACAGATCACACAAGTTAAACACTTTGTCCAGACAGATCACACAAGTTACACACTTTGTCCAGACAGATCACACAAGTTACACACTTTGTCCAGACAGATCACACAGAATCTTTGTCAAAAATGTAAACATTGTAGAGAAATCTGTGTCAAAAATGTTACCTATTACAGGGTAATCTTTGTCAAAAATGTAACATAGTGTAGGAGAATATTTATCAAAACTATAACACAAGTGTAAGATAATCTTTGAAAGTGTCCTACTTGTAGGAGGACTCTAAAACTTCTGAGCTGGTTTTTATTTGCCAAGTGTTTGATGTCCTGTTGAAGACCTGAGGTGCAGCTTCTTGTAGAACTCCACCACTTTTGTGCTGGCACATCTTGCACTATGCCTGCTGGGATATGCATGGTATCCAGACGTGCACTTGTACTTGTTGCCAGATGATGAAATGAAAGCTGGGCTTCGCTGGTTATTGTTTGCCAGCCCCAACAACTGCTCTGGCCGTCCGTCTGTCCGCCTGCACATCTGTTCAAGTTCCTTTAATCATTACAAACATTCTTACTGTCATGTTAAAGTTTTCAAGTTCCTTTAATCATTACAAACATTCTTACTGTCGTGTTAAAGTTTTCAAGTTCCTTTAATCATTACAAACATTCTTACTGTCATGTTAAAGTTTTCAAGTTTTCTTTAATCATTACAAACACACTTACTGTCATGTTAAAGTTTTCAAGTTTTCTTTAATCATTACAAACATTCTTACTGTCATATTAAAGTTTTCAAGTTTTCTTTAATCATTACAAACACTCTTACTGTCATGTTAAAGTTTTCAAGTTTCTTTAATCATTACAAACACTCTTACTGTCATGTTAAAGTTTTCAAGTTCCTTTAATCATTACAAACATTCTTACTGTCATGTTAAAGTTTTCAAGTTTTCTTTAATCATTACAAACACTCTTACTGTCATGTTAAAGTTTTCAAGTTTCTTTAATCATTACAAACACTCTTACTGTCATGTTAAAGTTTTCAAGTTTTCTTTAATCATTACAAACATTCTTACTGTCATGTTAAAGTTTTCAAGTTTTCTTTAATCATTACAAACACTCTTACTGTCATGTTAAAGTTTTCAAGTTTCTTTAATCATTACAAACACTCTTACTGTCATGTTAAGTTTTCAAGTTCCTTTAATCATTACAAACATTCTTACTGTCATGTTAAAGTTTTCAAGTTTTCTTTAATCATTACAAACACTCTTACTGTCATGTTAAAGTTTTCAAGTTTCTTTAATCATTACAAACACTCTTACTGTCATGTTAAAGTTTTCAAGTTTTCTTTAATCATTACAAACATTCTTACTGTCATGTTAAAGTTTTCAAGTTTTCTTTAATCATTACAAACACTCTTACTGTCATGTTAAGGTCTTCAAGTTTTCTTTAATCATTACAAACACTCTTACTGTCATGTTAAGGTTTTCAAGTTTTCTTTAATCATTACAAACACTCTTACTGTCATGTTAAGGTTTTCAAGTTTTCTTTAATCATTACAAACACACTTACTGTCATGTTAAAGTTTTCAAGTCCTCCATAGACAGTACTTGCAGGCTTTTGCCATGGAGATGTATAAGTATCATTACATCATCACATATATACTCATATCACCATATATATCACATATTTGTATATTTATATCATACATTTACAATGTCTTCTGACTTACCTACCACCCATGTTAAGGATGAGTTGACAGACAAAATAAATTCAGTCTTTTCCCTTCAGTCTGTCATTATTCCAGTCTTGACCAATCAGAGATGAGTTCATAAATCTGTTGCCTGTTTTTGCCAGATAACAGTGGGCTAACACTGATACAGAGAAATATGTTCCGCATTTTGTTATAAACTTTTTGTTTGAAGATTTATACCATTTGTAAGGTATTAGAAAAACTCATCCTTGAATGGGTGACTACCCTCATATATCACATCATCATCATCATGATGCTTCTTCTTATTTTGATTTTGTGAGCATGATTAACAGTTTGCAAGCCATGCCTACGTTTATGTATAACCCGATGCATGCATGATCCAGGCTTTGGCTTCCCAAAATTCAATTGGAAACCCTCCAGGGGGCGGGACAGTGACAGCAGTGGGGGCGTGGTTTTACTGTCCACTCGCCCGTTGGCGCACCAGCACGCCTCATCTGACCCTGGTCTGGACTCTACTGGTGTCACTCTGACATCCAGGTCACGTGACACCAGTTTCCTGGACTACGATGGTGAGTCTCCAGATCTGAGGAGGGGGGGGGGGGGAATGGTGCTGGGAGTTTGTGTTTAAATCACGTGGACGGGTATGTGATTTTATCTTTCCTGAAATCACGTTCATAAAATATAGTCAAGTAGCTTTACATTGTAGTAGAGTGTGCATGATCTAACAGTTTGAAAACCACTGTATCTTGTTACGTGTATCTGACAGACAGATAGTGATTATGTTAAATATGAATATTAAATAACCAGCATTAATATGAGAAGTATTACAAGAATGTTAAATAACCAGTGTTAATGTGAGAAGTATTATGTGAATTGTAAGTAACTAGTGTTGGTGTGAGAAGTACTGCAGGTGTTAGTGTGAGAAATATTACAGGAATGTTAAATAACTGGTGTTAATGTAAGAAGTATTACAGTGTTAGTGTGAGAAGTATTATTAAAAATGTTAAATAACTGGCGTTAGTGTGAGAAGTATTACAGGAATGTTAAATAACTGGTGTTAGTGTAAGAAGTATTACAGCGTTAGTGTAAGAAGTATTACAGCGTTAGTGTGAGAAGTATTACAGCGTTAGTGTAAGAAGTATTACAGTGTTAGTGTAAGAAGTATTACAGCGTTAGTGTGAGAAGTATTACAACGTTAGTGTAAGAAGTATTACAGCGTTAGTGTGAGAAGTATTACAGTGTTAGTGTAAGAAGTATTACAGTGTTAGTGTAAGAAGTATTACAGCGTTAGTGTAAGAAGTATTACAGTGTTAGTGTAAGAAGTATTACAAAAATGTTAAATAACCAGCGTTAGTGTAAGAAGTATTACAGTGTTAGTGTAAGAAGTATTACAGTGTTAGTGTAAGAAGTATTACAGTGTTAGTGTGAGAAGTATTACAGTGTTAGTGTGAGAAGTATTACAGTGTTAGTGTGAGAAGTATTACAGTGTTAGTGTGAGAAGTATTACAGTGTTAGTGTGAGAAGTATTACAGTGTTAGTGTAAGAAGTATTACAGTGTTAGTGTAAGAAGTATTACAGTGTTAGTGTGAGAAGTATTACAGTGTTAGTGTAAGAAGTATTACAGTGTTAGTGTAAGAAGTATTACAGTGTTAGTGTGAGAAGTATTACAATGTTAGTGTGAGAAGTATTACAGTGTTAGTGTGAGAAGTATTACAAAAATGTTAAATAACCAGTGTTAGTGTAAGAAGTATTACAGGAATAAACATGAGGGACAGCTTCAGCTGTTTTAGTGCTGTAATTTATTTATTTTCACTGATTGTAGGTTATGAAATACCAGAGATTAGATATGCTGATGACACAGTATTACTGTCCACAACACAAAAAGGAATGGAAAAACTAATTATGTCAGTCCGTAAGAACAGCGAAGAACAAAACCTCTATCTTAATGCACAGAAAATTAAATTGATGACAACTGACAAAACAAACAAGGCAGCTGAAATATGGATCACTGAGGAAAAACTGGAAGAAGTGGAGAGTTTTGAATATCTTGGATCACTACTAACTGATAATGGAGATACAATGAGGGAAATTAAAAGGAGGACATCTGTCGCTCTTCAGAAAGTAAAACAACTAAAGAATCTGTGGAGAGGAACAGACAGAACTACAACATTTTTTTAAGGGCATGCATCTTTCCCATCGCAACATATGCCTGTGAGACCTGGACCAAAACAGCTGAGAAACACATAAATGCCTTTGAATGTAAATGCTACAGAAGAGTTCTTCAAATATCATGGACAAAAAAAAAAAAAATACCCATACTACAAGAACTTAATACTGAAGAAGGCTGGTTATTAAATAGGATTAAAGAGAGAAAACTTCAATATTTTGGACACATTAAATGTCACGATAATCTAGAGAAGACCATCTTGGAAGGGTACATAATGGGAAAAAGAAAGAGAGGAAGACCAAGGTGAAGATGGCTGCAAGACATTATTGATGATCTGCAAATGGATGCATCAGCAGCAGGCCATCTTGCTTACAACCGAGAGGCCTACAGGAGAGCTGTTAGGGAGGCAAAGTTCCGCAAGGGACATGCAAATGAGTGAATGAATGAACTGCTTATCTTAATTGTTATAATTAGGTTTTTTTGAAGTTGTCTCTCTTTAGTTTATTGTAGGAGTTTATCTTAGGTTGTGACTGGCATATCTTAGGTTGTGACTGACATATCTTAGGTTGTGACTGACATATCTTAGGTTGTGACTGACATATCTTAGGTTGTGACTGGCATATCTTAGGTTGTGACTGGCATATCTTAGGTTGTGACTGGCATATCTTAGGTTGTGACTGACATATCTTAGGTTGTGACTGACATATCTTAGGTTGTGACTGACATATCTTAGGTTGTGACTGGCATATCTTATGTTGTGACTGACATATCTTAGGTTGTGACTGACATATCTTAGGTTGTGACTGACATATCTTAGGTTGTGACTGACATATCTTAGGTTGTGACTGACATATCTTAGGTTGTGACTGACATATCTTAGGTTGTGACTGGCATATCTTAGGTTGTGACTGACATATCTTAGGTTGTGACTGGCATATCTTAGGTTGTGACTGACATATCTTAGGTTGTGACTGGCATATCTTAGGTTGTGACTGACATATCTTAGGTTGTGACTGACATATCTTATGTTGTGACTGACATATCTTAGGCTGTGACTGGCATATCTTAGGTTGTGACTGACATATCTTAGGTTGTGACTGGCATATCTTAGGTTGTGACTGGCATATCTTAGGTTGTGACTGACATATCTTAGGTTGTGACTGACATATCTTATGTTGTGACTGACATATCTTAGGCTGTGACTGGCATATCTTAGGCTGTGACTGGCATATCTTAGGTTGTGACTGACATATCTTAGGTTGTGACTGACATATCTTAGGCTGTGACTGGCATATCTTAGGCTGTGACTGGCATATCTTATGTTGTGACTGGCATATCTTAGGTTGTGACTGGCAGATGTTAGGTTGTGACTGGCATATCTTAGGTTGTGACTGGCATATCTTAGGCTGTGACTGGCAGATCTTAGGCTGTGACTGGCATATCTTAGGCTGTGACTGGCATATCTTAGGTTGTGACTGACATATCTTAGGTTGTGACTGACATATCTTAGGCTGTGACTGGCATATCTTAGGCTGTGACTGGCATATCTTATGTTGTGACTGGCATATCTTAGGTTGTGACTGGCAGATGTTAGGTTGTGACTGGCATATCTTAGGTTGTGACTGGCATATCTTAGGCTGTGACTGGCAGATCTTAGGCGAGTTATAAATTGTTGCTAGAGGAACAGTCAAGACATACAATGACATAACAGTGCACCATAGATTATGTCAGGACATATGATGACATAACAATGCACCTTAGATTTTGTTAGGACATATGATGACATAGTGCACCATAGATTTTGTCAGGACATATGATGACATAACAATGAACCTTAGATTTTGTTAGGACATATGATGACATAGTGCACCATAGATTTTGTCAGGACATATGATGACATAACAATGCACCTTAAATTTTGTTAGGACATACAATGACATAACAGTGCACCTTAGATTTTATTAGGACATACAATGACATAACAGTGCACCATAGATTTTGTCAGGACATATGATGTCATAACAATGCACCTTAGATTTTGTTAGGATATATGATGACAGTCATCAACAATGCACCATAGATTTGTTGGTCACATACATATGCACATTTTTTACTGTCATAGACGCTTCCTTATCCGAATGTGTCATTGATAGTCGTTGCTTGAATATATCCAGACTAAATTTAGCTTGAGCATATTGTGAACATGGCTGAGAGTGTTTCAGACTACATCAGCGCTTGTTATTAGATTGCATTTTGTATTTATTTTCTGGATGTTGTAGTATTGGATGTGCTTACAGCATGTTTGTGGGAAGTTTTATCTTAATGTCACTTCTTTTTGCATGTGTAGATGAAGTAATTCTGTGTTATTGTTGAAATGTTTTCCACAAAGATCTTTCCATGTTCTTCTATCACAGGACCACCAAAGAGAGGTATTTCTTTTGGAGACGGCTACTAACTGTAGTGTTTTCATATAGAAAGTTTATATAGAAATAGAGCAGCTTTTTTGTGGTTGTGTTTTTTTTTTTTTTGGGGGGGAGGGGGATACATTACAGGGGGAAGATTTCTCACACTAAATAAACAGTTTTTATGTGCTCTTTTGCTAACAGCTTTTTATTTTTAATTTTTTTTTCCAAGTTGTGCACATTTTGTGAAAAAAAAAAAAAAAAAGGTGTACAATTGTTAATATTTCTGATTCCATTTCTTGGTGTAATCTTGTGATGGCTAGAGTGGCTTCCCCAGCTTTTGTCGTAGATGGTAGTAACAGTTGCTTGATGTCCATGTCCTGAACATGGTCTTCATAGAACAGTTCGTGTGTGCACGAAGACCAAGTAGAGGGCGCTGTGCTGTGACAGGTGTCAGACTACCACATCTGAACATTGCCGGAGGATGCACCAGTGGTTACAACCAGCCAACCGCAGTTGCTGGTCAAGATCCTCTTCCCACTTTGTATGATACTGCTAGTTACAGGCTGTTGTGGCTCTTCAGACCGACGTTGCAGGAGTGTGGTGGTGGGTCTCACAGAGCAGCACTCCCAGTCAGACATGAGAGCTAGAGGAGTGTGAACACATTCTCAGCAAGACTAGCAGCTGTAGGAAGATTGAACAAGCCGATGTACATTCTTCACCAATCCACTTCACTTGTCAGTTCAGATTCTGACAGGTCCCCTAACAAAACAAGAACTGCAGCACTGGCCACATTTTTGAGTGTCCTTGCATATTTTAATAATACTGAAGACCTTGTAGCATAGACTTACACTAGCTGCTTATATTTTTCTTCACATTTTTCTTCTTACTATTTAAATCATATCTTTACAGGTAATGTGTTGGTTGCTTGGAGATGTTTGTGCTTGTCTTTGGAGCTCTGTATGATTATTTTGTGTGTGTGTGTGTGAGAGACAGAAAGAGAGAGAGAGAGAGACTTTGTAGCATTTTCGTCGGTCCTTGAGATATTTTTAAGATGTCCTGGAAGTGGTTGTTGCTGTTTTATGTCCTTGAGATGACTTGGATGTCCCTGAGACTGCTGTTGGATGTTCACAAGACAGTTGTTGAATGTCCTTGAGATGACTTGGATGTCCCTGAGACTGTTGTTGGATGTTGAAAAGACAGTTGTTGAATGTCCTTGAGATGACTTGGATGTTGGTGAGACTGCTGTTGGATGTTGAAAAGACAGTTGTTGAATGTCCTTGAGATGACTTGGATGTCGCTGAGACTGCTGTTGGATGTTGAAAAGACAGTTGTTGAATGTCCTTGAGATGACTTGGATGTCCCTGAGACTGTTGTTGGATCACAGGACCACCAAAGAGAGGTATTTCTTTTGGAGACGGCTACTAACTGTAGTGTTTTCATATAGAAAGTTTATATAGAAGTAGAGCAGCTTTTTTGTGGTTGTGTTTTTTTTTTTTTTGGGGGGGGGATATATTACAGGGGGGAGATTTCTCACACTGAATAAACAATTTTTATGTGCTCTTTTGCTAACAACTTTTTATTTTTAATTTTTTTTTCCAAGTTGTGCACATTTTGTGAAAAAAAAAAAAAAAGGTGTACAATTGTTAATATTTCTGATTCCATTTCTTGGTGTAATCTTGTGATGGCTAGAGTGGCTTCCCCAGCTTTTGTCGTAGATGGTAGTAACAGTTGCTTGATGTCCATGTCCTGAACATGGTCTTCATAGAACAGTTTGTGTGTGCACGAAGACCAAGTAGAGGGCGCTGTGCTGTGACAGGTGTCAGACTACCACATCTGAACATTGCCGGAGGGTGCACCAGTGGTTACAACCAGCCAACCGCAGTTGCTGGTCAAGATCCTCTTCCCACTTTGTATGATACTGCTAGTTACAGGCTGTTGTGGCCCTTCAGACCGACATTGCAGGAGTGTGGTGGTGGGTCTCACAGAGCAGCACTCCCAGTCAGACATGAGAGCTAGAGGAGTGTGAACACATTCTCAGCAAGACTAGCAGCTGTAGGAAGATTGAACAAGCAGATGTACATTCTTCATCAATCCACTTCACTTGTCAGTTCAGATTTTGACAGGTCCCCTAACAAAACAAGAACTGCAGCACTGGCCACATTTTTTAGTGTCTTTTGCATATTTTAATAATACTGAAGAACTTGTAGCATAGACTTACACTAGCTGCTTATATTTTTCTTCACATTTTTCTTCTTACTATTTAAATCATATCTTTACAGGTAATGTGTTGGTTGCTTGGAGATGTTTGTGCTTGTCTTTGGAGCTCTGTATGATTATTTTGTGTGTGTGTGTGTGTGTGTGTGTGTGTGAGAGAGACAGAAAGAGAGAGAGAGAGACTTTGTAGCGTTTTCGTCGGTCCTTGAGATATTTTTAAGATGTCCTGGAAGTGGTTGTTGCTGTTTTATGTCCTTGAGATGACTTGGATGTCCCTGAGACTGCTGTTGGATGTTCACAAGACAGTTGTTGAATGTCCTTGAGATGACTTGGATGTCGCTGAGACTGTTGTTGGATGTTGAAAAGACAGTTGTTGAATGTCCTTGAGATGACTTGGATGTTGGTGAGACTGCTGTTGGATGTTGAAAAGACAGTTGTTGAATGTCCTTGAGATGACTTGGATGTTGGTGAGACTGTTGTTGGATGTTGAAAAAACAGTTGTTGAATGTCCTTGAGATGACTTGGATGTCCCTGAGACTGTTGTTGGATGTTGAAAAGACAGTTGTTGAATGTCCTTGAGATGACTTGGATGTCGCTGAGACTGTTGTTGGATGTTGAAAAGACAGTTGTTGAATGTCCTTGAGATGACTTGGATGTTGGTGAGACTGCTGTTGGATGTTGAAAAGACAGTTGTTGAATGTCCTTGAGATGACTTGGATGTTGGTGAGACTGTTGTTGGATGTTGAAAAAACAGTTGTTGAATGTCTTTGAGATGACTTGGATGTTGGTGAGACTGTTGTTGGATGTTGAAAAAACAGTTGTTGAATGTCTTTGAGATGACTTGTATGTTGGTGAGACTGTTGTTGGATGTTGAAAAAACAGTTGTTGAATGTCCTTGAGATGACTTGGATGTCAGTGAGACTGCTGTTGGATGTTCACAAGACAGTTGTTGAATGTCCTTGAGACTGATGACGCACACCCTCCAGGTTCTTTCACTTGTGTCCTTGAAGGTGTTTTTAGTAGCAGCTTTCCTAAGTCACTACAGTCTGCTCAGTGTACCTGTAGCCATCAAGATTTAGAACATGCTTCCATTTTATGGAAGTTTCTGTGCACAGATTCTTGTGTATGTTTGCCATGAGAGTGTCCCGTACATGTACTTACTGTTACACGGTTAGCTCATTTATGTGCAGGTCTGTGTAGAGAGATTCCAGTTTTGTGAACTTTAATATCAGTCTTTGGTACTAGTAGAGATTGATACTAGTAGAGATTCCAGTTTTGTGAACTTTCAGGTATCTCTTTGATACTAGTAGAGATTCCAGTTTTGTGAACTTTCAGGTATCAGTCTTTGATACTAGTAGAGATTCCAGTTTTGTGAACTTTCAGGTATCTCTTTGATACTAGTAGAGATTCCAGTTTTGTAAATTTTCTTGCGTGTCCTTGACATTGATCTGACAGCAGGCAGTGAGCACTGCTAAATCTGGAATGAGCACGAGCTCACCTGGTGATCCAGCATTGATGGTCGGGACACTATCTCAGCACTCTACTCTCAGACCTCACCAGCTAAATATCAACTTACTCCTGCCCTATATTCAGCCAAGACCTACTCCACAATCTCATCATCAGCCAGACAATCAGAGATTGTACTGTTACTATCTTGTGGCTTAGTGATTGTCTCTCCTCTATAATCAGCCAAGACCTGCTCCACAATCTCATCATCAGCCAAACAGTCAGAGATTGTACTGTTACTATCTTGTGACTTAGTGATTGTTTCCCCTCTATGTTCAGCCAAGACCTGCTCCACAATCTCATCCATCAGCCAAACAGTCAGAGATTGTACTGTTACTATCTTGTGACTTAGTGATTGTCTCCCCTCTATGTTCAGCCAAGACCTGCTCCACAATCTCATCCATCAGCCAAACAATCAGAGATTGTACTGTTACTATCTTGTGACTTAGTGATTGTCTCCCTTCTATGTTCAGCCAAGACCTGCTCCACAATCTCATCCATCAGCCAAACAATCAGAGATTGTACTGTTACTATCTTGTGACTTAGTGATTGTCTCCCCTCTATGTTCAGCCAAGACCTGCTCCACAATCTCATCATCAGCCAAACAGTCAGAGATTGTACTCTTACCATCCTGTGGCTTAGTGACCGTCTCTCTCTTCCAGGTATGCAGTATCTCTGCTGGGCCTGCCATCTTTCACCACAGTTCACTGTGATTTCTGTCTTCAAGGGAGACTTCCTGGTGCATCATTAGTTTTTGAAATATCTGTTGTATTTTCATTATTCCTTGGGCAACAATAATTAATTTACACATATGTTACCATGACTTACAAATATAACAGTCCTTGGTTTCTGTTGTATGTTATTGAATTTTACTGTTGTCCATATATTGACAGTTGTGCGTGTGTGCTGTTTTGTGTTAATGTTACCTAAATGTTAACTTAAGTAATTATGTTAATTTTACTGCAGTAACTTAAGTAATTACTGTGTTATGTTAATTTTACCATAATGTTAACGCAGATGTTTTATATTTATATTACACTAATGTTGACTGATCTGTTTACTTTTTTTTTTTTTTTGTTACCTAAATGTTAACAGAGGAAATTACAGTTTTATGTTAATGTTACAATATTGCGAACATGGGTTTTGTATGTTAATGTTAACTGAGTTATTTATGTTTGTACTAATGTTACTGTAATGTTGACTCGCAGCCGCCAGTATAAACAGCGACATCAGCTCCGGCTTGATGGTCAGGGAACCGGTGGGGGACTCAGGGAAGTACATCCTGAACATCTCAGGCAGCCCAGCAGCAGAGGTCAGTTCCTAGCTTGTTCTGTGTGTAAGTGCACTAGGTCAGTTCCTACCTTGTTCTATGTGTCAGTACACTAGGTCAGTGCCTAGCTTGTTCTGTGTGTAAGTGCACTAGGTCAGTGCCTAGCTTGTTCTGTGTGTAAGTGCACTAGGTCAGTCCCTAGCTTGTTCTGTGTCAGTGCACTAAGTGCCTAGCTTGTTCTGTGTCAGTGCACTAAGTCAATTCCTAGCTTGTTCTATGTGTCAGTGCACTAGGTCAGTGCCTAGCTTGTTCTGTGTGTCAGTGCTCTAAGTCAGTCTCTAGCTTGTTCTATGTGTCAGTGCACTAGGTCAGTGCCTAGCTTGTTCTGTGTGTCAGTGCACTAGGTCAGTGCCTAGCTTGTTCTGTGTGTCAGTGCTCTAAATCAGTCCCTAGCTTGTTCTATGTGTCAATGCACTAGGTCAGTTCCTAGCTTGTTCTGTGTGTCAGTGCTCTAAATCAGTTCCTAGCTTGTTCTATGTGTCAGTGCACTAGGTCAGTGCCTAGCTTGTTCTGTGTGTCAGTGCACTAGGTCAGTGCCTAGCTTGTTCTGTGTGTCAGTGCACTAGGTCAGTGCCTAGCTTGTTCTGTGTGTCAGTGCTCTAAATCAGTTCCTAGCTTGTTCTGTGTGTCAGTTTTCTAGTTTTTTTCATTGTCGTAGCAGTCAGTGTGCTCTAGTTTATTTCATTGTTCTAGCTGTCATGTTAGTGCTGTAGGTTCTTTCATTGTTCTAGCTCTCATGTCACTGCTCTAGTTTCCTTCATTGTTCTAGCTGTCATGTCACTGCTCTAGTTTCCTTCATTGTTCTAGCTGTCATGTCACTGCTCTAGTTTCCTTCATTGTTCTAGCTGTCATGTCACTGCTCTAGTTTCCCTCACTGTTCTATGTATCATATTAGTGTGCTCCAGTTTCCTTCATTTTTCTAGCCGTCATGTCAGTGTGCTCTAGTTTCCTTCATTATTCTAACCGTCATGTCAGTGCTCCAGTTTCTTTCAGTGTATCATGTCAGTGCTCTAGTTTCTTTCAGTGTATCATGTCAGTGCTCTAGTTTATCTATTGCTTCAGCTGTAACTGCAGTAATTGTTGAGTTTCTGTTCAGTATCATGTGTGTATTGTCTCTCTCTTCTCTCATGTTAACTCAAGTACCACCAGTGATGAAAGTGTTTAGCTACTGGTGAGTGTATTCTCTAGTGCTTACAATTTTCAGCTTATACTGAAAGCGTTTTTGTTTTTACAACTATTAGTACAGTAACATTGTCTCGTACCAAGTTTTACAGTAACATTGTCTTTTTATAAGTGTTACAGTAGCATTGTCTTTTCATTATTATTACAATAACATTGTCTTGTAGCAGGTATTACAGTGACATTGTCATCTTATAAGTATTACAGTAACATTGTCATCTTATTAGTATTACAGTAACATTGTCATCTTATAAGTATTACAGTAACATTGTCATCTTATAAGTATTACAGTAACATTGTCATCTTATTAGTATTACAGTAACATTGTCATCTTATTAGTATTACAGTAACATTGTCATCTTATTAGTAGTACAGTAATGTTGCCTTGTTACAAATATTGCAGCAACATTGTCTTGTAACAACTATTACAGGATAAGCGCAGCTATAACCAGTTTCAGCCAAGTTCAGTCGCTGAATGGAGCGCTGATGATGTCTGTCAGTGGCTGACAGGTATTGACCTGGATAAGTACTCACCCGGCTTCAGGGAGAAGAGGGTCACAGGCAGTCAACTCTTACATATGGACAGTTCAAAGTTCAAGGTGACTGATCGGGAGTCTGTTGATCGGGATTTGTAATGAACAGAAGATGAGAACTAGAGAATAGTTGTGAGTGTGAGAGAATGTCAGAGATAGTTAGATTCTGGTACTAGAGGAATATATTATGAGTGTGAGATAATATCAGAGAAAGTTAGATTCTGGTACTAGAGGAATATGTTGTGAGTATGAGATAATATCAGAGAAAGTTAGATTCTGGTACTAGAGGAATATGTTGTGAGTATGAGATAATATCAGAGAAAGTTAGATTCTGGTACTAAAGGAATATGTTGTGAGTGTGAGATATCATAGAAAGTTAGATTCTGGTACTAGAGGAATATGTTGTGAGTGTGAGATAATATCAGAGAAAGTTAGATTCTGGTACTAGAGTAACAGTTGTGAGTGTGAGATAATATCAGAGAAAGTTAGATTCTGGAACTAGAGGAATATGTTTTGAGAGAATATCAGAGAAAGTTAGATTATGGTACTAGAGGAATATTGTCATCTTATAAGTATTACAGTAACATTGTCATCTTATTAGTATTACAGTAACATTGTCATCTTATTAGTAGTACAGTAATGTTGCCTTGTTACAAATATTGCAGCAACATTGTCTTGTAACAACTATTACAGGATAAGCGCAGCTATAACCAGTTTCAGCCAAGTTCAGTCGCTGAATGGAGCGCTGATGATGTCTGTCAGTGGCTGACAGGTATTGACCTGGATAAGTACTCACCCGGCTTCAGGGAGAAGAGGGTCACAGGCAGTCAACTCTTACATATGGACAGTTCAAAGTTCAAGGTGACTGATCGGGAGTCTGTTGATCGGGATTTGTAATGAACAGAAGATGAGAACTAGAGAATAGTTGTGAGTGTGAGAGAATGTCAGAGATAGTTAGATTCTGGTACTAGAGGAATATATTATGAGTGTGAGATAATATCAGAGAAAGTTAGATTCTGGTACTAGAGGAATATGTTGTGAGTATGAGATAATATCAGAGAAAGTTAGATTCTGGTACTAGAGGAATATGTTGTGAGTATGAGATAATATCAGAGAAAGTTAGATTCTGGTACTAAAGGAATATGTTGTGAGTGTGAGATATCATAGAAAGTTAGATTCTGGTACTAGAGGAATATGTTGTGAGTGTGAGATAATATCAGAGAAAGTTAGATTCTGGTACTAGAGTAACAGTTGTGAGTGTGAGATAATATCAGAGAAAGTTAGATTCTGGAACTAGAGGAATATGTTTTGAGAGAATATCAGAGAAAGTTAGATTATGGTACTAGAGGAATATGTTGTGAGTATGAGATAATATCAGAGAAAGTTAGATTCTGGAACTAGAGGAATATGTTTTGAGAGAATATCAGAGAAAGTTAGATTATGGTACTAGAGGAATATGTTGTGAGTGTTAGAGAATATTAGAGAAAGTTAGATTATGGTACTAGAGGAATATGTTGTGAGTGTTAGAGAATATCAGAGAAAGTTAGATTATGGTACTAGAGGAATATGTTTTGAGAGAATATCAGAGAAAGTTAGATTATGGTACTAGAGGAATATGTTGTGAGTGTTAGAGAATATCAGAGAAAGTTAGATTATGGTACTAGAGGAATATGTTGTGAGAGTGAGATAATATCAAAGAAAATTAGATTCTAGAACTAGAGGAATATGTTGTGAGTGTGAGATAATATCAGAGAAAGTTAGATTCTGGAATTAGAGGAATATGTTGTGAGTGTGAGATAATATCAAAGAAAGTTAGATTATGGTACTAGAGGAATATGTTGTGAGTGTTAGAGAATATCAGAGAAAGTTAGATTCTGGAACTAGAGGAATATATTGTGAGTGTTAGAGAATATTAGAGAAAGATAGATTCTGGTACTAGAGGAAAAGTTGTGAGTGTAAGAGAATATCAGAGAAAGATAGATTCTGGAACTAGAGGAATATGTTGTGAATGTGAGAGAATATCAGAGAAAGTTAGATTCTGGTACTAGAGGAATATGTTGTGAGTGTGAGAGAATATCAGAGAAAGATATATTCTAGTACTAGAGGAATACATTATGAGGGAGAGAAAATGTCAGAGAAAATGAGTTGGATGGAGAATGTCAGAGAAACAGTAAGAATGTCAGATTGAGGATTGATATATATATGGAGGCCGTCAGAGGACATAAGTTGACAGTAGCATTTGCAAATGGTAGCGGTCTAAATTTTTTTGTCATTGTGTTCCAGAGGCACGTGAGCAGTACTGAAAAGAAAAAAAAAGAGAAAAGAATGGAGAACGAGAAAGAGTGAGTGGTCTGATAGAGAAAGTGAGCGAGCTGTGAGAGGAGAGAAAGATAATTTAGCCACGATTTGCCCTGACCTGCAGATATTTTTCTGTCCACAGTCGCTGGGCGTGGCCAGCAGCAAGGACAGGGAGCTGCTAAAGAAGAAGATAAAAGAAATTCGAACAAACCTGGAACGAGAGAAGAAGATTCAGGAGAAAGAGAGGAAGCTGAAGGAGAAGGAGCAGAAGAAGATGTCGAAGAAGAAATAACCATGGCATTTGTCAATATTGTACATATACGTACACAGTCTGGCTGGTGTTTGTATGTGCGTGTACGTGGCTGTCCCAACATTCTAGTACCGATTTAGTTCTTCTGGAAGAACTGTCGCCATCTCTTCTCGAAGTGACGTCATCGGGTGACTGGCGGCTCACCGTCATTGTGTTCATTTATGCCTGGATTTGTCATTGTCAGTGCATAGTTATGACGGCATGCGTGTCATTTGTATATCAGATGTGTCAGGTTTAAGGTGTGTCATTTGTACGTCAGATAATTCAAGTTTAGGGAACAAATAAACAAACTATAAGATATGTGAACTCCTTCTCAGCATGGAACAAAACTATGTGACTAAAAATGTTGTTTGACCTGCCATCTGTAGGTTCAGAGTTCAAGCTGTGTTTAAAGATTTGTTCCCACCTGTAACAGCTTTTTTTTTTTTTTTGTTTCGTGGTGTAGTTAGATGATGTTTTTTTATTTTATTTTCCTTTTAGTCCGAGCTGACAGCAGTCTTTTCAGTTTTCCTGTTTCAAGCTGTCTCCTAGCTTGTCTTGCCTGTTCTTTAGCTTATGTCTGCCCATAGCTGCAGTGCTAGCATCTGTGCAGTAGCTGGAAAATATCTTATGTATATCATTACTAGGAATGTACTCATATTCCTTACTACAAACATCTCCATATACACTGTACATGTACACCCTGGTAGGAGTTTGTAAATTTAGTTTCTTTTTTTTTAAACTTTTATTAATGTCATTTGTCATTTTGTTACGTGAATTGAATCCCTTATCCAAGATGATATGCCATATCACATGACATTCAAGGTTTGTAGGGGAATCAGCAGTGTCATTTATTCTCTGGACATGGATTTTATTTTGTGTTATGTTTTATGTAATATAAAGGTCTTTTAGATGGTACATGGACGGATTGTTGGCAAGGTGGGGGGGGGGGGGACAGACAGTCAAGGATTTACTTTTTGCAGAGTTTTTGTTGCTTTGCAACTTCTCTTACAACTTCTTTGTTGTTCCGGCCATCCAGGGCATATGTTGCTGCTTTCTCTAAACCATTTACCACTTATTTCTATGTGTGTTGTCCCAAGTCTGACAGGCAGAGAGCAGTAGTGACTGTATTAGCTGGTATAGTCCCAAGTCTGACAGAGAGCAGTAGTGACTGTATTAGCTGGTGTTGTCCCAAGTCTGACAGACAGAGAGCAGTAGTGACTGTATTAGCTGGTGTTGTCCCAAGTCTTACAGGCAGAGCAGTAGTATTGTCCCACGTCTGACAGAGAGCAGTAGTAACTGCATTAGCTGGTGTTGTCCCAAATCTTACAGGCAGAGCAGTAGTATTGTCCCAAGTCTGACAGAGAGCAGTAGTAACTGTATTAGCTGGTGTTGTCCCAAATCTTACAGGCAGAGCAGTAGTACTGTCCCAAGTCTGACAGAGAGCAGTAGTAACTGTATTAGCTGGTGTTGTCCCAAGTCTTACAGGCAGAGCAGTAGTATTGTCCCAAGTCTGACAGAGAGCAGTAGTGACTGTATTAGCTGGTGTTGTCCCAAGTCTTACAGGCAGAGAGCAGTAGTGACTGTATTAGCTGGTGTTGTCCCAAGTCTTACAGACAGAGAGCAGTAGTGACTATATTAGCTGGTGTTGTCCCAAGTCTTACAGACAGATAACAATAGTGACTGTATTAGCTGGTGTTGTCCCAAGTCTTACAGGCAGAGAGCAGTAGTGACTTTATTAGCTGGTGTTGTCCCAAGTCTTACAGACAGAGAGCAGTAGTGACTATATTAGCTGGTGTTGTCCCAAGTCTTACAGACAGATAACAATAGTGACTGTATTAGCTGGTGTTGTCCCAAGTCTTACAGACAGATAATAGTAGTGACTGTATTAGCTGGTGTTAGTCTCTTTATGTTCTGGTATTTCTTAAAGTTAGTCACAAGTTCAGACTTCCAGCGAAGGTCATATCATTTGATGAGACCACAGAGTTTTGTTTTTATTCTGAATGTCCAGACCTTTTGTGTTTGGTTATCGAGTTCTTGTTTTCTCTCCTTGTGAGTGGATTTAAACTGTCTTGCATTGACTTGCTGTAGCACCAGCCAAACACATCAGATGAAAAGACTAGCAGCAGTAAGAAAAACTTAGACTGTGCTGTGGTGATAGATGTTCTAGCAAGAGCTCAGACCATTGGCCTCCAGTGTTCTTGCTGTGTTCTTTCAGTTCTTGGTTTTGTTCAGTTTCGTTTCGTTTGGCTACAAAACATTTATTAATTTGATGAGAAAATGCACAGCTCTTAGTTTTTGATGTGTTTGTGATATGTACATTGATCATGTGACAGTTGTCATATCACTTGATCCTTCACTTACCATACGGCATGTACATGATGTAATTCAGTAAGAAAATGTGATGTGAGAGAGAGAGAGAGAGAATGAAGTAAGTTTCCCAGCTTGTGTGTGCTTTCTTCACTTTACTAACATGAAGTTCTATTTGATGTACTTACGTGGGGAACTCAAGAGTTCCTGAACATTTGAAATTTCTGACATTTGAATGTTCACAAATGTCCTGTTACATTATGCCATGTCATAAACTACTAGAACCCAACGAAGCTTTGTATGTGGAAGATGGATCTTGATCTTGCTTGTATTTTTTTTGTTTTATTACCTTTTTTGTTGTCAGATTGTACAGTTCATCATTTAGGATCTCAGTTTTGCTGAAGTTAATGACAGAGGATGTCAGTTTTTTGCTGAAATTGATCATATAGGATGTGTCTGTATTCGTTGTCTGTGAAGAAAATCTGTGTGGATGCTCATGGCGTGTCTGTGTAGCCTGCACTGTTCCAGCAAAACGTGTACATTAGGAAGGCTTTGTATGGCAGCCCGAGATGATGATCTTTCTTCTTTTTTGATGGTTTGCTCTGTCCAGTGTCACAAGATGATGATCTTTCTTCTTTTTTGATGGTTTGCTCTGTCCAGTGTCACAAGATGATTACCTTTCTTCTTTTTTGATGGTTTGCTCTGTCCAGTGTCACAAGATGATTACCTTTCTTCTTTTTTGATGGTTTGCAGTGTCACAAGATGATTACCTTTCTTCTTTTTTGATGGTTTGCTCTGTCCAGTGTCACAAGATGATGATCTTTCTTCTTTTTTGATGGTTTGCTCTGTCCAGTGTCACAAGATGATTACCTTTCTTCTTTTTTTTTGATGGTTTGCACTGTCCAGTGTCACAAGATGATGATCTTTCTTCTTTTTTTTTTGATGGTTTGCAGTGTCCAGTGTCACAAAATGATGATCTTTCTTCTTTTTTTTGATGGTTTGCACTGTCCAGTGTCACAGAGAAATGTTGTGAGCATTTCTTTATTCACTTGACTATGTGAAGCTTCACAAATTGCTGTTATACTTGTTTTAACATTCTTCATCTGCAGGAACATCCATAACCCAGGTGTTATATTACTGGCAGTTCAGATCTCATTCTCACAGCACACCCCACCCACACATTCTCACAGCACACCCCACCCACACATTCTCACAACACACCCCACCCACACATTCTCACAACACACTCCAGCCACATATTCTCACAACACACTTCAGCCACACATTCTCACAGCACACGCCAGCCACACATTCTCACAACACACCCCAGCCACACATTCTCACAACACACTCCAGCCACATATTCTCACAACACACTTCAGCCACACATTCTCACAACACACCCCAGCCACACATTTCTCCTGACATTATCCCAAATGCTGGTTTTAATCTTTGTGTTTTATTTCATTAGTTCTTATTTGTGTTGTGTGCATTTCTCCTGACAGGATATCAGATCCTTGAATTTGATCAAATATCATTTAGTGCTTTTAGGCTTGTGCAGGTTAGACAAGACTGTGTTCCTGAGTTGAGAGTCTAGGGGATATGATTAGTTCCTGGCATGATTAGTTCTCAGTATGATACCCTAGAGGTCATGATTAGTTCTTGATATGATACCCTAGGGGTCACAATTAGTTCCTGATGTAATACCCCAGGGGACATGATTAGTTCTTGACATGATTAGTTTCTGGTGTGATACACCAGGGGACATGATTAGTTCTTGACATGATTAGTTTCTGGTGTGATACACCAGGGGACATGATTAGTTCTTGACATGATTAGTTTCTGGTGTGATACACCAGGGGACATGATTAGTTCTTGACATGATACCCTAAGGGTCACAGTTAGTTCCTGATGTAATACCCCAGGGGACATGATTAGTTCTTGACATGATTAGTTTCTGGTGTGATACACCAGGGGACATGATTAGTTCTTGACATGATTAGTTTCTGGTGTGATACACCAGGGGACATGATTAGTTCTTGACATGATTAGTTTCTGGTGTGATACACCAGGGGACATGATTAGTTCTTGACATGATACCCTAAGGGTCACAGTTAGTTCCTGATGTAATACCCCAGGGGACATGATTAGTTTCTGATGTGATACCCCAGGGGACATGATTAGTTCTTGACATGACTACCCGGGGGGGGGGGGGACATGATTAGTTCCTGGCTTGATAACCCAGGGGACATGATTAGTTCTTGACATGACTACCTGGGGGGGGACATGATTAGTTCTTGATGTAATAAACCAGGGGGACATGATTAGTTCTTGATATAACCTGAGGACATGATTAGTTCCTGGCTTGATACCTAAGGGGACATGATTAGTTCTTGATGTGATAACCTGGGAGACATGATTAATTCTTGAAGTGATAACCCAGGGGACATGATTAATTCTTGATGTGATAACCCAGGGGACATGATTAGTTCTTGATGTGATAACCAGGGGACATGATTAGTTCTTGATGTGATAAACCAGGGGACATGATTAGTTCTTGATATAACCTGAGGACATGATTAGTTTTTGACATGATAATCAGGGCGACATGATTAGTTCTTGATATGATATCATGGGGCATGATTAGTTCTTGATGTGATAACCTAGGGAACATGATTATTTCTTGATATGATAATCTAGGGGACATCTTGCAGTTACATCCTTGCAGTGTAAAGTATAAAATTAGGATGATAACAGAATATTGATGTCTGTATTGTATTGTTGTTATTGTTGTACCTACATATCCTTCCAGCTCACTATGTACAGATATCTTTTTATTTATATCATCACTGATTACTAAACGGAACATTTTTATACTTGTCAGTCAAACTGTCGGTCATGTATGAAACAGACAGGTGCTGTCACTTATATATATCATGTTTGTCTGGAGTGCTAGGATTAGTGTTGTCTTCATATCTTCACATGTTTGTCTGGAGTGCTAGAATTAGTGCTATGTTCATCATACCTTCACATATCTGTCTGGAATGCTAGGATTTGTGCTGTGTTCATCATATCTTCACATGTTTGTCTGGAGTGCTAGGATTAATGCTATGTTCATCATGTCTTCACATGTTTGTCTGGAGTGCTAGGATTAATGCGACATTCATCATTTCACATGGTTGTCTGGATTGCTAGGATTAATGCTGCGTTCATATCTTCACGTTTGTCTGGAGTACTAGGATTAATGCTACGTTCATCATATCTTCACATGTTGAATGTGGTTTTGTTTTAATAAATGAGGACAAGTTTGAAGGTCACAACTAATGTGACAAGTTCATGTGACAGTTTTATACTGAAGTTTTTGAGAGACAATTTTATTTTTCATTGCTGTCATGAAGAGAAGACAAATTTCTCTCCTCATTGCTACCATAAAGAAAAGACAAATTTCTCTCCTCTCATTGCTGTCATAAAGAGAAGACAAATTTCTCTCCTCTCATTGCTGTCATAAAGAGAAGACAAATTTCTCTCCTCTCATTGCTGTCATAAAGGGAACACAAATGTATTAATTGATCTTATGTTTGTATCACTTGATCATATATGTTTGTACTCAGTGTTGAAACAAAAAAAATAGACAAGTATTTATTATGTAACCATACAAAATGTGTTGTATTGTTTGTTACCTCAACTGTCACAACTGGATGTTAAAATGTTCTAGGCAGGTAATAGCTGAAGATTTGTTGCTCACAGCGGCTGGTTACATGGGTGGCCAGTCTGTGGCTCACAGCGGCTGGTTACATGGGTGGCCTGTCTGTGGCTCACAGTGGCTGGTTACATGGGTGGCCAGTCTGTGGCTCACAGTGGCTGGTTACATGGGTGGCCAGTCTGTGGCTCACAGTGGCTGGTTACATGGGTGGCCAGTCTGTGGCTCACAGCGGCTGGTTACATGGGTGGCCAGTCTGTGGCTCACAGTGGCTGGTTACGTGGGTTAATTCCTGAAGCAACATTCATACCATACTTGACGTACCTGGCAGTGACCTACATAGAATTCTGCAGCAGTCTGGTATCTACTTACATCATCATCATCATCATCATCTTGTGCTGTAGGGAAACTACTACATCATGAGACTACCTGCTTCATGCCTGGGCAAAGTTAACTCATGTTTGGCAAACATTAAAATTGAACTGTTAACTAACCTATCATGTTTTATACTTCTGTTATGTCTGAATGCCAACTGCTTGATGGGACATTCTCACTGATTAATGCTGTTAATAGATCTGCACTGGTTATAACGGCCAGATTAAAAAGGAAAAAGTACTGACACAATTGGTATCGTGAGAAACGGGAAAGTTTTTTAAATGAAGACTCAGTTAGTTAGACTTGCAACTTTAGTGACAGTTGTAAGACTTTAGAGAGAACTTTTTGTAGTTTTAACTTCCAGTGAAAGATGTAAGATTTCAGAAAGAACAGTTTAATAGTTTCAAGTTCCAGTGATAAATATAAGATTTCAGAGAGAACAGTTTAAAGTTCAAAGTTCCACTGATAGATGTAAGACTTCAGAGAGAAGAGTTTATAGTTCTAAGTTCCACTGATAGATGCAAGACTTCAGAGAGAAGAGTTTATAGTTCTAAGTTCCAGTGATAGATGCAAGACTTCAGAGAGAAGAGTTTATAGTTCTAAGTTCCACTGATAGATGCAAGACTTCAGAGAGAAGAGTTTATAGTTCTAAGTTCCAGTGATAGATGCAAGACTTCAGAGAGAAGAGTTTATAGTTCTAAGTTCCAGTGATAGATGCAAGACTTCAGAGAGAAGAGTTTATAGTTCTAAGTTCCAGTGATAGATGCAAGACTTCAGAGAGAAGAGTTTATATTTCTAAGTTCCAGTGATAGATGTAAGACTTCAGAGAGAAGAGTTTATATTTCTAAGTTCCAGTGATAGATGTAAGACTTCAGAGAGAAGAGTTTATATTTCTAAGTTCCAGTGATAGATGTAAGACTTCAGAGAGAAAAGTTTATAGTTCTAAGTTCCAGTGACAGATGCAAGACTTGAGAAAAAAAAAACAGCTTATAGCCCTCTTCTGACTCTCTTACAACAGATGAACATCTCATAGACCAAGAAAAGTTGGAAGAAACTGAAGACAAGTGCACAAAAGTGTACTTTTTTATCTCCACTCAGTGAGAGCACCATTCTCTGTGAGATTTTTTCCTACTGAGACAACTTTTTATCTCTCAGGGAAGAGTTTACTCTGTGTTAACATTATCATTAGAACGTGCAGGATGTGTGTTGTGTTAACATTATCATTAGAACATGCAGGATGTGTGTTGTGTTAACATTATCATTAGAACGTGCAGGATGTGTGTTGTGTTAACATTATCATTAGAACGTGCAGGATGTGTGTTGTGTTAACATTATCATTAGAACGTGCAGGATGTGTGTTGTGTTAACATTATCATTAGAACGTGCAGGATGTGTGTTGTGTTAACATTATCATTAGAACGTACGGGATGTGTGTTGTGTTAACATTATCATTAGAATGTGCAGGATGTGTGTTGTGTTAAGATTATCAGAATACACAGGATCTGTGTTGTGTTAACATTATCAGAATACACAGGATGTGTTGTGTTAACATTATCAGAACACAGGATGTGTTGTGTTAACATTATCAGAACACAGGATGTGTTGTGTTAACATTATCAGAACACACAGGATGTGTTGTTTTAACATTATCAGAACACACAGGATGTGTTGTTTTAACATTATCAGAACACACAGGATGTGTTTTGTTAACATTATCAGAAAACACAGGATCTGTGTTGTGTTAACATCAGAAAACACAGGATCTGTGTTGTGTTAACATTATCAGAATACACAGGATGTGTTGTGTTAACATTATCAGAACACAGGATGTGTTGTGTTAACATTATCAGAACACAGGATGTGTTGTGTTAACATTATCAGAACACACAGGATGTGTTGTTTTAACATTATCAGAACACACAGGATGTGTTGTTTTAACATTATCAGAACACACAGGATGTGTTTTGTTAACATTATCAGAAAACACAGGATCTGTGTTGTGTTAACATCAGAAAACACAGGATCTGTGTTGTGTTAACATTATCCTACACTCACACAGGACTGATGTTGTGTTAGCATTACCATGTATGCACAAGGGACCCAGCTGTAGAGAATCAACATTAAACTCCATGTCTGCATCTACTTTTGATGTTACGATACAGATGTTTTCTTTTTTACTGAAAGTTCATTTTTAAAACTGATTAAAATAATTTGCATTTTTATAACAATTATTCTGTAACAAAGATTCTCACATCTGGAATTCATCTTAAATACAAGCCACAAGCCCTCCTAGAGTATCATTCTCCAGAAATAATCTGGCAGTCCTTGATTGAAATACATTTAGTATTCTGTAGTCTGGCAATCCTTGATTGAAATACATTTAGTATTCTGTAGTCTGGCAATCCATGATTGAAATACATTTAGTATTCTATAGTCTGGCAGTCCTTGATTGAAATACATTTAGTATTCTATAGTCTGGCAATCCTTGATTGAATTACATTTAGTATTCTATAGTCTGGCAATCCATGATTGAAATACATTTAGTATTCTATAGTCTGGCAATCCTTGATTGAAATACATTTAGTATTCTGTAGTCTGGCAATCCATGATTGAAATACATTTGGTATTCTATAAATGTATTTCGTATGCAATCTGAACTCAGGAAGTAAACATGTATCTGCTGTTAGTCTGTGAGATGAGGACAGTGATAAGAAATGTTTTCTTATCTCCTCTATCTGCTGTTAGTCTGTGAGATGAGGACAGTGATAAGAAATGTTTTCTTATCTCCTCTATCTGCTGTTAGTCTGTGAGATGAGGACAGTGATAAGAAATGTTTTCTTATCTCCTCTATCTGCTGTTAGTCTGTGAGCAGAGGACAATGATAAGAAATGTTTTCTTATCTCCTCTATCTGCTGTTAGTCTGTGAGCAGAGGACAATGATAAGAAATGTTTTCTTATCTCCTCTATCTGCTGTTAGTCTGTGAGATGAGGACAGTGATAAGAAATGTTTTCTTATCTCCTCTATCTGCTGTTAGTCTGTGAGCAGAGGACAATGATAAGAAATGTTTTCTTATCTCCTCTATCTGCTGTTAGTCTGTGAGCTGAGGACAATGATAAGAAATGTTTTCTTATCTCCTCTATCTGCTGTTAGTCTGTGAGCTGAGAACAATGATAAGAAATGTTTTCTTATCTCCTCTATCTGCTGTTAGTCTGTGAGCTGAGGACAATGATAAGGAATGTTTTCTTATCTCCTCTATCTCATAAAAATATGGCCAGTTTATTCTGGTTTGTTTATTTGTTTGTCTGTCTGTTTATTTGTTTCAGTTAAACAAAAGCTTAGATAATTCTCAATTTTTATACAACAGTTGCCAGACATTGGCTGTTAGCTGCGAGCCTTGATGTATAAACAGTCAACAGGTCTGACACAATTTTGAAAGGATAAACCGACATTTAATGTCATGTCACTTAATGAAAAAATATACTTCCACAAAGCCAAAGATTATTTCTATATTTTCACACAACCCGTAGAACATTTCTATGTGTTCACAAAGCCGGTAGAACATTTCTATATTTTAACATGGCTATTAGAACATTTCTATACTCCCACAGTCAGTAGAACATTACTTTCACATGGCTATTAGATCATTTATATACTCTCACAGTCAGTAGAACATTTCTATATTTTCACACAGTCAGTAGAACATTTCTATACTTTCACATGGCTATTAGAACATTTCTGTACTTTCATAAAGTCAGTAGAACAGTTTAAAGATTAGCTCCTATTTACTGCATTTTAAAACTTAATATTTTATGCATTTGTGAAATGCATATAAGTACCTATAAAAAATAGATAAAATTATCCTCATTTATAAAAATAGATAATGACATTTGTAATTGTGGGTTGCAGACGATATAAAATATTTTAGATGCTTTGATTTTCTACTTTCTTGCCCAGACATGACCAAACAAACAAGAAATGTCAGATCTAAACAGATAAGTTTAGCAAAACAAAAACTTCACAGTTTATGACTTCCCAGAATGCTACAGTATCAAACAAACAATCTTAATGTGTTCTTGGTTCACTATGTCTTGTCTTGTAACTAGCTTTTGCTGCTATTACTTTGGTTTTTTTTTTCTTTCCCTTGATCACATCTCTGCATTTAGAATTTTAGAAACAGAATTACTGAGATAAAATTATTTCTTAACATTTTTCTTATCTTCAGAAATAAGTTTTCTGTCATACCTTTATAAAGTAGTTCATGACTACAAATAACAAAAGTACGTATCAAATTTATCTTGTATCATATCAGAAACAAAACCATGCGGATAACAACCTACATTCACAAAAGTTCCACATAAGAAAGAACTGGTCTGCCAGAATTATGAGCCAAGTTGTTTCTCTCAGTACTGTGCCAGTTTGGCCAACTCAAACTCGGGTATATCCAAACCAAGCCACTGCAAAAGCTCAAAGTACGAGAAGACAAACGCCCTGTTGACCTGATGTGCTTGGGTCAGCTGAGAAGCTTCGTCAAGTAGTGACCTGTTAAACCATAATTTGGCCTCAAGTTCTGCTTTTTCTCTGGCCATCTCTTCAGCCAATCGTTGAGCTTCTTCAAATGCCTTCTTGGCTTCTTCAGCCTGTCTCAGTCTAAAAAATAAATGTAAAAAAGGCTTTTAGTAGTCGAGTTTTCCAGGCCACACATACTGAACTTGTATTAGTGTATTACTGACGTGTCGAAGGCATCAAGAGATGGAATTTTGTGGACTTTATCTTGATAGACTTACACGTTGTTGTTATGCTTGTAAGAGTTGGTAACACTACCAAAAAAGGCATTCTTGTCTCTATAGTACACCCCGAGTGAAACACCAACAATGCCAGGTTCGCAACTGCTACAACAAAAACACAACAGTGTCACATATGAAAACTGTGACAGGACTTCCAACTCACTCGACGACGGACTAACAGCTAGAAAACTCCATGAAGGTAATAATAATCCAACTACAAGGATGCACATCAAAACATTTATTGAATGAAGAAATGAACGATGAAAAAATGGAGATGAGACAAGAAGACAAGTTGCCAACATGACAGGTTGAATCAACAAACACTACAAGAGCTTCCCGGCGCGTAGTCAGCGCCATGAGGAAGAAAATACTGACAACTGTAAGTAATTATGGAGAACTACTTACAAATTTGTCAACTTCAAGAACAAACAATTCTGTCTTGACAAGGACAACACTACTATCAGCCTACACTCTAACACAGAAAAAACTTGTCCTAAAGGACAATATGCTGAAACTGAAATCTACTACATCACTGAAACTGAAATCTACTACATCACTGAGTCTACTACTTGTAAACTTCTGAACTGGAAAACATGACTACTGAGCAAAGCTACTACAAGAATCCTTCTCTTACTCCAGCTTAAATATCCCATACTAATTCTTCCCATGATTCCTGAATATTCTATCATGAAGAAAAGCTCACTCTACGTGAATAATCATGTTTTTCTAAACTCTGGTTTCTTAAACAAACAATTTCCTAAAAAGAAAACTAACTCTCTATTACTAAATTTAGCCTGTTGTGTCAACAGATATTCTAAAGTTGAGGGTAAAAACTTTTCCTAATTAAACTTAGAAATCCCGTGCAAATTCACGCTACCCATCAAAGTTACCTGAGCTGACTAACTTTTCCCTTGGGACTGAGATTACTCATTCTAAAAAAAATAAAAAAATCCGATATTACAAGGGACATAATCAAGTACCTTTACTATTAAAGCTTATAACCTCCCTTATACTAACACTATACTATCACAATATTTTGTTACAAGATCTTGCAGTTGATATGTACATGTGTAAGAATCTGTCGATGTATTATTCAGGATATAGCTTAACCTAAAAATGGGTACCACACGATATTCTCCACATGCCTTAATGGCATGGAAATGGAGATTTTACCTTTTTCTACATTTAAAACATCACATGTGTATCATACAAGTATAAATATCATCATACATGAGACATGTAACATCAAGCATCACATAACTGTATGATGCATTTAACATATGTGTAAGATGTAACATTCACACAATACACTAAAAAAAAAAAAAAATATTCCACATCAAATACCAACATCTTACCTATCCTCCAGCTCCTTCTTCTGTCTCTCTTCCTCCTCCTCCTTCTTCATCCTCTCATACTGCAGTCTCTCTTCTAGTGCCATTCTGGACAACATAAGCTCCTCTGCTGTCTTCTTCTCCTCTTCTTCTTTCAGTTTCTGCAGCATCAATTCTGAGAGCAGTATGCAGGTAAGTGAGTACAAATATTAACAGTAACAATGTCAACAACTCGCAGAGCTTTAGAAACGGATGTATGTAGTCTCAGCTATTATGTTTAATAGTGATGTCAAAACAGTGATAAATCTCAGCTATTATGTTTAAAAGTGATGTCAAAACAGTGATAAATCTCAGCTATTATGTTTAACAGTGAGGCCAAAACTGTGATAAATCTCAGCTATTATGTTTAAAAGTGATGTCAAAACAGTGATAAATCTCAGCTATTATGTTTAACAGTGAGGCTAAAACAGTGATAAATCTCAGCTATTATGTTTAATAGTGATGTCAAAACAGTGATAAATCTCAGCTATTATGTTTAAAAGTGATGTCAAAACAGTGATAAATCTCAGCTATTATGTTTAACAGTGAGGCTAAAACAGTGATAAATCTCAGCTATTATGTTTAACAGTGAGGCTAAAACAGTGATAAATCTCAGCTATTATGTTTAATAGTGATGTCAAAACAGTGATAAATCTCAGCTATTATGTTTAATAGTGATGTCAAAACAGTGATAAATCTCAGCTATTATGTTTAACAGTGAGGCCAAAACAGTGATAAATCTCAGCTATTATGTTTAATAGTGAGGCCAAAACAGTGATAAATCTTAGCCACAAGAAGAAATCTTCTTCTTCTTCTTCGTTCGCATTGTCTGTCTATATCTGCAGTCCTGTCTCTTGGATAAATTTCACTGTTTTTTGTAATTCATGTATGGAACCGTAGAGCTTATCTTCTTTAGTGGTTTCACTGGGCCAGTAATTATTTCTCAGTGACTCGTAGTTGATGCAGTTCTGGAGGATATGTTCCACAGTTTGGGGCACCTGGGCACATGTACACAGATTAGTAGTACCAACCTTAAACTTTGTATACATATGACTTCGGAGTCGGCTGTGTCCTGTTCGGAGACGGAAGATGGTGACTTGTTCCTTTCTGTTTAGCATGTGATAGTCATCATGTGGTGGTGTTTGTGGCTTCCTGTAGGTTTTTATCATGCTTTTCTTCTGATTATAAGTGACTGGTATGTCTGGCTGCTCCATTTCAGTGCCCTCTTTGGCCAGTTGGTCAGCTTTCTCATTGCCTGGTATCCCATAGTGGGAGGGAATCCATTGCAAAGTGACTCCATGTTGTAAGCCAATTTTTGACAAGGCATCCTTAAGGTCTGGTAGTTTATTGCACTGAAGAGCCTCCAGTACTGATCTTGCATCTGTGAGAATTACTACAGGACATGTATCAATTCTGGAGTCTGATAGTTTTTCAACTGCAGCAATAATTGCCCTAACTTCTGCATCAAAGTTGTTGCAGTATTTACCAGTGGGTATGGAAATCTTGTCAATGGTGTTGTTTGGATATTCAATATATGCTCCTGCCCCTCCATTCTTTATGGCATTATGTGCAGATCCATCTGTATACACACGTATCCAGGTGTCACATGGATATTTGTCATCTAGAACACTAAGTGTGGCTGTTGATCTTACAAGACTACTCTGCATCTCACCATTCTGCACACCTTTCACTTCAGTCTGAATAGATATTTGTGTATAATCTGCTTCTTTCCATGGTGTATGCTCTGGTACAGATAATGGAGTGACTACAGTTGGAAGGTCAGGTATCAGCTTACGCATACGCTTGGCCTGATGAATGAAGCTGCTTCTTTTAAGCCGTCCTAATGCCAAGTTATTGAATCTCTCCTTCAGGGGATGGCTTACAGAGCTAAGGAATTTTTCTCCCATGGTCATGACCTTTGTGTCTCTACGTTCCTTTAGCGGTTGAACACCAACTATTTTCTGCATTTCTACTATTGGTGTGGACCTCATGGCACCTGTGATAATCCGTAGTGACTGATTTTGAAACAAGAAGAAATGAGAGAAAGAGCACCCAGACCACCAAAGAAATGATGCCTGCTACCAGCTGAACAGAGAAGAGCAAGTCATCATCCTAGGCTACGTGCCGGGGACAACAGGCTAAGATACCATCTGTACAACAAATTCAAGATAGGATCAACTGATGAATGTGGAATCAATAATATGACAACAGAGCACATACTGCTGGAGTGCCCAACATATGAACAACAGAGCACATACTGCTGGAGTGCCCAACATATGAACAACAGAGAAGACAAACATGGACAACTACTACACCAGTCCAAAACAAACTGTAAGGGGATGTCCACTCCCTCCAGATGACCACCAACTGCTTCAAAAGTATACAAGTTAACATCTGAAAATGTCTGAAGAAGAAGATTCAAGGAAGCATTGTCACTCCTAAGAATTCAGCACTTCTGTCAAGAGATAAAAGATGACCTACAGTGACTGGTAAAATGTGCAGAAATAAAGCAAATGTCAAATCATACCTGGATACATGTCATAACTGGCCATTTTGTAACTCTGCATGTTTTAATGGTGAAATGTGCTTGCTCACTTTGTTTCTTTCCTTCTACCTGCTATTTCTCTCTACTCACCATGTCTCCTCATTGTGTTACTCCTTCCTTCCTTCTATGTCTCTCTACTCACCATGTCTCCTCATCTCCTCCTCTTGCTGCTTCCTCTTTATCTCTTCCAGCTTCCTCTTGTACTCTTCCTTCATCCTCCTCTCTCTCTCAGCCTCTGCCTTCTGTCTCCTCTCAGCTTCTTCTGCCTCCACTCTCTCTCTCTCCTCGGTTTCCTTCTGTAGCTGCTTACGCAATCTGAAACAACACAAACTTCTTGATGGCTGTTGCTTTGTTGTTTATTGCTTGATTGTTGCTCTGTGTTGTGTATTGTTTGATTGTTCCTCTGTGTTGTATATTGCTTGATTGTTGCTCTGTGTTGTGTATTGTTTGATTGTTGCTCTGTGTTGTGTATTGCTTGATTGTTGCTCTGTGTTGTGTAATGTTTGATTGTTGCTCTGTGTTGTGTATTGTTTGATTGTTGCTCTGTGTTGTGTATTGCTTGATTGTTGCTCTGTGTTGTGTATTGTTTGATTGTTGCTCTGTGTTGTGTATTGTTTGATTGTTGCTCTGTGTTGTGTATTGCTTGATTGTTGCTCTGTGTTGTGTATTGCTTGATTGTTGCTCTGTGTTGTGTATTGCTTGATTGTTGCTCTGTGTTGTGTATTGCTTGATTGTTGCTCTGTGTTGTGTATTGCTTGATTGTTGCTCTGTGTTGTGTATTGCTTGATTGTTGCTCTGTGTTGTGTATTGTTTAATAACTTTTCCTCTATATTGTGTATTGCTTGATGACTGTTAGTCTATGTTGTGTAACAACAATTTCTACAATTGTTTAATAATCTTCTTTTCACTATGTCTTGTGATATGTGTCTGATGAAGAAATGAAATGAAGTATCATCTCTTCCATTCACATGATATATTAAATTATATATATATATATGATATTTGAGTAACTGCAGATTTATCTAAGACACATTTATCTCAGTCTAGGACACATTTATTTCAGTCAGAGACATATTTATCTCAGTCTAAGGAACTAATAAAACATAATGCCAGTCCTATGTGACAATTAATGGCACATAATGGATGTAAGATGTAAGGAACTAATGCCACTTCATTGGTGACATTATTTTTGTGTCAAGATTTCTAAATTACATTCTCTTGGTACCTCACAAACTGTACTCACATATTACTTCAAATATTTAATCTACACATTTTATTTCAAATATTTAATCTACACATTATATTTCAAATATTTAATCTACACATTTTATTTCAAATATTTAATCTACACATTATATTTCAAATATTTAATCTACACATTTTATTTCAAATATTTAATCTACACATTTTATTTCAAATATTTAATCTACACATTTTACTTCAAATATTTAATCTACACATTTTACTTCAAATATTTAATCTACACATTTTACTTCAAATATTTAATCTACACATTCACAAACTGCACCGACTGATCCGATGATGACACTTATTTATTCAAATACTCTACTGGACTGTGTTACACTCAAGAAAACAAAAACATTTAACTGAACATTTATGTTGTGTGTCCGAGCAACATATGGCAGAATGAAATCATATTCATATGCGCTGAATTAACACATACAAAATAATTCAATATTTAAAAAATATTAATGAAACTGACAGATGTCTTGTTAGTACCTTACTTATTTAACTTGTATACTGAAAATATAATGAGGAATGTTAGAGAAGATGTAGACAAAGAATATTACGATGCCATAACAATTGGAGGTTATGAAATACCAGAGATTAGATATGCTGATGACACAGTGTTACTGTCCACAACACAAAAAGGAATGGAAAAACTAATTATGTTAATCCATAAGAATAGTGAAGAGCAAAACCTCTATCTTAATGATAGAGACAAAAATACTTGTCTATTTCTCTATATAGAAATATATATTTCTATATAAAAAAAACTAAATTGATGACAACTGACAAAACAAACAAGGCAGCTGATATATATATCAATGAGGAAAAATTGGAAGAAGTGGAGAGTTTTGAATATCTTGGATCACTACCTACTAATAATGGAGATACAATGAAGGAAATTAAAAGGAGGACATCTATCGCTCTTCAGAAAGTAAAACAAATAAAGAATCTGTGGAGAGGAGCAGACAGAACTATAAAAATAAGATTTTTAAGGGCATGCATCTTTCCCATCGCAACATATGCCTGTGAGACCTGTACACTTAACAAAACAGCTGAGAAACACATAAATGCCTTTGAATATAAATGCTACAGAAGAGTTCTTCAAATATCATGGACACAAAAAAGAACAAATATATCCATACTACAAGAACTTAATATTGAAGAAGGCTGGCTAGTAAAGAGGATTAAAGAGAGAAAACTTAAATATTTTGGACATATTAAACGTCATGATAATCTAGAGAAGACCGTCTTGGAAGGATACATAATGAGAAAAAGAAAGAGAGGAAGACCAAGGTGAAGATAGCTGCAAGACATCGTTGATGATCTGCAAATGGATGCATCAGCAGCAGGCCATCTTGCTCACAACCGAGAGGCCTACAGGAGAGCTGTTAGGGAGGCAAAGTTCTGCAAGGGACATACAAATGACTGACTCACTGACTGACAGATGTAATTTGCACAGAGCAACTGTTCCCAGAAATGTCCTTGTATCTCTTGAAACTGGCATCTTACCTCCTCTCTTCCTCCCCTTTCTTCCTCTGTTCTTCCATTTCTTTCTGAAGCATAATCTGTCTTTCCATTTCCTCTTTTTCTCGTCTACTTTGCTCTTCCTTCAGCTTTCTCCTGTGCTCCACCTCCTCTCTTCTTCTTGCAGCAGCAGCAGCCTGCTTGGCAGCCCTGGCCTCTCTGTTGGATATGGTCTTCAGCCTGGACACTGCCTCGTTAACCTGATAATGATGTAGGTTATCATAGAGATAATGGCAATGATGACAATGGAGATGACTGTAGTAATGATGTGACAGCCATATTACTAATTGTAGATGCGGACATCAGGATGAGGAAAATCATAAAGATAATAAAATCATGACAGTATAAGATACTTACAGTAATACTGACACCCATTCATTCATTAATTATCATGACAGTATAAGATACAGTAATACAAAACCTATTCATTAATTTGAATGGAAAAATGAAAATACTCGGTATAAAGTGGAATGAATTTAATAACAACACAGAGATAAGACAGATGAGCAAACAACAACCTGTCTCATGGTTGATCAGAAAAAGAAGATCGACATATGTGGGCCATGTGATGAGAAGAAACAATCAGAGAATACCAAAACAAGCTATCAAGTGCAGCACAATAGGCTGAAGAAAAAAGAGGCAGACCATGTGAAATACTAATGAGGACATTGTTAAGAGAAGCCAGTTTAGTGGGCATAACATCCCTTGATGAGGTTGAGAGATTCGCCAAAAACAGGAAAACTTGGCAAACAATTATGTGAGCCCTATGTGATGTTTAACGGCACGGGAAAGACGTAAGATGTAAGATTCATTAATTATCATGATAGTAGAAGATACTTACAGTAATACTGATAAAATCTGTCCCATAACATTTTCATGTTGCAGAGGTGTGAAGTGTTAGTGCCTTCACATTTCTAGGCCATTACAGCATTTGAGGTAGGGATGCCAGCACCTGTCCTTACCGGCTTCGTTTTCCTAAGGAAACCCCAAGTACTCATTTTTTTAGGCGTGTTGATCCCGGTGCCAGTTGGTCTAAAAGATTCCTGAGTGTGAAACTGAACCAGGAGCCTTCTAACTGGTAGTCGAGTATGGTAACCACTACACCAGTGTGGCACACAATACTGATACCTCTTCAGTTATTACTTATCATGGCAGTAAAAGCTGGCAGTCATGATCTTCCATTCTTTGAGGTTCCAATGCCTCTTTTCTTGGGACACTTGGTCAGCTCTTTCCAATGATTTTCTCTTAGCTCACATCTCTTTTCCACTAAGTTTTCCAGTGATTGTCTAGTTTCATGTCCACAAAATCTTCACTGTCTTTTTATTAAGATTTAGCTGCTTGTGTTAAGCAACTTACCCAAGAGCTTCTTCACTTGTTTTCCAGCTCTTCGCATCTAGTGCTGCATCATTCTCCAAAACCTTTCTCTGTTTTTTGTGTTTTTATTTATTTTTTGTTTGTTTGTTTGTTCTATTTTCCAAGGAAAGATGAAAGACAAAAACGATGGATCAGAAAGTTTCTAAAGTATTCAAAAATTAGATGACATCGTTTTTAACTTTCCCATGTCCAATCTCTAAATCACAGATGTCATAATCACCATCATCGTTACAATCATCTTGTAGTAAGAAATATAATGTAAGAAAAATGTGTCTTGACTATTTCTGTAAGACATTCTTTTCACTTTATACCAACCAAAACATAAAAAACTGGCTTCAGCTTGTGTTTTTCTCGGACTAGATCACAACGAAATGTTATCTAAAACCAACTTGAATGTGTAAGTTTTTTTTCTTGGACAAGATCAAAACGAAACATTATCTAAAACCAACTTCAGCTTGTAAGTTTTTTTTTCTTGGACAAGATCAAAACGAAATATTATCTAAAACCAACCTGGGCTTCTACATCAGATTTCTTGTCCTGCAGCTGAGCAGAGGGAGGTGTCTGTTGTTTGGAAACTGGCGACTGTGGAGATAGTACTTCAGCATCAAACTTTTGCTCTGGACTTGACTGTTCTCGTATAAAATCAAACTCCAGCTCTGAATCTTCAGTCTTCAGTTCAGGAGATGTTGGCTGCAGGAATGGATAGAAATTTTTTACAAGATAATAAATCACAAACAACAAATTTTGCCAACGTCTACAACAAATCTTGCCAAGTTCTATGAACAGTGTGAAAGCTAGAGTAGATTTCTTATAAAACCTAATCATTCGCTCAAAAGTGCTAGGCAACAAAAGCAGTTAAAAACAGCACATCATATACAACATCACCAGCTGTATACAACATCACCAGCTGTATACAACAACACCAGCTGTATACAACATCACAAAGCACCTTACATAGTTATTACAACACAAAGGTAAAGGTCATAAAGACATATAAGGGGCATGGTGTTAGTACCCACATTTTCCTTGACTAGAAGGTCATGTGATCAGCAAAACACCTGGCCATTTTTACTTCCCCGTCTCCAAGAGGAACCAGACACCCATTTCTACACCTGGGTCATGCACCCATTTCTACACCTGGGTCATGTACCCATTTCTACACCTGGGTCATGCACCCATTTCTACACCTGGGTCATGTACCCATTTCTACACCTGGGTCATGTACCCATTTCTACACCTGGGTCATGCACCCATTTCTACACCTGGGTCATGTACCCATTTCTACACCTGGGTCATGCACCCATTTCTACACCTGGGTCATGTACCCATTTCTACAACTGAGCCAGCTACCAATTTCTACAACTGGGTCATGTACCCATTTCTACATCTGAGCCAGCTACCAATTTCTACAACTGGGTCATGTACCCATTTCTACAACTGAGCCAGGTACAAATTTCTACATCTGAGCCAGCTACCAATTTCTACATCTGAGCCAGGTACCCATTTCTACAACTGAGCCAGGTACCAATTTCTACAACTGGGTCATGTACCCATTTCTACAACTGAGCCAGGTACCCATTTCTACAACTGGGTCATGTACCCATTTCTACAACTGAGCCAGGTACCCATTTCTACAACTGAGCCAGCTACCAATTTCTACATCTGAGCCAGGTACCCATTTCTACAACTGGGTCATGTACCCATTTCTAAAACTGAGTCAGGTACCCATTTCTACAACTGGGTCATGTACCCATTTCTACAACTGAGTCAGGTACCCATTTCTACAATTTGGTACTGGGACACCTCTACCTACACTTGAACCACCAATCTTTGCCATGAGAAACTAATACACTAAAAAGTTCACTACTCTAGCACCCAAAAAACACACACATACACACACACCACACACACACACACATTATGAGATCTATATACAACATAAACATCATCTCACATGCTTATCACATGAGTTGTGTACAACATAAACACCAATCTCATACATTTGTCATATCAGCACAACTCCACCAATTTAAAACATGTCCTCCAGCTCTTCTAAAGTTCTGTTGCAGTATTATGCTCCCATGAAAATAACAGTAAATTTCATTTTTGTGTTTTTAGATTTAACCCTCATTAGATTTCACCTATATTATGTTTAGCCCACATAATATCTGAAATACATTCAAGTTCATACTCTGAAGTTCAAGAGTCTACCATTATATCAGCAGCCATTAGCTAATGTTGGTGTTTACCTTGGATTAAGTGATATCTGGTTAGTCTACTCAACAATCCATTAATCTGATTTCTATGATATACCTTGGATTCAGTGATCTCTACAAAGACATACCTTGGATTCAGTGACCTCTACAAAGACATACCTTGGATTCAGTGACCTCTGCAAAGACATACCTTGGATTCAGTGACCTCTGGAGTTGTTTCTCTAAGAGACAAGTCAGCTTCTTCAGTTTTCAATGATTCTTCCTGTAACTCTTCAACTCTTGAGTTCACAGATGGTTGCTCCACAGGAAGTACTTTCTTCTTTATCTTTTCTTTCTTGCCTTTCTTCTTTGTTTTTGTTACTGTTATTTCTTTGTGCGGGGGTGGATGTCCCCTGTTGATGTTGTTTTCTTTGGGCATGCCTGGAACATGGCAACAATGAATAGAACATCCAGAAAATGTCAGTTTCTGATGCTGATCCTTTTATTTATTTATTTATTTTTTGGTAAAATTAGGAACTCAACAAATTCATCACTTGACTGAATTATCTTCTTGCATGAACCTAGGAATGTTTGTTCACATATTCTTTACTTTGGATAAAAAATTAACATTGCTGACTGATTACTTCAGACAAGGAACATTTATTATTATTTAGTTTGTATCTCTTTCATTCAATTTTTTATCCGCTTTTTCACTTTTTAAAACTCATACAATACTACAATTTTAATGATTGTGACTTGCCTAAAATTTTCTAACATCATTTTCTAACATTATACACACAATTTGGCACATTATATGTGTTGACTATCTAGATACAAATAATTAATATAAGCCATGTTCAGCTCCCTCAAGATGTCTGTTTGTCCCCTCAACACTGAAAGGTAACTGAGGAAGGAGACATGCCAGTTTCTACACAGAAATGTCCCCATTTTGAAGCCACATTCTGTTGCTAGAATTGAACCATGTTACAAAATGTAAACAGTGAAAACCGAACCAAATGTCCTTCCCGTGGTTGTGGATTGTACCAGTAAGAAAAACTTGGATTCACTTAAAAACTTTCAGCAAAGTTAGTGAAGGAAAAGAAAGGAAGACATTCTTTGTCATCTCCTCACTTCTGATTCTGCATTGAAAACAAACATATATATCTTGAATGAGACCAAACTTTGTTCTCTAGATAAAGCATCAGACCAAACTTTTCCCTCGAGATAAAACATCAGACCAAACTTTGTCCTCAAAATAAAACATCCGACCAAACTTTATCCTCAAGATAAACCTTCAGACCAAACTTTGTCCTCTAGACAAGCATCATACCAAACTGTGTCCTCTAGACAAGCATCATACCAAACTTTGTCCTCTAGACAAGCATCATACCAAACTTTGTCCTCAAAATAAAACATCCGACCAAACTTTATCCTCAAGATAAACATCAGACCAAACTTTGTTCTCTGTCCTGAAGATGACCAAACTGTCCTGAAGATGAACAGCAGGTCAAAGTCTGATCCTTGCTCATTCCTTGTTCTTGTTCTGATCTCTAGTACATTCACTTCTGTTCACATTCACCTGCTCACACTCACAGTTCATTCACCTGCTCACACTCACAGTTCATTCACCTGCTCACACTCACAGTTCATTCACCTGCTCACACTCACAGTTCATTCACCTGCTCACACTCACAGTTCATTCACCTGCTCACACTCACAGTTCATTCGCCTGCTCACACTCATAGTTCATTCACCTGCTCACACTCACAGTTCATTCACCTGCTCACACTCACAGTTCATTCACCTGCTCACACTCACAGTTCATTCACCTGCTCACACTCACAGTTCATTCGCCTGCTCACACTCATAGTTCATTCACCTGCTCACACTTACCTGTAACAAATGGTTCTTCTTTGTCTTCTTTGGGTTTCTTCTTCTTTGAACCTTTCAATGGTTCCCTGTTTTGTGAAAGCCCAGCTTTGCTGCCCTGGGAGTTCTGGAAATGACAAGTGACAGAATATAATCAGTAACATACATACAGATCACTAACTAAAGCAGTGTTACACGTGACAGTATGTAATCAGTAACATATATACAGATCAGTAACTAATGTAGTGTTACATGTAGCTATAAGCTCAGTATTTAAAAATACAAATTTTTTGGATGTTGTATGCTAAATGTTGTACACCAGAAATTTTTTAGATTTTCTGTAGAGGGATTACTCTGAACAATATGAAAAATGGAATATTGCACTTCCAGTGATGCACTGTAACATATTTCTACAAATGGAGAGATGGCTTCCAGTGATGCACTGTAACATATTTCTACAAATGGAGAGATGGCTTCCAGTGATGCACTGTAACATATTTCTACAAATGGAATGATGGCTTCTAGGAACCTCTGCTGTCTGTTATGTGCTGACATTACCAAACTTTTACTTTTCTTTCCTTATCCTTACTTTTTACCTTCAACCCTCTCTACATTGTTCTCTTCTTTTCCTTGGATTTGTTAGTTTCACGACAAAGAGAACTAGGGATAAAATTGTTAGGGCCCTCACTACTGAAGGCCCCCACTACTGAAGGCCCCCACCACTAAATGCTTACTGCTGCTGAAAGTCCATAATGACAGATAAATGAATTGTCTTTTTACGCATCCAAGAACACTGACGTAATTCTCCTAAAGCTCTGTAGAGCTCACACAGATCCATGATAATATATACCACAATAATAATGTATACACCCTTTCATCACAAACCTACAACAAATATAATGTGTAATGTATGATGTCTTCACTGGCTAGCAAAACAGGACTTGAAATTAACAAGGACAAAACAAAATTAATGAAACTTCCCATTAATCAAAATGGAAAAATACATGTAGAAGGGACAGATATTGAAGAGGTCAATCAATTTGCATACCTTGGCAGCTACATAGACCAGGATGGTGACACTAGAAAGGAAGTTAGAATCAGAATTGCAAAAGCAGCATCGATCTTCAAGAATCTTGAGAACATATGGAATTCAAAAGTTATAAGCACAAAAACCAAGTTAAGACTATTCAATTCAAATGTAATATCCACCCTCATTTGTGCATGCAAAAGCTGGAAAACAACTAAAGAAATAGACAAGAAATTAGACTCTTTTGAAAACAAATGCCTAAGGAAAATACTTGGCATCAGGTGGAACAAATTCAAGAACAATGCAGAGATAAGACAGATGACTGAACAACAACCAGTCTCATGGGTGATCAGGAAGAGGAGTGGACATATGTTGGTCACTTGATGAGAAGAAATGATCAGAGAATCCCAAAACAAGCTATCAAGTGGAACACAACAGGCCAAAGAAAAAGGGGCAGACCACGGGAAACTCTGAAGAGGACAATGTTAAGAGAGGCCAAATTAACAGGCATAAAATCCTTTGATGAGGTTGAAAGACTCGCCGAAGACAGGAAAAATTAGCGAACTACTTTGCGAGTCCTATGTGACGTTTAACGGGACGGGTAGGATGTAAGATATATAAAATAATATATGATATATGACAATATATACATACAGGCATAATAATGTAGTGTAAAAAAGACAAGCAAGTATGTACACTGGGGACAGGCAACAAAAACTTACCCTAGCATCTTTAGCTTTCTTCTCCCTCCCAGCTCTGCCTGACGGAGCAGCCGCTGGCTTCTGTAGGAGAGCAGAAAGTTTCTTGCCTATGTTGGTCTTCTCTGGTCTCCCAGCATGCACTTGTTTTGTTGACTTGAGGACAGAAAAAGAAAACTGATGCTCCAAATATCAGCCATTTAGTGTGTATCGTTTTGTTTCATGAAACTTAATGTAGCAACAGAATAAACTTTCAATCAGCATGACCCAACATTATTATTATTATTAGTAGTATTATTACAGAACTAATTGTATATAAAAACTCCAAGTTGCTGTCATAGCAAGAAAGAAGACAACATATACTGTTCAAAAAAAAAGAAAAGCAACAAATACAATGCTGTGATTTAAACTGAAGTTTGCTGATCAGACAAGGGCAAATTGCCTGAAGCATTCACTTGGACATCATCTTCACGTGCTGACCTGAATTGTACTCAGCAGATCATTCATGAGCACAGAAAAGTGACACTAGTCAAAACAGCATTTTTGACAATAACTTATGATAGGTTCACGAGAATCCCGTGAAACTTACTGAACACAAAACTCACTGACCATGTTATTGAATGCCTATAAAAGATTGACTCTCCTCCAATCACTTCATTTGAAAATTCAATGTGCAAGTATGGCTCATCTCACTACAGAACAATGACCCATCATCATTGGATGTTTACAGACTGGACAGTCACAAAGTGTAGTGGCCAGACAATTTAATATTGGTAGAAGCACCATTAGTGGCATTTGGAGATGATTTCAGGAAACTGGCTCAGTTGTAGACCAGCCACACAGTAGAAGACACATAGTCACAACTCCTACCGAAGTCCGCTTCATACGGCAGCGTCACCTCAGGAATTGATTAGCGTCTGCGTCTTAAACAGTCCAGTCACTGACAGCAGCTCGTCGATTTTCAGATCAGACGGTCAGGAACCAGCTGCACGATGCTGATCTTTGGGCTAGAAGACCCTACAGAGGTCCTGTTCTTACGGACCAGTATCGCCAGAATCGACTGCAGTGGGCAAACCAGCATTGTCAATGGACTGTTATGAATGATTGGAGAAGGGTTTGGTTTAGTGATGAATCATTCTTTCTGCTCCAGCAACATGATAGATGGAGAAGATTCCATGAGCACTATGCCCAGAACTGTGTAGATGAGGCTCCTCCACATGGTGGCGGAGGTGTACTGGTGTGGGGGACAATCAACTTCATGGGAAGAAGAGACTGTGCAAATTGAAGGACATCTGAATGCCCAATGATACGTGGCTGAAATTCTTCGTCCTCACATCCTTCCGCTTCTGGCTGCACCAGGGTCGATTTTTCAGCAGGAGAACGCTCGACCTCATGTGGCACAACTTACCACCCAGTTCCTCTCTGACAACAACGTCCAGACCATTCCGTGGCCATCCATGTCATCAGACATGAACCCAATAGAACACTTATGGGATGAACTCAACAGACAAGTCCGCCAGCAAGACGTGGCGCTAACCAATCTCCAACAGTTGTCTCTTGCATTGCGGGAAGAGTGGGCAGCCATCCCACAACAACAGATCCAACGGCTAATTAGATCCATGTCAAGGAGATGTCGTTCTCTGATACAGGCCAGAGGGGGCCATGCACCTTACTGAAACGGAGGCCTCAGTCGCAAAGAACAAAAGTTCAAACCAAATTTAATGAACATTATTTCATTGTTAAAGTCTTAAAGTGTCTTCATGCCAAGATTGAAACATTAATTCCGTAAAATAAAATTTTGATACAAGTTTGAATTTTGATGTCCATTACGACTACAGTAGTGTTGCTTTTCTTTTTTTTTTTTAACAGTATGCAAGATTCACACATTTTAACCCCCCCCTCCTCCCGAAGTTATAATACTGAATCTCTGAAACACTCAACTGAGTGACGGCACTTTAATGGAAGTCAAGTAAAGTAAAAACCTTTCCAGTTTCCTGTGGCTCACTTCTGCTCTGTTGATCTGGAAGATTCTCATCATCATCATCTTCTCTGATGGTTGTTTGATCTGCAGAAAAAGAAGTCTGTCTTTTGTCTGATCCATCTTCATCATCTGCAGAAGTCAAAAGTTGATTTCCATCAAAGTACTGCTTTCTAGCACTTCACACAATAATTAGTGTATAAGTATATAACTATACACGAAGCACTGCAGTAAAGCTGTGATACCAGAATGTTTAAAATAGGAAAAAGTAGGAGCAGCTTTATTACTTAACGATTACAAAGTTGTGACGTTTCGGCGTGAGCCTTAATTATACAAAAACATACAGGACGAAGAAATAGAGAGAGGAGATAAAGTATAGATTCACATGAATACTATTAAAAAAATATACATTTTAAAGAGTACTTAGCTGTAAATTGTAAGGTGTGGCTTGTCCGGCGGTGTATGTCAGGAATGGATTTAGTAGAACGTGGAGACTGTTTAAATAGAGAAATGTGATATGTGGTCGGTGGGTTGTAACTGGGGGTGGTGGATGGGGAACTGGGGAGGGGAGAGAGAGATGATTGGGGAAGAGGGGTTGCAAAGTGATGCTGTGAGGAGGTTTGAAAAGTAAGAAGAGGTGGAGCTTGGTGGAGAGGTACTATAATGATTGAGGAGAATGTTACGTGTAGCTAAACAGCGAGTTTAACCCATGTGTATCCCTTGTCTCCGAGCACTGCCATGCTTGCTAGTTTGCCAGCCAGTTTATGGCTTGAGTGGCTGCTTCAGTCTCAATCCTCATGCTGGATGTGATTGTGGTGAAGGCTCCGGTTTTACCAATGATAGGGCGTCCATTGCGATAGACCACAAATCCCTGTCTGTTCCTTTGTCCACACATGACTGACCCCTCTGTATATATTAAGGGCAGGAACAGAAAGAAAACTGGTGCTCCAAATGTCTGCCATGCAAAATTTGTGTTCTAAATGTCTGCCATGCAAAATTTGTGTTCTAAATGTCTGCCATGCAAAATTTGAGTTCTAAATGTCTGCCATGCAAAATTTGTGTTCTAAAGGTCTGCTATGCAAAATTTGAGTTCTAAATGTCTGCTATGCAAAATTTATGCCTCTTACACTTTCCAGAAGGGATGATCACACACTCTCCCTGATCTTCTCCAGTGACGTCAGCCAGATCTACCCTTGCCTGCATCACAGCTTGGCCATTTTCATCTGACACAATTTCAATCTGGTCAGCGGTCACTTTATGACTGGCCAGGGCATTCAGAAGTTCTTGACTGATCTCAGCATCATCAGGGATAGAATCTGGATGAAGTCCAGTAGCGTTTGTCACTGTGAACGTTGAAGATAAACCCATCACTTATACTAACTTTAATATTGAAGATAAACCCATCACCTTTAATGTTGAAGATAAACCCATCACTTATACTAACTTTAATGTTGAAGATAAACTCATCACTTATACTACCTTTAATGTTGAAGATAAACCCATCACTTATACTAGCATTAATGTTGGTGATAAACCAATCACTTATACTAAATGAAGGAAATGGTGAATTGTTGGCCAAAAGTAGGTCAGTAGGTCAAGCTTTCATGCTGCTTTACAACTCAGAGCACACAACTTGAAAATCATCATCATCATCATCATCAGGTGCCATGCCGACTGGCATTGGCTATTATGCTTCTCCAGAGTACATGATCCTTCATGCTGGCCATCAGTTCAGTTGGTGATCTCCTCTCACACCATCCCGTCAGACTGTCCAGTATCATTTTTCTTGGTCTTCCTCTTGATCTTCTTCCTTCTATTTTTCCTGTTGTTATAATATTTTCAATGCCTCCTCTTCTCATTGCATGTCCTATGAAAGTACATTGTCTCTCTCTTATCTTTTTGACAAGGTTTTTTGTCTCTGCAGCTCTTCTCCTACATTCTTCATTAGTTATTTTTGCTGTCCAGGGGATTCGCAACATTCTTCTAATAAACCACATTTCTGCTGCTTCCAATGATTTTTGCGCAGACTTACCTATTGTCCATGATTCATTTCCATATAACAAGATAGGTTCAATATAGCATTTTAGGACTCGTTTTCTAAAATTCATTGATAAAGATGTGTTACCTAATATGTTTCTCATTCTCTGAAATGCAGTCTTTGCTTTGCCCTTTCTGTTCCTAATTTCTGTTCTGCATTTCCCATCTGAAGTTATTACTGCTCCAAGGTATTTGAATTTCTGCACCTGCTTTAGAATAGTTCTGTTTAATTTAATACTGCATGCTGGTGGATTCTGTTTCTTAGATATAACCATAGTCTCTGTCGTTTTATGTTCAAAGTAAGGCCTTTCTGTTCACTTTCTTTGGTGACTTTATCCAAGAGATTTTGCAGGTCTTTTTGGTTCTCAGCTATCAGTACTGTGTCGTCAGCATACCGAAGGTTGTTAATATTGTATCCTCCAATTTTTATGCCTGGTTCTGTGATGATTATTCTTAGAATATTCTCGCTATACAGAGAAAAAAGGTCTGGAGATAGTACACATCCTTGTCGCACCCCTTGTTTTATAGGTTGATATTTTCCAATTCTATTTTCAACTCGAACTTCTGCTTCTTGCTGCCAGTATAGATGTTTTACAATCCTCAGGTCTTTGCCGTCTATATTGATGTCTTCAAGCATTTTAATAATTTCATTATGTTTCACCTTGTCAAATGCCTTGGTGTAATCAATGAAGCATAAGTAGAGATCTTTCTGTACTTCTAAAGCTCTTTCTGTTAGTGTTCGTAAAGCATAAATGGCATTGTATGTTCCCTTTCCTTCAACAAATCCAAACTGTTCATCTGTTATTTCCATTTTTATCTTTTTCCTTGTTCTTCTCATAATTATTCTCAGAAGTAGCTTTGTTATGTGACATGAGAGGCTGATAGTCCGGTGGTCATCACATTCCTTTGCACCTGGTTTCTTTGGTAGTGCTATAAATGTGGATTTAATCAGGTCACTGGGAATATAACCACTGTTGTAAATGTCATTCAGTAACTTGATTATTATTTTTATTCCTGTCTCCTCTAGTGCCTCTATTTCTTCTATTGTTATATTATCAGGCCCAGTCGTTTTTCCTTTCTTCATGTGTTTGATGGCATCTATGATTTCATCTTCAAGTATTGGCGGTCCATCACAGTTTTCAGTATCTGGTGTTAATTCTGGTCTTTCTCCTCCATATAGCTCACCGATATACTCTGTCCACTTGTCCACAATGTCTTCTTTTCCCATTAACATTTTACCTTCTTTCGATTTCAGGCATCCTGTGGTATATTTTGTTTTCCTGCCTGTGAGTTCATTAATTCGTTTGTGCATGTTTTTGCTGTCTTTATTATGAGAGTCCTCTATCTGTCTGCACTGTTCATTTAACCACACTTCCTTTGCTTCTCTGCATTTGCGTCTTATTTCTTTATTTATCTTGCTATATTTTTCCTTGTTATTTTTACTCCTCCTCCTCTTGTCCATCATAATGTGACTGTCTTTCCTTTCACTTTTTTTTAGGTAAAAATCTCTTTGGTCCCTTAATTATATGCAGTCATAAAGGGAACTTCAAACACGAACTGATAACTAGCATAATGAAACATTGTTTGTGAACTGTTCTCACTTCATGATCTCCTCCCATGGAAAGCTGACTGCAATGAGGCTCCACTCTCTTCTGCTTCTTGCTTTCTTAATGCACCCAGACAAGCTGGTTTCTGTCCATCTCCTGATGTTGTCCATCCATTTCTGTCGCAGTCATCTTCTTGTTCTCTTCCCTTCTATCTTGCCCTCAAGCCTTCATTGATTATGCTTCTTGACATCCCAAAGTATCTCAGTTGTTTTGTTCTTATGATTTTCAATATTTCTCTTAGTTCCCGCTGATCTAGCACTTTTTTGTTTTCTTTTCTGTCCACTTGATATTCACCTACAAATCCACATTTTGAGAACCTCTATTTTCTTTTCTGCAAACTGATAACTAACATCAATAAAGAATTTTTGTTACTGTTTACAATTATAAATCTTTTTTATAACATAATAAATTTGTGACAAAAGACTTTTCCTCAGACAAAACAAGACTTATAACATAAAACACTTGTCACAGAAGACTTCTCAGACAAGACAAGACTTATAACAAAACACTTGTCACAGAAGACTTTTCCTCTGACAAGACAAGACTTATAACACTTGTCACAGAAGACTTTTCCTCAGACAAGACAAGACTTATAACACTTGTCACAGAAGACTTTTCCTCAGACAAGACAAGACTTATAACACTTGTCACAGAAGACTTTTCCTCAGACAAGACAAGACTTATAACACTTGTCACAGAAGACTTTTCCTCAGACAAGACAAGACTTATAACACTTGTCACAGAAGACTTTTCCTCAGACAAGACAAGACTTATAACACTTGTCACAGAAGACTTTTCCTCAGTACTGATGAACTGAAACTGGCTTGTCTAGAAAATGTCTAGCACAAGACAAGAAATGATTAAATTACTTAACTGTCCCGCGGGACAAATATATTTGTCCTAGTCCTACCTGCTGTGACCAGGGACTTCCTAATGAGAGATTTGTATTCCTCGGCAGAAGAGGCGCTGCTGCTTGTATGTCTGCTCCGAGATAATCCGTCAATCATTACCTGCCAAAAATCAGGGATATTCTCAGTGCTCATCTACACACAAAGAAAAATTGGTGCTGTCATTGTATACAAACAAAATGATCAGTTTTATCATGTCATCTGCTTCTGGTTATTGCTGTTGTATGTTAGGACTCTGAACATGAACGTCTCAGCAGCTGATGCTGTGGTGACAATCCTGTGGCCTGATAAAACTTTTACAACATTACATAATCCACCATCAAACGAGAAGAGCATTGCAAGAACTTTCTTTAACTCGAGGTGCGGCTACAACATCAACAACCCTGGAGTACAGACAGATGAGGGCGTGCATCTTTCACATAAAGATATAAACAGAAAGTAAAGAAGCAATCTATTTCTAATTTCCTTGTGTAGCAGAAAGAAATAAACAATAACAATCTGTTTCTAATTTCCTTGTGTAGCAGAAATAAATAAACAATAACAATATATTTCTAATTTCCTTGTGTAACAGAAATAAATAAACAATAACAATCTATTTCTAATTTCCTTGTGTAACAGAAATAAATAAACAATAACAATCTATTTCTAATTTCCTTGTGTAACAGAAATAAATAAACAATAACAATCTATTTCTAATTTCCTTGTGTAACAGAAATAAACAAACAATAACAATCTATTTCTAATTTCCTTGTGTAACAGAAATAAATAAACAATAACAATCTACTTCTAATTTCCTTGTGTAACAGAAATAAATAAACAATAACAATCTATTTCTAATTTCCTTGTGTAACAGAAATAAATAAACAGTAACAATCTACTTCTAATTTCCTTGTGTAACAGAAATAAATAAACAGTAACAATCTACTTCTAATTTCCTTGTGTAACAGAAAGAAATAAACATTAACAATCTATTTCTAATTTCCTTGTGTAACAGAAAGAAATAAACAGTAACAATCTACTTCTAATTTACTTGTGTAACAGAAATAGATAAACAAAGAGTAACAATCTACTTCTAATTTCCTTGTGTAACAGAAAGAAATAAACAGTAACAATCTATTTCTAATTTCTACATGCTCATTTTGTGACTTGCTCCAGCTCGTTCTGTCCACTTTCCTTCCCCTTTCCAACTTTTTTTGGTAAAACTAAACCACACATTTGGTCTTCTTCTACTCCTCTAGTGATACTGTGATACTAGTATCATTTTCATCATAATCATCATATTCATCCTTCACTATTTGCCTACTCCTGAGAATATGTAAATCATAGTCTGTTGTCTAGAAACTAGTATCACAACAGGCTGTTTTCCATGAGCACCATGTCCAGAATGAGGGTCTTGACCAGATATGGTTTTCTGACTCCAGAAAAGGTCCGTTTTTAAAAACCATTTTTAATAGGTTCTTTTTTGTTCAATTTTAATTTTTAAATTAAGAAAAATAATGATATTCATGTCCACTAACAAAGTAAGCAATTGCTACTTTTGTCTTAAAGAACAAAACTGAAGCTGGTAAATATCTGCCATTGTGGAAACTCACTGAGATTCTTTTTTCTGCAGTTTTTCTCACAACCGATTTGCCAAAATAACTGGCCTAAAATCAACTGCAAAATTGTAGTGAATTTTTCAACATTTAAAATATAGATCAGATTTCAAGTTCTGTTTGTCTTTATGTCTTTTTCTGGTTAAACCTCCACTGTGGGTTGTGTGTTGTATTTTGTGTATTTATAAGTGAATTTTTGTCTCTCAAAACTGTTTGTGCTGTTTGATAAATGCGAGTAGCAAGCAGACAAATGTAAGATCATTTTTCTTGCAGGAAATGCTCTAAATCAACCTGGACAGAGAATGTACATCATGTGATCTTGGCCAGGTTTATACATCAGGCATACTTGACCAAGTATAAACTAGAAAAAAAGTAGGAACAGCTTTATTATTTAATGAATACAAAGTTGTGATGTTTCGGCGTTTACCTTTGTCAGACAATAACAAACAGGACGAAGAATATGATAGAGGAGACAAAGTATAGGATTACATTCAACTAAGTTAATGAAATAACAACAACAACAACAACAAAATGAAAAAATGAAAAAATGAATAAAAAATACAAAATAAAACTTTAAAATTAAATGGCACTTGGCTTGAATAATTGAGAGCACTGTAAGGTGTCCCTTTTTTAGGATCACCAATGTAAACAAGAAATGTCTTGTGATGCCAAAAAATGGACACCTCACAGCTTTCTCAATTATTCAAGCCAAGTACCGTTTAATTTTAAAGTTTTATTTTGTATTTTTCATTCATTTTTTCATATTTTTGTTTGTTATTTCATTAACTTAGTTGAATGTAATCCTATACTTTGTCTCCTCTATCATATTCTTCGTCCTGTTTGTTATTGTCTGACAAAGGTAAACGCCGAAACGTCACAACAATGTATTCATTAAATAAATATTAAATATTAAATATTCGTTGACAAAGTTTGTACTTAATGTGTACATGACAAAGTCTGTACTTAATGTGCACTTGACAAAGCCTGTACATGTCTTACTCTCTGAAATGTTTAGATATTTATCTACAATGTCATTTCTGTTCAGTTACTGTAGCTATTTCATCATTTCCTCTGAGCATGAGGTTTTCATTCTTAAAAAAAAAAATGAAAGATGATATCAGACTGATATTAAAGAAAGTTGGTGAGGACTGCTGATATTAAAAAAAGTTGGTGATGACTGCTGATATTAAAGAAAGTTGGTGAGGACCGCTGATATTAAAGAAAGTTGGTGATGACTGCTGATATTAAAGAAAGTTGGTAAGGACCGCTGATATTAAAGAAAGTTGGTGAGGTCTGAGATAAGGATAGGGAAGTGTGATAGGAATTTGGGACAGTAGAAAAATAAAGTAAAGTGAAGATAAAAGCAGTTCAATTTACGTAATTTACAAAGTAGTTTGGTCAATGATTTACAAAGTTTACAAACTGCTCAGTCACATTAAAAAATTGTGCTTACAAAGCTGAGTGATACAACAGTCTTAAACAATAGTGATATAACAATTTACAAACTGTCATACATTAAGCTATATGAGACACATGCAGGAAAGATCTGGTAAAGTTTGCAACGCAGCACATCCAACGGTAAGCATGCTAGGAACGTCTCGGGGTGGCAGGCATACAGGAAAGATGTGAACACTATGCCAGGTGCAACTAAAACATGCAGATATATTTTCTGGCAAATAAAAAAAAACTTTAAAGCCATATGTGCTGGACACATAAAACAATCTGCGTATATTTGCTGAAATTCATAAAAATGGAACTCACATAAATTAACAGTGAACATGAGCTGTTTAAGGCAACTTTGTCATTTTCCTCTGCAATCTCATAATTTTTCACTAACTATTGTTCTTTTCTTTGATCTCATTTTGTATTTTAAAAAAATCTTTTAAAAATGACTGGGGGGAAAAAAAAAAGTACAACGGACATGACAGAATGCATCTCTATCTTAAGTGAAAACTTAACTTCAATGATTAGAAGCTTGTGGGCTGGAAAGAAATGTATAGTGGGATTCATTCATTCATTCATATGCATGTCCCTTGTGGAACTTTTGCTTCCCTAACAGCACTCCTGTAGGCCTCTCGGTTGTGAGCAAGATGGCCTGCCACTGATTGCAGATCATCAACGATGTCCTGCAGCCATCTTCGTCTTGGTCTTCCTCTCTTTCTTTTTCCCATTATGTACCCTTCCAAGATGGTCTTCTCTAGACTATCATGATGTTTAATATGTCCAAAATATTTAAGTTTTCTCTCTTTAATCCTCTTTACTAGCCAGCCTTCTTCAATATTAAGTTCTTGTAGTATGGATATATTTGTTCTTTTTTTGTGTCCATGATATCTGAAGAACTCTTCTGCAGCATTTACATTCAAAGGCATTTATGTGATTCTCAGCTGTTTTGTTAAGTGTCCAGGTCCCATGGGCATATGTTGCAATTGCATGCCCTTAAAAATCTTATTTTTGTAGTTCTGTCTGTTCCTCTCCACAGATTCTTTATTTGTTTTACTTTCTGAAGAGTGATAGATGTCCTCCTTTTAATTTCCCTCATTGTATCTCCATTATTAGTTAGTAGTGATCCAAGATATTCAAAACTGTCCGTTTCTTCCAGTTTTTCCTCATTGATACATATTTCAGCAGCCTTGCTTGTTTTATCAGTTGTCATAAATTTAGTTTTCTTCACATTAAGATAGAGGTTTTGTTCTTCGCTGTTCTTACGGACTGACATAATTAGTTTTTCCATTCTTTTTTGTGTTGCTGACAGTAATACTGTGTCATCAGCATATCTAATCTCTGGTATTTCATAACCTCCAATTGTTATGGCACCGTAATATTCTTTGTCTAAATCTTCTCTAACATTCCTCATTATATTTTCAGTATACAAGTTAATTAAGTAGGGTGACAATATGCACCCCTGATGGAGCCCTTGTTTTATGTAAAACCAAGTTGTTGTTTCACCATTTATTCTTACTGCTGCTTGTTGGTCTAGTGGGATATGAACATAAAATGTCTTATCTAGTTTCCAGTGTGATATTATCTGATATGTTTCAATATGTAGACCACTCAACACGAATTTGGTACTTTTCATCTGTGCTGGATTTAGACTTCAGGAAGTCTCGAGCTATTTAAAGCTCGGAGATACTTGTTAGAAATAGTAAAATAATATGTTCTGTGAGGTCTTGCGGATTGTCAGGCTCTAAGTTGAAATTAACTTATTACCAAATCCAGCACTGATTTTACTGAGTGTAAAAATGGATGTGATAATTCCAATGTATATTATAGTGACAAATGTAATGTGACAAGTGTGATAATGACATATGTGACAGTGGCAAGTATGAAAGTGACAAGTGTGATAATGACAAGTGTGACAGCAACACATGTGATAGTGACAAGTATGACCATACCAAATGTGACAGAAACAAGTATATTAATGACAAGTGTGACAGCAACAAGTGTGACAATGACAAGTGTGACAGCAATACATGTGATAGTGACAAGTATGACCATACCAAATGTGACAGTGACAAGTATAATAATGATAAGTGTGACAGCAACAAGTGTGATAATGACAAGTGTGATAGCAATATGTGTGATAGTGACAAGTGTTATAATGACAAGTGTGATAGTGGCAAGTATGACAGTGGCAAGTGTGACAGTGACAAGTGTGACAGTGACAAGTGTGATAGTGAAAAATGTTATAATGACAAGTGTGACAGTGACAAGTGTTATAATGACAAGTGTGATAGTGACAAGTGTGACAGTGAAAAGTGTTATAATGACAAGTGTGATAATGACAAGTGTGATAGTGACAAATGTGACAGTGACAAGTGTGACAGTGACAAGTGTTATAATGACAAGTGTGACAGTGGTGAGTGTGACAGTGAGAAGTGTTACAGTGACAAGTATGACAGTAGTGAATGTGACAGTGAGAAGTGTGACAGTGACAAGTATGATAGTGGTGAATGTGACAGTGAGAAGTGTGACAGTGACAAGTATGATAGTGATGAATGTGACAGTGAGAAGTGTGACAGTGACAAGTATGACAGTAGTGAATGTGACAGTGAGAAGTGTGACAGTGACAAGTATGATAGTGGTGAATGTGACAGTGAGAAGTGTGACAGTGACAAGTATGATAGTGGTGAATGTGACAGTGAGAAGTGTGACAGTGACAAGTATGATAGTGGTGAATGTGACAGTGAAAAGTGTGACAGTGACAAGACACTTAGTGGTAAGAGTAAATATTAAATGATAAAAAAAAGACAATCATGAAGAAAATACAGAATGACTGAAAAGAACAGGCTGACTTTGATGAGAATGATGATTATGATGATGATGGTGACGAGAGTTCACAAGGAAAACCAACATAAATCTAAGACAACTGGTTTAAGTGCACACAATTCTAAGTATAACTGATGAGTGAGATAAACTCATACAACAGGTAGTAAAAAGATAAACTCATACAACAGGTAGTAAAAAGATAAACTCATACAACAGGTAGTAAAAAGATAAACTCTAAGCATAGATGAAAAATTTGATACTCCAAGCTATAGATGACAAATTTAGAAGATAAACTCAAGATGATAAGGGGGATAAAGTATAAATGATAAGGAGATAAAATTTAGACAATAAGTGAGATAAAGCATATCAAAAGATCATGACACAGACAACTGATGAAATCATCATGTATGTTGCTAAACCTAACTATTACTCATAGATATCCTAGTGTAATTAATCATCATTTAGCTCCATTATCTAAAGATATCCTAGTTAAGTAATCATCATTTAGCTTCATTATCTAAAGATATCCTAGTTAAGTAATCATCATTTAGCTCCACTATCTAAAGATGTCCTGGTGTAAGTAATTATCATTTAGCTCCACTATCTAAAGATCACAAGCTATAAGTAATCATCATTTAGCTTCACTATCTAAAGATCTAAAGATATCCTGGTGTAAGTAATCATCATTTAGCTTCACTATCTAAAGATCTAAAGATAACCTGGTGTTAAATTAAAGTTAAGATTTATTAAATTTACTTTTTGATTTATTTAAAGACATCTTGGGCTTAAAAATCATCATTTAATTGTAATTTCTAAAGACATTCTATAGCAGGCAATCACCATCTAGCTTCAGTATCTAAAGACATTCTATAGCAAGTAATAATCTAGCTTCAGTATTTAAGAATATTCAAATGTAAATAAAGGTGAATATAAAGAAATCCCAGTGCTGCAAAAACAAAGCTATCTCAAGAAAGATAAATGTGTATAAGAAAGTATTAACCTGTAAAGATGTCTGGTTTAAGGAGAGACCGGCATACATAAAGTGAAATGTCAGGAAACTTCATCATAAAAGTAAATCATAGTGTATTAAAACTACAGACAACTGTAATGATAGTGTATTAAAACTACAGACAACTGTAATGATAGTGTATTAAAACTACAGACAACTGTAATGATAGTGTATTAAAACTACAGACAACTGTAATGATAGTGTATCAAAACTACAGTTTCATTACAGTTCCCAGTGTAAGGAACATACAAATCCTAGCGTTAGATAACTGCAAGTTATCCAGATATCCTAATGTAAGGGAATTATATATCATAGTGTAAGAATACTACAGACACTAGTATAAGGGAAGCACATATCCTAGTGTAAGGAAGCTCAGATCCTAGTGTAAGGAAACTCAGATCCTAGTGTAAAGAAACTCAGATCCTAATGTAAGCACTCTACATGATATCTGAATGTAATGTTCACAAATGTGATTCACTGGATGTATGTTCCACACTTGACATGGTAAACCTTTACAATGTGAGGTTTTTTTTTACTTTAGGTGAATATTTAAGTGAATGGTCATCAAAGAAACTGGTTTCACCAACTGGAGAGGGAAGATTAGGAACAGAGAGGAATGGAGGCGAACTTTTTCTGCAGCAATGAGCCTTAATGGCTCAAGAAGAAGAAGAGGAAGAGAAGGAAGAAGAGGAGGAAGAAGAAGAAGAAGAAGAGGAGGATAAAGAAGAGGAAGAGGAGGAGGAAGAAGAGAAAGAAGAGGAGGAAGAAGAAGAAGAGGAGGAAGAGGAAGAGGAGGAGGAAGAACAGGAAGAGGAGGAAGAAGAAGAAGGTGAAGAGGAGGAGGAAGAAGAGGAAAAGGAAGAAGAAGAAGATGAAGAGGAGGAGGAAGAAGAGGAAGAGGAGGAAGAAGAAGAAGAGGAAGAGGAAAAAGAGGAAAAGGAGGGGGAAGAAGAGGAGGAGGAAGAAGAGAAAGAAGAAGAGGAGGAGGTGGAGGAGGAGGAGGAGGAAGAAGAAGAAGGAAGAGAAGGAGGAAGAAGAAGAGGAAGAGGAGGAGGAGGAAGAAGAAGAAGGAAGAGAAGGAGGAAGAAGAAGAGGAGGAGAAGGAGGAAGAAGAAGAAGAAGAAGAAGAAGAATATTTTGAGAAAGACTGAGTTAAACCTTTTGTAGGGAATGTAAAATCCATGGAAGTGTAAATTTATGAAAGGACTTGTCAAATCTGTAGAGGAAGTCTCAAATCAATGAAAGAAAGTGACAAATCTATGAAAGAACATGGCCAATCTACAGGTGAAATGGCAAATCTATGAAAGAAAGTGACAAATCTATGAAAGAACATGGCCAATCTACAGGTGAAATGGCAAATCTATGAAAGAAAGTGACAAATCTATGAAAGAACATGGCCAATCTACAGGTGAAATGGCAAATCTATGAAAGAAAGTGACAAATCTATGAAAGAACATGGCCAATCTACAGGTGAAATGGCAAATCTATATGCCTAAAATATAAATAAACTATGCATTAAGTATTTCAAAATAGCAAAAAAAATTGCATAAAAAAACTGCATTTTTTACTGCTAGAAACTAAAAGCCCAAAAGTGATCCATGAAGTGCTGACCTGATAACTACAAACACTAACTACATGCATCAGGAAAGATGAATTTTGGTTTTAAAAAAAAAACAAAAAAAACCACAAAAAAAGAAAGCCCACATTTGTGTGAGAATGGATGTCTTACAGTACTAAATTCTCCACCAACTCTGGCCTGGGAGAAGGGCTTTGATGGATGCATCTTTGACCATAATCTGGCTGCTAGCTACAAGAATCAACATTAGTTAGTATAAAAACTAGTCACATACAACTTTCGGATGCAAAAAAATGAGTCCAAAATTTACATTAGAAATAGTCATAACTATTAAAATCAATATTTGTGAACATAATTATTTGTCAATTTCAACAGTAACAACATGTAAGTTTTTATCACTAACAACAATAATCAATATTTGTCACCCTCATTTGCAATCAACATTTCTCTCTGGGATTATAGACCATCTGTATCCTGCAGTACCCATATTCATCAACTGTTTATTTTACAGACCCAACTTTGTTACATCATCACTCACCATTAAGTCTGAAACAATGTTGGTCGTCACAGTGCAACCATCATTCTGACATTACATCAGACATCACAGTGCAACCATCATTCTGACATTACATCAGATATCAAAGTGCAACCATCACTCTGACATTACATCAGATATCAAAGTGCAACCATCACTCTGACATTACATCAGATATCAAAGTGCAACCATCACTCTGACATTACATCAGATATCAAAGTGCAACATAACTTTGGCCATCAATGTGCAACCATCACTCTGACATAACTTTGGTCATCAAAGTACAACTCTGACATACATTAGTCATCTAAGTGCAACATCACTTTTTGCTTCTTTTAGATATTAACAAGAGTTTACCAGCTATCTCCAGCAGCAAACAGAGTCAATTGTTACAGGAACTGGTTGTAGTAGGAGTCAGCTGTCTTTATTCAGCTGTCTCATAGTCAGTTATTCCATGAGTCAGTATTGTTTGGAGTCAATTGTTCTAGTGGTCATTTGTACCAAGAGTCAGTTGTGTCTGGAGTCAATTGTTCTAGTGGTCATTTGTACCAAGAGTCAATTGTGTCTGGAGTCAATTGTTCTAGTGGTCATTTATACCAAGAGTCAGTTATATTGTAGCTGGTTGTACTAGAAGTCAAATGTTCCAGAAGTTAGTTGTACCAGAAATCAGCTTTACCAGAAGTCATTTGTACCAGAAGTCAGCTTTATCAGAAGTCAGTTGTACTAGATGTCAATAGTTTCAGAAGTCAGCTGTACCAGAAATCAGCTGTACCAGAAATCAGTTTTACCAGAAGTCAGTTGTACCAGCAGTCCAGTGTGCTAAGAGTTAGTTTCCATCTTTTAACTGACTATGATGAATATGACATGGTCTTTGCTTGACTTGTCCTCATGAGTTATATATAATCTTGCTCTTTCAGTTACTTCAGAAGTTATGTACAAGATGTACCATATACAGATTCCATGTGGTGTCAGATTTTCCAATGCTCTTCAATTATAATATAATTTTATATTGTATTTTCCAATATTCTCCAAATTTTCCTTCTTTGGTCATATTTTCCAGTGTTCTTGAACCTCTCCTTCTTTCATCATATTTTCCAGTGTTCTTGAACCTCTCCTTCTTTCATCATATTTTCCAGTGTTCTTGAACCTCTCCTTCTTTCATCATATTTTCCAGTGTTCTTGCACCTCTCCTTCTTTCATCATATTTTCCAGTGTTCTTGAACCTCTCCTTTTTTCATCATATTTTCCAGTTTTCTTCAGCTTTTCCATCTGATATCAGATTCTAGATTCCCAGTTATTTTCTACTTTTCATTAACTGCTTCCTTACTGCAACAGTTTAAATGTCTTGTCATGTCATGTGTGAGAAGTCTGCCTCACAGCAAATCTCCCCACTCTCACATCAAATCTTTCCATCCTCACAGCAAATCTTCCCATTTTCACATCAAATCTTTCCTTCCTCACACCAAATCTTCCTACTCTCACAGCAAATCTTCCCACTTTCACATCAAATCTTTCCATCCTCACAGCAAATCTTCTCATTCTCATAGCAAATCTTCCCACCCTCACATCAAACCTTCCCACTCTCACAGCAAATCTTCCCATTTTCATATCAAATCTTTCCATGCTCATGTCAACTTTCATATTCTTCCACAGTTCCTAGATGACTATTTTTCAGGTTAAACAAATGGGTGTGTATATAAGTTACTGTACAAACTGGGTCACATCTACAAAAATGTATTATTTTATTTTTTTCTGATATTTGTTACAATCATTTTTGAAGAAAATTTATACATATGAACCAAACAAAGCAAACACTGCAAATCACATCTAAGGTCAAGGGTCAAGGGTCAACTAATCACCTTGACATCAGCCTCAAGGTCAGTGCCAGATGAAGGATGGCTGAGTACATTTTCTGCAACTCTCTGAGCGTGCTCCGTTAACAAATCCATAATGTCATTTTCTGTGACATCTGACATCTGTGGCTTAGATTCTGAAATAGTTGAAGGACCTCAGTATTCACAAAAGTAAAATACAAGCAATGAAAATATGGTAGATCTATTAATACACACAAAACAAACACTTGAGTCTTTTATGTTTGGTTTTTTTGTATGCTAATTATGTAATTATTGTGAATAGCAAAGCATACAACTATTGTAATTTTAGAGTTAATATATGACATATAAAAACTGAAAAACAGTTAAAGAAATAAACAACAAATTAGACTCTTTTGAAAATAAATGCCTAAGGAAAATACTCGGTATAAAGTGGAACTTATTCAAGAACAACACAGAGATAAGACAGATGAGCACAACCTGACTCATGAGTGATCAGAAAAAGATGATGGACATATGTAGGCCATGTGATGAGAAGAAACAGTAAAAGAGTACCAAAACAAGCTATCAAGTGGAACACAACAGGCTGAAGAAAAGGATGTTGACCACATGAAACTCTGAAGAGGACACTGTTAAGAGAGGGCAGTTTAGTAGGCATTACATCCCTTGATGAGGTTGAAAACCTCGCCAAAAACAGGAAAACTTGGCGAAGTACCATGTAAGCCCTAAGTGACGTTTAGCGGCATGGGAAGGATGTAAGATACGCAAACTAACATGTGGACAATGGAAAGTAAGAAGAGTGGATACATTCTTAACATGGCTGGGAGAACTTGCTATACGCACAACTATTGTAGAGTTACTATGAATCAACGTAAAATCATCACATTCTCTCTCTCTCTCTCTCTCTGTCTCTCTCTCTCTTCACAGATACAGATACAATCTGCCTCCATTCTTCTTTGTTTCTGGTTTTCTCTCTCCAGTTGTTCACTCCAAGGTCCTGTTCTACACAGACTCTCCATCTTTGGTTTGGTCTTGTCCCCTCCATCTACTGTGTGTGTGTATAAGAGTTTGGTCTGATGACCCTCTTGCATCCTTCATACATAACCCAGCCAATGTGATCTGTTAGGCTTGGTTGTGGGGGTAGTTAGTGGTTCTCTATGCAAGCTTTGGATGTCTCTGTTCCTTCTAACTCTCCAGGTTCTATTGTTATATTTTCTGATGGGACCTATGGTGGCTGTACATGTTATTATGACATAGCTAAGAATGATATGTATGACGATGAGTACAGTGTACACAGGTTCACAACAATTGTACAAGCTTTTCACAAAACATGTGTCACATAAAACACAGCTAAGATGATTCTATATTTAACTACAATAACAGCCTTTATAAACATCACAGGTCTCTTCCCGTTCCGGGCTGGACTCTTCCGCTTTGTCAAGTTTTTGCCATGGTCCCGATAGGGATCCTAGCTTCATTTCATTAAAAACCCGGTGTAACTTTTGATTGTAAACAGTTTAGTACGCATGTCTAGTGACCTCTGTCACCATTTTGAAAGCATCATAACAACGGGGTTCAAAATAAAGAGTTTCGATTGAAAAAAATCAATTTTTGTGTGACTTCGGAGGCAACCATGTCCCCTTACGACTAGACCACTGTTCGTGAATGTACCCCCAAGTAGAATTATAGACTATTAGATGGACTGGAGAAGTAGTTAGAAAGTTATTTCAGGTATTATTTTAAAGTGAACATGCAACATAATCACACAATGAGATCAGATAAAACGACAAAGTCGACCTACATATCGCCGGTCTATCAATGCCAGTCCCAGACCTCTCTGATGAACAGTAATATACAATTATCAGCTAAAATCATCACACTACATCTTTTTTCCTAAAAAAACTCTTCACTTATGAAATATTCTTACATTTATAGCTATTTGGAGGCATAATACGCATACATTCAACATGGAAATAATTAGTTAAAAATTATCCCCTAAACATACGAAGTCCCGCGCTTTTTGTCTGGCACAGAAGGGAACCTCCAAGCTTTCTGTCTGGCACAGAAGGGAACCTCCAAGCTTTCTCTGTGGCACAGAAGAGAACGTCCAAGCTTTTTGTCTGGCACAGAAGGGAACCTCCAAGCTTTCTGTCTGGCACAGAAGAGAACGTCCAAGCTTTCTGTCTGGCACAGAAGAGAACGTCCAAGCTTTCTGTCTGGCACAGAAGAGAACCTCCAAGCTTTCTGTCTGGCACAGAAGAGAACGTCCAAGCTTTCTGTCTGGCACAGAAGAGAACGTCCAAGCTTTCTGTCTGGCACAGAAGAGAACCTCCATGCTTTTTGTCTGGCACAGAAGAGAACGTCCAAGCTTTCTGTCTGGCACAGAAGAGAACGTCCAAGCTTTCTGTCTGGCACAGAAGAGAACCTCCAAGCTTTTTGTCTGGCACAGAAGAGAACGTCCGAGCTTTTTGTCTGGCACAGAAGAGAATGTCCAAGCTTTTTGTCTGGCACAGAAGAGAACGTCCGAGCTTTTTGTCTGGCACAGAAGAGAACGTCCGAGCTTTTTGTCTGACAGAGAAGAGAACGTCCAAGCTTTTTGTCTGGCACAGAAGAGAACGTGCGAGCTTTCTGTCTGACAGAGAAGAGAATGTCCGAGCTTTTTGTCTGGCAAAGAAGAGAACGTCCGAGCTTTTTGTCTGGTACAGAAGAGAACGTCCGAGCTTTTTGTCTGACAGAGAAGAGAACGTGCGAGCTTTCTGTCTGACAGAGAAGAGAACGTCTGAGCTTTTTGTCTGGCACAGAAGAGAACCTCCAGAAGAGAACGTCCGAGCTTTTTGTCTGGCACAGAAGAGAACCTCCAGACGAGAACGTCCCAGCTTTTTGTCTGGCAAAGAAGAGAACCTCCAGAAGAGAACGTCCGAGCTTTTTGTCTGGCACAGAAGAGAACCTCCAGAAGAGAACGTCCCAGCTTTTTGTCCGGCACAGAAGAGAACGTCCCAGCTTTTTGTCCGGCACAGAAGAGAAAATCCGTGCTTTTTCCTCCGGCACGGATGTGAGGAAGATTCAAATCTAGAAATAATTTTCTTTCAAAGAAAACAACGAAACAAATACAAACAAACTCAAGAACAGAAGTGGAATAAGAACTTTTTGTTCTGAATATAAAAGAAAGGGCGAAGAAGCTGAACTGTCATGGAAGATTTAAAGTTTATAAAGCTTACCTTTCTTAGTCATCTTAGATCGCGAAAGAGTTCGTGGTTTACCAGTTTTCTCATCACTGAATTCTTCGTCTGAAACACTGATCTTATCATCGCTTGTGTTCACTGCAAGAAAGTTGACATCTGTTGCATGAAAACTTGGAGCAGCAAGACAAGTAAAGTGAACTCATACATGAAACAATTAAATATTTTGTCCGGAACATGCGGTCGGACAATCTATTTTTTGACTGAACAGATAAGCTGATTCTTAACTAAAGGATGACTCTCGTTCTAGCAGCTGATGCAAAAAGTATGGGGAAAAAAGCAGAATTTGAAATAAGAAATTCTTTCCTTTTCTGCCTTCATACTGAAAGAAGTATTGTTTGTGTTGCACTATAGTTTTGCAGCTAGGCTGTGAAATACGTGCCTTTATGTGTAATATATTTGACTCAAGCATGGCTTAGTTTACCCAGTTTACCTTCCAGGTTTGATCGTTATTCACTTGACCAGACTTTGGCCTATTGCCAAGATGCATAAGTAGCAGGCATAATAGGGTCTTGGTTACCTATGGCTCCTGTCTCTGATACAGGCAGTCAAATGTGGAATAGAGACTTGGTTATCTATGGCTCCTGTCTCTGATACAAGCAGTTAAGTGTAGAGACTTGGTTATCTATGGCTCCTGTCTCTGATACAAGCAGTTAAGTGTAGAGACTTGGTTATCTATGGCTCCTGTCTCTGATACAGGCAGTCAAGTGTGGAATAGAGACTTGGTTATCTATGGCTCCTGTCTCTGATACAAGCAGTCAAGTGTAGAGACTTGGTTATCTATGGCTCCTATCTCTGATATAAGCAGTCAAGTGTAGAGACTTGGTTATCTATGGCTCCTATCTCTGATATAGGCAGTCAAGTGTGGAATAGAGACTTGGTTATCTATGGCTCCTGTCTCTGATACAGGCAGTCAAGTGTGGAATAGAGACTTGGTTATCTATGGCTCCTGTCTCTGATACAGGCAGTCAAGTGTGGAATAGAGACTTGGTTATCTATGGCTACTGTCTCTGATACAGGCAGTCAAGTGTGGAATAGAGACTTGGTTATCTATGGCTCCTGTCTCTGATACAGGCAGTCAAGTGTGGAATAGAGACTTGGTTATCTATGGCTACTGTCTCTGATACAGGCAGTCAAGTGTGGAATAGAGACTTGGTTATCTATGGCTCCTGTCTCTGATACAGGCAGTCACGTGTGGAATAGAGACTTGGTTATCTATGGCTCCTGTCTCTGATACAGGCAGTCAAGTGTGGAATAGAGACTTGGTTATCTATGGCTCCTGTCTCTGATATAGGCAGTCAAGTGTGGAATAGAGACTTGGTTATCTATGGCTCCTGTCTCTGATACAAGCAGTCAAGTGTAGAGACTTGGTTATCTATGGCTCCTATCTCTGATACAAGCAGTCAAGTGCAGAGACTTGGTTATCTATGGCTCCTATCTCTGATACAGGCAGTCAAGTGTGGAATACAGACTTGGTTATCTATGGCTCCTGTCTCTGATACAGGCAGTCAAGTGTGGAATAGAGACTTGGTTATCTATGGCTCCTGTCTCTGATACAAGCAGTCAAGTGTAGAGACTTGGTTATCTATGGCTCCTGTCTCTGATACAAGCAGTCAAGTGTAGAGACTTGGTTATCTATGGCTACTGTCTCTGATACAGGCAGTCAAGTGTGGAATAGAGACTTGGTTATCTATGGCTCCTGTCTCTGATACAAGCAGTCAAGTGTAGAGACTTGGTTATCTATGGCTCCTGTCTCTGATACAGGCAGTCAAGTGTGGAATAGAGACTTGGTTATCTATGACTCCTGTCTCTGATACAAGCAGTTAAGTGTAGAGACTTGGTTATCTATGGCTCCTGTCTCTGATACAGGCAGTCAAGTGTGGAATAGAGACTTGGTTATCTATGGCTCCTGTCTCTGATACAAGCAGTCAAGTGTAGAGACTTGGTTATCTATGGCTCCTATCTCTGATACAAGCAGTCAAGTGTAGAGACTTGGTTATCTATGGCTCCTGTCTCTGATACAGGCAGTCAAGAGTGGAATAGAGACTTGGTTATCTATGGCTCCTGTCTCTGATACAAGCAGTCAAGTGTAGAGACTTGGTTATCTATGGCTCCTGTCTCTGATACAGGCAGTTAAGTGTAGAGACTTGGTTATCTATGGCTCCTGTCTCTGATACAGGCAGTCAAGTGTGGAATAGAAACTTGGTTATCTATGGCTCCTGTCTCTGATACAGGCAGTCAAGTGTGGAATAGGGTCATGGTTACCTATGGCTCATAGCCCTGATACGAGTATGAAATAGGGTCTTGGTTATCTATGGCTCCTAGCCTTGATACAAGCAGTCAAAGGTAGAATAAGGTATTGGTTATCTATTTCTCCCAGTCCTGATACAAGCAGTCAAGTATGGAATAGTCATGGTTATCTATGGCTCCTAGCCCTGATACAAGCAGTGTGGAAAAGGGTCTTAGTTATCTATTTCTCTTAGCCCTGATACATGCAGTCAATTATGAAATAGGGTCTTAATTATCCATTTCTCCTAGCCCTGATACAAGAAGTCAAGTGTGGAATAGGGTCTTGGTTATCTGTTTCTCCTAGCCCTGATACGAGTATGAAATAGGGTCTTGGTTATCTGTTTCTCCTAGCCCTGATACGAGTATGAAATAGGGTCTTGGTTATCTATTTCTCCTAGCCCTGATACGAGTATGAAATAGGGTCTTTGTTATCTATTTCTCCTAGCTCTGATACGAGTATGAAATAGGGTCTTGGTTATCTATTTCTCCTAGCCCTGACACGAGTATGAAATAGGGTCTTGGTTATCTATTTCTCCTAGCCCTGATACGAGGTTGAAATAGGGTCTTGATTATCTATTTCTCCTAGCTCTGATACGAGTATGAAATAGGGTCTTGGTTATCTATTTCTCCTAGCCCTGATACGAGGTTGAAATAGGGTCTTGATTATCTATTTCTCCTAGCTCTGATACGAGTATGAAATAGGGTCTTTGTTATCCTTTTCTCCTAGCTGATACGAGTATGGAATATAGTCTTTGTTATCTATTTCTCCTAGCCCTGATACGAGTATGAAATAGGGTCTTGATTATCTATTTCTCCTAGCTCTGATACGAGTATGAAATAGGGTCTTTGTTATCCTTTTCTCCTAGCTGATACGAGTATGGAATATAGTCTTTGTTATCTATTTCTCCTAGCCCTGATACGAGTATGAAATAGGGTCTTGATTATCTATTTCTCCTAGCTCTGATACGAGTATGAAATAGGGTCTTATTTATCTATTTCTCCTAGCCCTTATACGAGTATGAAATAGGGTCTTTGTTATCTATCGCTCCCCAGCTCTAAGTATGGCAGCACATTATCTCACGTGATCAAAGTGATAATTCTTTGCACATTTTGTGAAGGATTTACAAATCCAAGATTCTCAGATAAACTGAAAGATGGCTTTACATGTATGTGGTCTTGTAACAGTTAATTATTTCTTTCACTTTTCACATAATGACCCCCCCCCCCCCCCCCCCCCACTCATGATAATGAGCTGTGAAGCTCTGAGACCGTAACCCAGAAAGTTTGAAAACCACTGGCATGTTTGTGAGTACCTTCATTCTCTTGATGTATCCCGGCTGAACTGGCACTAAGACTGTGTCTATGGTCTTGACCAACAGCGCCACCTACACTGATAATTTCTCCATCAGGGGCCATAATCGTACTGCCTTTCATGGGCTTGATGAGGCCTGCAGCTGACGGTAGAATAGACAAAACAAGAACGGTTAAAACATACATAAGAGTTGAACTTACGAAAATGTTCATCATGAACCTTCATCTCTAATGATGGCGTTAATGATCTAGGTTCAGCCATCACTAATGATGGCAATAATGATCTAGGTTCAGTCATCACTAATGACGGCACTAATGGTCTAGGTTCAACCATCACTAATGATGGTGCTAATGATCTAGGTTCAGCCATCATTAATGACGGCGCTAATGGTCTAGGTTCAGCCATCACTAATGACGGCGCTAATGATCTAGGTTCAGTCATCACTAATGACGGCACTAATGATCTAGGTTCAGCCATCACTAATGACGGCGCTAATGATCTAGGTTCAGCCATCACTAATGACGGCGCTAATGATCTAGGTTCAATCATCACTAATGACATCACTAATAGTCTAGGTTCAGCCATCACTAATGACGGCGCTAATGATCTAGGTTCAGCCATCACTAATGATGGCACTAATGATCTAGGTTCAGCCATCACTAATGACGGCGCTAATGATCTAGGTTCAGCCATCACTAATGATGGCACTAATGATCTAGGTTCAGCCATCACTACCACAGGCGACTGCACAGTGGAAATCAGAAGACTAGCAGTTGCATCACAGAAACTAGCACAAATACAAATGAAGAGCATGTGGCCAGGTACCAACAAGAAAACAAAGATATATTTACTAAGAGCTTACATATTCCCAGTAACAACATATGGATGTGAAACGTAACAAATCACTAGAAAAGAAAATAACAGCGTTTGAAATGAAATAAGGCACTTAGAATGTCATGGATAGAAGGAAAATCAAATAACGTGGATAGAAGGACAATCAAATATCGTGGATAGAAGGAAAATCAAATATCGTGGATAGAAGGACAATCAAATATCGTGGATAGAAGGACAATCAAATATTGTGGATAGAAGGAAAATCAAATAAAGAGATATTGATGGGACTAGGTGTCGCAGAAAACTGGCTCGTTAACACCATCAAAACTAGAAAGCTGGGATACTTCGGCCACATCAAGAGACATAACAGCTTGGAGAGGTTGACTGTAGAAGGCATAGTGCCCGGCCACATCAAGAGACACAACAGCTTGGACAGGCTGATAGTAGAAGACATAGTGCCCAGCTAAAGAGAAAAGGGACAACCTGGCCGAAGGTGGACTCAGGGCATCACAGAAAGTCTGAACGTGTCACTGCCCAGACGCCGGTCAACTTGCGCAAGACCGAACCACTTTCAGGGAGGCTGTGAGAGGGGACAACGTTCTGGAAAGGAAACATCAGAAGAAGTGAACGATGGCAAGAAATTAACCCATGAAAGGCGCTAAATAATCACACATCTCTTTAAAACTCAATGAAACATAAAGGAAATATGTTTTATACTGCAGGATTCAAAGAACAAAATTGTTTTAATATGCATTAATCAAAGAATTATATCATAATGTGCAAATTCCTCTCTGAAAATGACAAACATTTGCTGATACAGACCCTGGGCTTACCTTGAACCAAGGGAGGTAATGAAACGTGATCAGATGTTTCTCTGCTAAGCTCTCTGATTGGAGAGATTGTAGCATGGATTGGAGGGAAGCTTGGGACACTTGAAAAACTGGAGGGGGATTCTGAGTTCTCCCTCTGTGCTGTCCCCTGTTGCCCATCTCTGTTTTCTTGCTCACCTTCAGAGCCAAAAATTGAGCTACAATGTGAAGCTGGAGAAAGGAAGTGTTGGGAGAATTTATTAGTTGTGGTGATGGTGGTAGTAGTGGTGGTGGTAGTAGAGGTGATAGTAGCAGTGATGGTGGTAGTAGTAGAGGTGGTAGTAGCAGTGAAGGTGGTAGTAGTAGTGATGGTGGTAGTAGAAGTTATGGTGGTAGTAGAGGTGATAGTAGTAGTATTGGTGGTACTAGTAGTGATGGTGGTAGTAGTAGTGATGGTGGTAGTAACAGTGATGGTGGTGGTAGTAGTTATGGTGGTAGTAGTAGTTATGGTGGTAGTAGTGATGGGGGTAGTAGCAGTGATGGGGGTAGTAGCAGTGATTGTGGTAGTAGTAGTGATGGTGGTAGTAACGATAGTGGCAGTAGAGGTGGTAGTAGAGGTGGTAGTAGTAGTGACGGTGGTAGTAGAGGTGGTAGTAGTAGTGATGGTGGTAGTAGAAATGACAGCAGCAGTTATGGTGGTAGTAGTAGTGATGGTGGTAGTAGAGGTGGTAGTAGCAGTTATGGTGGTAGTAGAGATGGTAATAGTAGTGATGGTGGTAGTAGAGGTGGTAGTAGTAGTGATGGTGGTAGTAGTACTGATGGTGGTATTAACAGTGATAGTGGTAGTAGGAGTGATAGTGGTAGTAGATGTGGTAGTAGCAATGAAGGTGGTAGTAGCAGTGATGATGATAGTAACAGTGATAGTGGTAGTAGAGGTGGCAGTAGCAGTTATGGTGGTAGTAGAGGTGGTAGTAGTAGTGATGGTGGTAGTAGTACTGATGGTGGTATTAACAGTGATAGTGGTAGTAGGAGTGATAGTGGTAGTAGATGTGGTAGTAGCAATGAAGGTGGTAGTAGCAGTGATGATGATAGTAACAGTGATAGTGGTAGTAGAGGTGGCAGTAGCAGTTATGGTGGTAGTAGAGGTGGCAGTAGTAGTGATTGTGGTAGTAGAGGTGGCTGTAGCAGTGATGGTGGTAGTAGAGGTGGCTGTAGTAGTGATGGTGGTAGTAGTTGTGATAGTGATAGTAGAAGTGGTGGTAGTAGTAGTGATTGTGATAGTAGAGGTGGCTGTAGCAGTGATGGTGGTAGTAGAGGTGGCTGTAGTAGTGATGGTGGTAGTAGTGGTGGCTGTAGCAGTGATGGTAGTAGTAGAGGTGGCTGTATTAGTGGTAGTAGAGGCAGCAGTAGTAGTGATTGTGGTAGTAGAGATGGCTGTAGCAGTGCTGGTGGTAGCAGAGATGGCTGTAGTAGTGATGGTGGAAGTAGAGATGTTTTTAGTAGTGATGGTAGTAGTAGTTGTGATAGTGATAGTAGAAGTGGTGGTAGTAGTAGTGATGGTGGTAGTAGAGGTGGTAATAGTGATAGTGGTAGTAGTAGTAGTTATAGTGGTAGTAGAAGTGGGTGTAGTAGCGATGGTGGTAGTAGTGATGGTGGCAGTAGTAGTGATGGTGGTAGTAGAGATGGCTGTGTTGGATGTATTTACACCACATGGGGCAGTAGCAATGCTACAGAAATAAAAACAAGAGAGTTATTCAATGTTACATGAAACCTGTGTTGTTATATGGACGTGAAGCGTGGCCAGTAACCAAGGACGCTCAGAGCCTATAGGAAACGGCGGAGATGTGGTTGCTAAGAAGAATGATGAGAGAATACCGCGGGCAGCCAAGAGAACAAGCCGAGAAGTTCTAAGCCAGGCTGGGCAGAAGAGAGAAATTCTGGCAAAGTTCAGAACACGACACTCCAGATTTGTAGGACACGTTTTGATAAGAGGCAGGCTGAAATACCTAGTGACAACAGGGAAACTGGAAGGAAAAAGAGACTGAGGAAGACAAAGAAACAAGATATTTGATAGACTAAAAGAGTGGCACAGAGCACAGTCAAACACACATCTTATAGAAAGAGCAAAGGGCAGGTGGTTGTGGAAATCAATGACAACTAACTCCTGAATGGCATAAACCAGAGAGAGAGGGAGAACTGTGTAGAAGTAATAGTACAGAAGTAGTGGTACAGAAGTAATGGTACATAAGTAATGGTACAGAAGTAATGGTACAGAAGTAGTGGTAAAGAAGTAGTGGTACAAAAGTAATGGTACAGAAGTAATGGTACAGAAGTAATGCTACAGAAGTAGTGGTACAGAAGTAGTGGTACAGGACATCACTGTAATACTGACAGTGCCGGTGGTGGTGGTGTTAGTGATGGTAGTGATAAAAGTGGTAACAACAGATTGGTAATGGTAACAATAAGAGATTTTACTGTACGAATCAGAAACACTGGATCTGTCAACAAGACTGTACACAGTTGTAGATGTTGAAGTAGCAAAAGGAACAGCACAGATAGTTGTGATGGTTGTTCAGCAAGATAGCAAAGTTTATTAGTGCGCTGTTCTCTCGTCACTAGATGGCTGGTCGTTCTGCCGGATTTTATGTCCAAGTCTCAAGTCTTTTTTATTTCCCTCACGAGAAAAAGTGCTTCGTCTATGATTTTTTAAAAATTTCTCTCACGTCTAAAAGTGCTTCGTCTATAGTTTTTAAAATTTCTCTCACATCTAAAAGTGCTTCGTCTATGATTTTTTTTTTATTTCTCTCACATCTAAAGGTGTTTCGTCTATAACTTTTCAAAATTTCTCTCACGTAAAAGTGTTTCGTCTATAACTTTAAAAAATTTCTCTCAAGTCTAAAAGTGCTTCGTCTATGATTTTTTTTTATTTCTCTCAAGTCTAAAAGTGCTTCGTCTATGATTTAAAAAAAATTTCTCTCAAGTCTAAAAGTGCTTTGTCTGTCATTTTTTTTATTTCTCTCACCTCTAAAAGTGCTTCGTCTACGATTTTTTAAAAATTTCTCTCATCTCTAAAAGTGCTTCGTCTATGATTTTTTTTTATTTCTCTCACGTCCAAAAGTGCTTTGTCTATGATTTTTTTTATTTCTCTCACGTTTAAAAGTGCTTTGTCTATGATTTTTTTTATTTCTCTCACCTCTAAAAGTGCTTTGTCTATGATTTTTTTTATTTCTCTCACATCTAAAAGTGCTTCGTCTATAACTTTTTAAAATTTCTCTCGCGTAAAAGTGTTTCGTCTATAACTTTTAAAAATTTCTCTCACCTCTAAAAGTACTTCGTCTATGATTTTTTTTTTTTTATTTCTCTCACGTCTAAAAGTACTTCGTCTATGAATTTGTCAAGGTCTAACCATACAAAACTGTGCTCTTTAACTTTACTTGACGTGGTGGAACAAAGTCAGCAGAGACGATAAGAAAGCTACTGAAATATAACATAAGAAAGATGATATCAGAAGCTCAGATACAAGTCATACACAAAGTCTTACCTTGTCGCCTGCTGGATCGGACAGAGATGATAAGAAAGCTACTGAAATATAAGAAAGATGATATCAGAAGCTCAGATATAAGTCATACACAAAGTCCTACCTTGTCGCCTGCTAGATCGGACAGAGATGGCTTCCTCTTTGAGAGATGAGTCGCTGCCGAGCTCTGCCTCGTGGTTATCACCAGACCCCAGAGTAATCCGCCCATCATGGGAGTCCAGCAGAGACTGAAACAGATGAAACCAAAGTTAGCTTCCAAACAGCTCCGGCGCTGCCAAGATGGGTCTTTCAACTGTCCCCAGGGGAGCAGTCAGGGAAAAGGGAGTGACAAAGGGAGGGAGAGGGGATATTAAAACTAATTAAGTAAAAACTGTTTCGTGGGGTGCTAGGGATGTAACCTGGAACCCAAGGGGAGGACAGAGCTAGGGATGTAACCTGGAACCCAAGGGGAGGACAGAGCTAGGGATGTAACCTGGAACCCTAGGGGAGGACAGAGCTAGGGATGTAACCTGGAACCCTAGGGGAGGACAGAGCTAGGGATGTAACCTGGAACCCAAGGGGAGGACAGAGCTAGGGATGTAACCTGGAACCCAAGGGGAGGACAGAGCTAGGGATGTAAGATGGAGGCTAAGGGGAGGACAGAGCTAGGGATGTAAGATGGAGGCTAAGGGGAGGACATAGCTAGGGATGTAAGATGGAGGCTAAGGGGAGGACAGAGCTAGGGATGTAAGATGGAGGCTAAGGGGAGGACTGAGCTAGGGATGTAACCTGAAGGCTAAGGGGAAGACTGAGCTAGGGATGTAAGATGGAGGCTAAGGGGAGGACAGAGCTAGGGATGTAAGATGGAGGCTAAGGGGAGGACAGAGCTAGGGATGTAAGATGGAGGCTAAGGGGAGGACTGAGCTAGGGATGTAACCTGAAGGCTAAGGGGAGGACAGAGCTAGGGATGTAAGATGGAGGCTAAGGGGAGGACAGAGCTAGGGATGTAAGATGGAGGCTAAGGGGAGGACAGAGCTAGGGATGTAAGATGGAGGCTAAGGGGAGGACTGAGCTAGGGATGTAAGATGGAGGCTAAGGGGAGGACTGAGCTAGGGATGTAAGATGGAGGCTAAGGGGAGGACAGAGCTAGGGATGTAACCTGGAACCCTAGGGGAGGACAGAGCTAGGGATGTAAGATGGAGGCTAAGGGGAGGACAGAGCTAGGGATGTAAGATGGAGGCTAAGGGGAGGACAGAACTAGGGATGTAAGATGGAGGCTAAGGGGAGGACTGAGCTAGGTATGTAAGATGGAGGCTAAGGGGAGGACTGAGCTAGGGATGTAACCTGAAGGCTAAAGGGAGGATAGCGCTAGGGATGTAACCTGAAGGCTAAAGGGAGGATAGCGCTAGGGATGTAACCTGGAGGCCATGGGGAGGACAGAGCTAGGGATGTAACCTGGAGGCCATGGGGAGGACAGAGCTAGGGATGTAACCTTGTGCTAAGGGGAGAAGAGAGTTAGGGATGTAATCTGGAACCCAAGGGGAGGACAGAGCTAGGGATGTAACCTGGAACCCAAGGGGAGGACAGAGCTAGGGATGTAACCTGGAACCCAAGGGGAGGACAGAGCTAGGGATGTAACCTGGAACCCAAGGGGAGGACAGAGCTAGGGATGTAACCTTGTGCTAAGGGGAGAAGAGAGTTAGGGATGTAACCTGGAACCCAAGGGGAGGACATAGCTAGGGATGTAACCTGGAACCCAAGGGGAGGACAGAGCTAGGGATGTAACCTGGAACCCAAGGGGAGGACATAGCTAGGGATGTAACCTGGAACCCAAGGTGAGGACATAGCTAGGGATGTAACCTGGAGGCCATGGGGAGGACAGAGCTAGGGATGTAACCTGGAGGCTAATGGGAGGACAAAGCTAGGGATTGAACCTGGAGGCCAAGAGGAGGACATAGCTAGGGATGTAACCTGGAGGCCATGGGGAGGACAGAGCTAGGGATGTAACCTGGAGGTTAAGGGGAAGAGAGAGCTAGGGATGTAACCTAGAGGCCAAGGGGAGGACAGAGCTAGGGATGTAACCTGGAGGTTAAGGGGAGGACAGAGTTAGGGATGTAACCTGGAGGTTAAGGGGAAGAGAGAGCTAGGGATGTAACCTGGAACCCAAGGGGAGGACAGAGCTAGGGATGTAACCTAGAGGTTAAGGGGAGGACAGAGCTAGGGATGTAACCTAGAGGCCAAGGGGAGGACAGAGCTAGGGATGTAACCTAGAGGCCAAGGGGAGGACAGAGCTAGGGATGTAACCTAGAGGTTAAGGGGAGGACAGAGCTAGGGATGTAACCTGGAGGTTAAGGGGAAGAGAGAGCTAGGGATGTAACCTGGAACCCAAGGGGAGGACAGAGCTAGGGATGTAACCTGGAGGCTAATGGGAGGACAGAGCTAGGGATGTAACCTGGAGGTTAAGGGGAAGAGAGAGCTAGGGATGTAACCTGGAGGCCAAGGGGAGGACAGAGCTAGGGATGTAACCTGGAGGTTAAAGGGAAGAGAGAGCTAGGGATGTAACCTATAGACCAAGGGGAGGAGAGAGCCTGACAAAGTTGGAGAATCACTGATCTACAGAATGTGCTCCTATCTTTTCTTCTTGTTTCAGTCTCCTTTGAATGCCAACTCTCGCGCTTTGCAGCCGTGCTGTGATTACGTTGAATCACAGGCGCCGTGTCGGATGGGAAGTGGATTACAGGGCCTCTCGTGAAATGACCCCAGAAAAAAGCCTCTCAACAGACCATGTGACCAGAGCCAGCTACAATCATGTCAGCCAGGATGTCAAAGCACTGCAGTCTGTTACTAGGTGTACCAGACAGGGTCTTGACCAGTTCTTAGTCAACAGCAACCCCCCTTCCAGGTTAGCTAGTCATCATAACACAGGCGTCTTTGTTCCAGTGTCAAAAACATTAAATAGCATTGATCGTAAATGTTTTACCATAAATACAGTATGTCATATCAAGGTATTTATATTCACATGACATGTGTCATTTCAAGACTCCTTCCTCACATACAAAAAAATCACACTTTTCTTTATAGCCGAACATTCCAACAAGAATATCCACAAACGTTTTGCACATCACCTCACATTCAACAACCCACATATCCACAAACGTTTTGCACATCACCTCACATAGAACAACCCACATATCCACACATGTTCTGCATATCGCCTCATATAGAACAACCCACATATCCACAAACGTTATGCACATCGCCTCACATAGAACAACCCACATATCCACAAACGTTCTACACATCGCCTCACATAGAACAACCCACATATCCACAAACGTTATGGACATCGCCTCACATAGAACAACCCACATATCCACAAATGTTCTGCACATCACCTCACATACAACAACCCACATATCCACAAACGTTATGCACATCGCCTCACATAGAACAACCCACATATCCACAAATGTTCTGCACATCACCTCACATACAACAACCCACATATCCACAAATGTTCTGCACATCACCTCACATACAACAACCCATATATCCACAAATGTTATGCACATCGCCTCACGTAGAACAACCCACATATCCACAAATGTTCTGCACATCACCTCACATACAACAATTCACATATCCACAAATGTTCTGCATATCGCCTCACATAGAACAACCCACATATCCACAAGCGTTTTGCACATCGCCTCACATAGAACAACCCACATATCCACAAGCGTTTTGCACATCGCCTCACATAGAACAACCCACATATCCACAAGCGTTTTGCACATCACCTCACATAGAACAACCCACATATCCACAATCGTTGAACCCATCACAAAAAAGAACAAACAACACAAGACGACTCTCACACCGAGTTATCTATTGGCCTAACCGTACCACGTGACAAGTCAAGATGGCCACGTCCAGTGACACGCTCTTGGCAGGAAAAAAGAATCCAGAACCTAGTCGTCTTAAATGAAAAATGTCCTCTTTTGTCCTGGACCTCTGACGCCAGTAACGAAGTTTCCGCAGATGTTTCTTGGACATCCATATTCCTTGTGGGCTAATTCCTGCAGGAATTTCTACAACTGTTTCTAGAGATGCATCAGCTAAACTGCTAGTACTTTTTTTGGATGTAAGAGGCTGTACATTCATCTCCATTACAGCAACAGATGTTATAACTAAATGTCGCCCACTGTCTGTAACTTTACATTCAAGTTCACCCCCTCATTGTCTGTAACTTTACATTCAAGTAATCACTGTTCAAACTCGCACAAGAAATTGTCAGGATAATTAAACTGGACTCTTAATATCCTGATTTAGAAACAAAAACTAGCATGGCACAATAGCCACATAGAACAGGACTATCCCTGTAAGGCAGTTACACATGTAAATCGGCATATCAAACCACGTAACACAAAAGTAGAATGATCTACAACATACAAGATATAATGTTCTACCATACACAAGGTATATTGTTCTACAACACACACGATATAAAGCTCTACAACACACAATGTATAATGTTCTACAACACACAAGGAATAATGTTCTACAACACACAATGTATAATGTTCTACAACACACAAGGTATAATGTTCTACAACACACAATGTATAATGTTCTACAACACACAAGGTATAATGTTCTAAAACACACAAGGTATAATGTTCTACAAAGCACAATGTTGAATTTCTACAACACAGAAGATATGAAAAAGAAGACGAAAGAACAAACTGCTTCTTATTTACATAGAAAAAAAGGTCACTCACAAACTTCCACCCACAGACAGACAGACATACACAGACACAGACAGACATAACTGATGACAACAGAGGCTGCCCACTACATTCGACTTAAAGGATTAAGTAGATAGAGAGAAATCTTTATGTGCCAACAGAAAACATCTCCGTGATAGAAATCTGCGACGGGTGTTCAGAAAGTAATGCGCCACATCAATTTTCTCTTCTTCTTATATCTTATATCCTTCCCGTGCCGTTAGACGTCACATAGGGCTCGCAAAGTAGTTCGCCAATTTTTCCTGTCTTCGGCGAGTCTTTCAACCTCATCATAGGATTTTATGCTTGTTAATTTGGCCTCTCTTAACAATGTCCTCTTCAGAGTTTCACGCGGTCTGCCTCTTTTTCTTTGGCCTGTTGTGTTCCACTTGATAGCTTGTTTTGGGATTCTCTGATCATTTCTTCTCATCAAGTGACCAACATATGTCCATCTGCTTTTCCTGATCACCCATGAGACTGGTTGTTGTTCAGTCATCTGTCTTATCTCTGCATTGTTCTTGAATTCGTTCCACTTGATGCCGAGTATTTTCCTTATGCATTTGTTTTCAAAAGAGTCTAATTTCTTTTCTATTTCTTTAGTTGTTTTCCAGCTTTCACATGCATAAATGAGGGTGGATATTACATTTGAATTGAATAGTCTTAACCTGATTTTTGTGCTTATAACTTTTGAATTCCATATGTTCTCAAGATTCTTGAAGATTGATGCTGCTTTTGCAATTCTGATTCTAACTTCCTTTCTAGTGTCACCATCCTGGTCTATGTAGCTGCCAAGGTATGCAAATTGATTGACTTCTTCAATATCTGTCCCTTCTAAGTGTTTTTTCTCAGGAGCTGTTTATTAAAAAAGCATGAAATTTATACACAACATACATGGATATGCCATGTAAAAATCGGTATTATTCAACATAATCCCTATCAATTTGTACGGCTTTACGCTAGCGCGAAACAAGTGCATGTATTCCTAGCCCGTACCAGATTTTCTCCTGATTATGTAGCCATTTCTTCGCTGCATGAATCACTCCTTCGTTAACTTCAAATCTTATCCCTCAGAGTGCATCTTTAAGTGGACCAAACAGATGGAAATCAGAGGATGCCAAATCGGGACTATAGGGTGGATGGGGTACTACAGTCCAATTCAATTTGGTGATTGTTTCCCGTGTTGCCAGACTTGTGTGGGGGCGCGCATTGTCGTGAAGGAGAAGCAGGTCTGCTCGATTTTTGTGGGACCGAACTCTGCGAAAACGTTGCTTGAGTTTTTTCAATGTCCTAATGTAAGCTTGCGAACTGATTGTCTCTCCTATCAGTAAGAATAATGCCCTCAGCGCATTTCAACATTTCTGCCTTGGTGGCTGTGGCAGGACGTCCACAGCGCGGCTGATCATGCAACTCATCTCCACTTATTGATTCTTTGATTCTCTGATCCCAGCGACTGACTGTACTACTGTCGGCTGCAAAATTTCCATACACATGACATAGACGCGTGTGAATGTTCACAACAGTTTCATTCTTTGCAACGAGAAATTCTATCACAATTCGCTGTTTATACCGCAAGTTGCTAACACGCTCCATTTCAACGGTTAGGGCAGCCAAATTCTTAGGCCGGTTGCGGTGCAATTTTGTTCATATAATCGGCACATGGCATATTTAAAGTGTGTGATATTTTGTGCTTCTATCTTCATTATCAGCTGAAAAAAAAAACGATGTGGTGCATTACTTTCTGAACGCCCCGCGTACTTTCTTGACGTCCTAACTCTATCTACCGGCATTATTTTCTTGACGTCCTAACTCTATCTACCGGCATTATTTTCTTGACGTCCTAACTCTATCTACCGGCATTACTTTCTTAACGTCTTAACTCTATCTACCGGCATTATTTTCTTGACGTCCTAACTATATCTACCGGCATTATTTTCTTGACGTCCTAACTCTATCTACCGGCATTATTTTCTTGACGTCCTAACTCTATCTACCGGCATTACTTTCTTGACGTCCTAACTCTATCTACCGGCATTATTTTCTTGACGTCCTAACTCTATCTACCGGCATTACTTTCTTGACGTCCTAACTCTATCTACCGGCATTATTTTCTTGACGTCCTAACTCTATCTACCGGCATTACTTTCTTGACGTCCTAACTCTATCTACCGGCATTACTTTCTTGACGTCCTAACTCTATCTACCGGCATTATTTTCTTGACGTCCTAACTCTATCTACCGGCATTATTTTCTTGACGTCCTAACTCTATCTACCGGCATTACTTTCTTGACGTCCTAACTCTATCTACCGGCATTACTTTCTTGACGTCCTAACTCTATCTACCGGCATTATTTTCTTGACGTCCTATCTAACAAGATATTTGTCAGATAAGTGCTACTTTAATATTTATTTGTAGCTTCACTATTTTCGTCATACAGCCGAAATATTGGTTTCTTCCAGTTTGTTTCACATTTCTACATGTCCAAGTTACTGCATCTTCTGCCATTTCTTCTCATTTTTACTTATATCTTTCTAGCTTTCTTTTTAAATTAGAGAAAGTGCAGTGTGTACATCTGACTATCTCTACTGTACGATAACATTTTTATCGCTTTCATCAACTCATTTATCTTCAAGCTAGTATCAAATATTCCAAATATTCATTCAAAAATAAGAATTTATTAAAACAAATAAACAAACACAAAACGATGAGTGAAGTTGCTCTTATTTTAACATTTAGCTCTTGAAAAAATAAAGTAGATAGAAGTTGTTGCTGTTTTAATATTTAGCTCTTGAAAACACAAAGTAGGTAGAAGTTGTTGCTGTTTTAACATTTAGCTCTTGAAAACACAAAGTAGATAGAAGTTGTTGCTATTTTAATATTTAGTTCTTGAAAACACAAAGTAGATAGAAGTTGTTGCTATTTCAACATTTAGCTTTTGAAAACATAAAGTAGATAGAAGTTATTGCTATTTCAACATTTAGCTCTTGAAAACACAAAGTAGATAGAAGTTGTTGCTATTTCAACATTTAGCTTTTGAAAACATAAAGTAGATAGAAGTTATTGCTATTTCAACATTTAGCTCTTGAAAACACAAAGTAGATAGAAGTTGTTGCTATTTCAACATTTAGCTCTTGAAAACACAAAGTAGATAGAAGTTGTTGCTGTTTTAACATTTAGCTCTTGAAAACACAAAGTAGATAGAAGTTGTTGTTATTTCAACACTTAGCTCTTGAAAACATAAAGTAGATAGAAGTTGTTGCTATTTCAACATTTAGCTCTTGAAGACACAAAGTAGATAGAAGTTGTTACTATTTCAACATTTAGCTCTTGAAAACACAAAGTAGATAGAAGTTGTTGCTGTTTTAATATTTAGCTCTTGAAAACACAAAGTAGGTAGAAGTTGTTGCTGTTTTAACATTTAGCTCTTGAAAACACAAAGTAGATAGAAGTTGTTGTTATTTCAACACTTAGCTCTTGAAAACATAAAGTAGATAGAAGTTGTTGCTATTTCAACATTTAGCTCTTGAAGACACAAAGTAGATAGAAGTTGTTACTATTTCAACATTTAGCTCTTGAAAACACAAAGTAGATAGAAGTTGTTGCTGTTTTAATATTTAGCTCTTGAAAACACAAAGTAGGTAGAAGTTGTTGCTGTTTTAACATTTAGCTCTTGAAAACACAAAGTAGATAGAAGTTGTTGCTATTTCAACATTTAGCTCTTGGAAACACAAAGTAGATAGAAGTTGTTGCTATTTCAACATTTAGCTCTTGAAAACACAAAGTGGATAGAAGTTGTTGCTGTTTTAATATTTAGCTCTTGAAAACACAAAGTAGATAGAAGTTGTTGCTGTTTCAACATTTAGCTCTTGAAAACACAAAGTAGATAGAAGTTGTTGCTGTTTTAACATTTAGCTCTTGACAACACTAAGTAGATAGAAGTTGTTGCTATTTCAACATTTAGCTCTTGGAAACACAAAGTAGATAGAAGTTGTTGCTATTTCAACATTTAGCTCTTGAAAACACAAAGTAGATAGAAGTTGTTGCTGTTTCAACATTTAGCTCTTGAAAACACAAAGTAGATAGAAGTTGTTGCTGTTTCAACATTTAGCTCTTGAAAACACAAAGTAGATAGAAGTTGTTGCTATTTCAACATTTAGCTCTTGAAAACACAAAGTAGATAGAAGTTATTGCTATTTCAACATTTAGCTCTTGAAAACACAAAGTAGATAGAAGTTGTTGCTATTTCAACATTTAGCTCTTGAAAACACAAAGTAGATAGAAGTTGTTGCTATTTTAACATTTAGCTCTTGAAAACACAAAGTAGATAGAAGTTGTTGCTATTTTAACATTTAGCTCTTGAAAACACAAAGTAGATAGAAGTTGTTGCTATTTCAACATTTAGCTCTTGAAAACACAAAGTAGATAGAAGTTGTTGCTATTTCAACATTTAGCTCTTGAAAACACAAAGTAGATAGAAGTTGTTGCTGTTTTAACATTTAGCTCCTGAAAACACAAAGTAGGTAGAAGTTGTTGCTGTTTTAACATTTAGCTCTTGAAAACACAAAGTAGATAGAAGTTGTTGCTATTTCAACATTTAGCTCTTGAAAACACAAAGTAGATAGAAGTTGTTGCTATTTCAACATTTAGCTCTTGAAAACACAAAGTAGATAGAAGTTGTTGCTATTTCAACATTTAGCTCTTGAAAACACAAAGTAGATAGAAGTTGTTGCTATTTCAACATTTAGCTCTTGAAAACACAAAGTAGATAGAAGTTGTTGCTATTTCAACATTTAGCTCTTGAAAACACAAAGTAGATAGAAGTTGTTGCTATTTCAACATTTAGCTCTTGAAAACACAAAGTAGATAGAAGTTGTTGCTGTTTTAACATTTAGCTCTTGAAAACACAAAGTAGGTAGAAGTTGTTGCTGTTTTAACATTTAGCTCTTGAAAACACGAAGTTTTCCATCAAAATCCGGGGCATCTGCATCAGCACATTGTGGGGTATTTTTTCACTTTTTGTCATATATATACTTTTTTCATATATATACTTTTTTTCTTATATATACTTTTTTTCATATATATACTTTTTTCATATATATACTTTTTTCATATCTATACTTTTTTCATATATATACTTTTTTTCATAAATACTTTTTTCATATATATACTTTTTTCATAAATACTTTTTTCATATATATACTTTTTTTCATAAATACTTTTTTCATATATATACTTTTTTTCATAAATACTTTTTTCATATATATACTTTTTTTCATAAATACTTTTTTCATATATATACTTTTTTCACGCTCTTACCTCCGACCCCTGCAACTTTAGTTTGGGTCACAACCTGGGGTAGCGGGCCACTGCCCTAAGTCGATTTAAGAATGTACACATTAAACAAAAATAACATTAATAAATTGACCACATTTTGAAGCATCCAATATTCCTGTCAGGACATGAGAAAATAATCGCAAACAATGACGTCATTGATTTTAGCGCTCCTGCAAGTTTAGATATTTTTTGTGCAAAATTTTATTTCATTAAAGAAGAAAAAAAATAAACAGTTGCACACTAAATCTCCCAACTTAGAAAGCAAGTCTTGCAACATATAAATCAAATGATATGATGCGATAAATAATACAACAAAGTAAAACTCCAGAGAACGCTGTGGCATTCCGTTCAAACAAGGACAAAAGATATCTTTTCTTCTCCTTATATACAAGAAAAGTTTGTGAAACGCTCTGCACATATTTTTTTTATCAACGCTGAGATAAAAATGACCCGAAGATAAACGAAACGCCGAACAAATAACCTACTTAAATCAAGACTGAACAGACCACGACTGTAGCAACAGGAAATACCACAAACAAAAACGTGCATCACAAACTAAACAAAGCGCGTGCCACAAGTTGGAAGCTCTGCACTGTTTCATGAAACGCTATCGAACAAGAGCTCGTGTAAAGAGCAAAACAACTAGGCATCTGTTGTGCGCTACTCGAGGCGGCACATCCATTTCTCTCACTGTCTGCGCCCGTTAACTTCCATACAGTGCAGATCATAATTGTTAACTTCCATACATTGCAGATCATAATTGTTAACTTCCATACATTGCAGATCATAATTGTTAACTTCCATACATTGCAGATCATAATTGTTAACTTCCATACAATGCAGATCATAACTGTTAACTTCCATAAAGTGCAGATCATAATTGTTAACTTACATACAGTGCAGATCACAATCGTTAACTTCCATACAGTGCAGATCATAATTGTTAACTTCCATACAGTGCAGATCATAATTGTTAACTTCCATACAGTGCAGATCACAATCGTTAACTTCCATACAGTGCAGATCATAATTGTTAACTTACATACAGTGCAGATCACAATCGTTAACTTCCATACAGTGCAGATCATAATTGTTAACTTCCATACAGTGCAGATCATTTAAAAAAACACAAAGGACATTTTAAAAAAGCAGGAAAAGAAGAGAAAATGTAACTTTGCGTGTATGATATGTAACACATCAAACAGGGACTTCGTATCTCATAACTTGCTTAGAGCGAGCCTGGTTGTGACACATCGTTCATGACTTGCTTAGAGAGAGTGTGGTTGTGCTACATCGTTCATGACTTGCTTAGAGAGAGCGTGGTTGTGACACATCGTTCATGACTTGCTTAGAGAGAGTGTGGTTGTGCTACATCGTTCATGACTTGCTTAGAGAGAGCGTGGTTGTGACACATCGTTCATGACTTGCTTAGAGAGAGTGTGGTTGTGACACATCGTTCATGATGTCGACTACATGCCTCCATGAATTATAAAACTTAAAAAGTTATCTTAAGCTGCTCTTACAGACACCGAATACAATTAATTGTTTTCTGTATAGTCCCGAAAATTTTGTTTAGTAGATAGTCATTTATAATGGGGGCCGGCTAGCGTAGTGGTTAGAGCACTCGTCTAGCAACCAAATGGTCGAGGGTTCGAATCCCCAGCTGAGCGGGATCCCCTTTCCGACCAACACGGCCCCGAGGTCGACCCAGCCTCGCAAAATGGGTACCAGAGAAAATCTGGGAAGCAAAGGCAGCGAGGAAAGGAACTGGTCACCCTACCTCATACGCTGATGACCCAGCATAACGAGGTCCCTAACGCTTCACCCCCTACGGCATTTGCTATGGGACTATCTTTACCTTTTTTACATTTATAATGTATGTAGTTACTTCTGTACTGAGTGAATGTTTAAGAGTGAAACGTAAATGTTATATTTTATTTTATGTCTCTCAGCTTCAATGTTAGTTATGTTTGTTATATGAACAGCATATTTGTAGAATGTCTGGAATAGAGTGAAAGATGTATGATAAAGGGCAGAATGTCAGACGGGCCTGCGTGCCCAATTCTTAACCCTTTTGAAATAAAGATCAATCAATCAATCAATCAATCATGACTTGCTTAGAGCGAGCGTGGTTGTGACACATCGTTCATGACTTGCTTAGAGAGAGTGTGGTTGTGACACATCGTTCATGACTTGCTTAGAGAGAATGTGGTTGTGACACATCGTAAAATCTTCTGTGAGGAGCTGGGGAGTTAGGTATTAATCTGATTGGTTAGTTTAGGTATTAATCTGATTGGTTAGTTTAAGTATTAATCTGATTGGTTAGTTTAGATATTACTCTGGTTGGTTAGTTTAGGTATTACTCTGATTGGTTAGTTTAGGTATTAATCTGATTGGTTAGTTTAAGTATTAGTCTGATTGGTTAGTTTAGGTATTAATCTGATTGGTTAGTTTAAGTATCAATCTGATTGGTTAGTTTAGATATTACTCTGATTGGTTAGTTTAGGTATTAATCTGATTGGTTAGTTTAGGTATTAATCTGATTGGTTAGTTTAAGTATTAATCTGATTGGTTAGTAGTTTGTTTTCATAATAACAAGCATTGTTTAACGTAAAAAAACTGGCTTTAGTAACTTCTAAACGAGACATACACCAAATAGCGAGAACAGAAGCCAAGAACAAATCGTACTGATACGTTGAGGAAGTGGTAGCTGTGCATGACTGCTGCTACATCATCAGCGATGCCGGCTGAGAGAAAAGTTACAAGACAAAACCAGCAGTCTCAGAGCATCTCAGAGAGTCAGGGTTACAAGGGCTAGGCACTGTCAACAAGTTTCATCCACACAAGCGTCTGTATAAGTTCTATGGCTCAGAAAGTTTTTAGACGCCATCAAGAAAAGACAACGTAATGCTAGTTTTGTGGTTTGCATGAAGAGAATCGATATTACAGGCTCTTCTTAGAACACGTCATAAGCTGATCAGTCTACATGAAGTCATTTCTCAATATAGACTGAAAGTGGATGATCGATTTTCCCTGTACTGTATGCCTAGTACAAGATCGACTTTCTTAGAGAGAGTGTGGTTGTGACACATCGTTCATGATGTCGACTACATGCCTCCATGAATTATAAAACTTAAAAAGTTATCTTAAGCTGCTCTTACAGACACCGAATACAATTAATTGTTTTCTGTATAGTCCCGAAAATTTTGTTTAGTAGATAGTCATTTATAATGGGGGCCGGCTAGCGTAGTGGTTAGAGCACTCGTCTAGCAACCAAATGGTCGAGGGTTCGAATCCCCAGCTGAGCGGGATCCCCTTTCCGACCAACACGGCCCCGAGGTCGACCCAGCCTCGCAAAATGGGTACCAGAGAAAATCTGGGAAGCAAAGGCAGCGAGGAAAGGAACTGGTCACCCTACCTCATACGCTGATGACCCAGCATAACGAGGTCCCTAACGCTTCACCCCCTACGGCATTTGCTATGGGACTATCTTTACCTTTTTTACATTTATAATGTATGTAGTTACTTCTGTACTGAGTGAATGTTTAAGAGTGAAACGTAAATGTTATATTTTATTTTATGTCTCTCAGCTTCAATGTTAGTTATGTTTGTTATATGAACAGCATATTTGTAGAATGTCTGGAATAGAGTGAAAGATGTATGATAAAGGGCAGAATGTCAGACGGGCCTGCGTGCCCAATTCTTAACCCTTTTGAAATAAAGATCAATCAATCAATCAATCAATCATGACTTGCTTAGAGCGAGCGTGGTTGTGACACATCGTTCATGACTTGCTTAGAGAGAGTGTGGTTGTGACACATCGTTCATGACTTGCTTAGAGAGAATGTGGTTGTGACACATCGTAAAATCTTCTGTGAGGAGCTGGGGAGTTAGGTATTAATCTGATTGGTTAGTTTAGGTATTAATCTGATTGGTTAGTTTAAGTATTAATCTGATTGGTTAGTTTAGATATTACTCTGGTTGGTTAGTTTAGGTATTACTCTGATTGGTTAGTTTAGGTATTAATCTGATTGGTTAGTTTAAGTATTAGTCTGATTGGTTAGTTTAGGTATTAATCTGATTGGTTAGTTTAAGTATCAATCTGATTGGTTAGTTTAGATATTACTCTGATTGGTTAGTTTAGGTATTAATCTGATTGGTTAGTTTAGGTATTAATCTGATTGGTTAGTTTAAGTATTAATCTGATTGGTTAGTAGTTTGTTTTCATAATAACAAGCATTGTTTAACGTAAAAAAACTGGCTTTAGTAACTTCTAAACGAGACATACACCAAATAGCGAGAACAGAAGCCAAGAACAAATCGTACTGATACGTTGAGGAAGTGGTAGCTGTGCATGACTGCTGCTACATCATCAGCGATGCCGGCTGAGAGAAAAGTTACAAGACAAAACCAGCAGTCTCAGAGCATCTCAGAGAGTCAGGGTTACAAGGGCTAGGCACTGTCAACAAGTTTCATCCACACAAGCGTCTGTATAAGTTCTATGGCTCAGAAAGTTTTTAGACGCCATCAAGAAAAGACAACGTAATGCTAGTTTTGTGGTTTGCATGAAGAGAATCGATATTACAGGCTCTTCTTAGAACACGTCATAAGCTGATCAGTCTACATGAAGTCATTTCTCAATATAGACTGAAAGTGGATGATCGATTTTCCCTGTACTGTATGCCTAGTACAAGATCGACTTTCTCTGTACAGTATGTCTGGCGCTCTTTTTTCCCATCACTACCAGCTCATCAAAAAGAGACAAAGCAAACTTCAGACTGCCTGTCAAGGGATTTAAACACTGGACCTTAATTCGGTAGGTTCAGAGAGTAGAAGAACCAAAGAACGCACTAGATCTATAAGCTGCTGGTGAACTTTCAATATGCGCTCTGTAAATGCCAGATTCGAACTGTCGGCAGGTGAGAGTTTACCTCTACAGTTCTGTACTGGATGAGAATGCCACCACGGCTCTAAGATAAGCATGCCACCATGGCTCTAAGATAAGCATGCCACCATGGCTCTAAGATAAGCATGCCACCATGGCTCTAAGATAAGCATGCCACCATATCTCTAAGATAAACATGCCACCATATCTCTATGATAAACATGCCACCATATCTCTAGGATAAACATGCCACCATATCTCTAGGATAAACATGCCACCATATCTCTAGGATAAACATGCCACCATATCTCTAGGATAAACATGCCACCATGGCTCTAAGATAAGCACGCCACCATGGCTCTAAGATAAGCATGCCACCATGGCTCTAGGATAAACATGCCACCATGGCTCTAAGATAAGCATGCCACCATGGCTCTAAGATAATCATGCCACCATGGCTCTAGGATAAGCACGCCACCATGGCTCTAAGATAAGCATGCCACCATGGCTCTAAGATAAGCATGCCACCATGGCTCTAAGATAAGCATGCCACCATGGCTCTAAGATAAGCATGCCACCATGGCTCTAAGATAATCATGCCACCATGGCTCTAGGATAAGCACGCCACCATGGCTCTAAGATAAGCATGCCACCATGGCTCTAAGATAAGCATGCCACCATGGCTCTAAGATAAGCATGCCACCTTATCTCTAGGATAAACATGCCACCATGGCTCTAAGATAAGCATGCCACCATGGCTCTAAGATAAGCATGCCACCATGACTCTAGGATAAGCATGCCACCATGGCTCTAAGATAAGCATGCCACCATATCTCTAGGATAAACATGCCACCATTGCTCTAAGATAAGGATGCCACCATGGCTCTAAGATAAGCATGCCACCATATCTCTAGGATAAACATGCCACCATATCTCTAGGATAAACATGCCACTATATCTCTAAGATAAACATGCCACCATGGCTCTAAGATAAGCATGCCACCATGGTTCTAGGATAAACATGCCACCATGGCTCTAGGATAAACATGCCACCATGGCTCTAAGATAAGCATGCCACCTTATCTCTATGATAAACATGCCACTATGGCTCTAAGATAAACATGCCACCATGGCTCTAAGATAAACATTCCACCATGGCTCTAGGATATCAAAACGATGATTAATCTATCGTTTCCACCTATCCATTTATGGCTTTTGGCTACAGTTCCGTATCTTTGTCAGCTGTTCGTTTCGTTAAAGAAACGGTGCTAATTTTTATATAACTATACAGTTTGGAGACTCTAAGTCACAATAAAAGCAAAAACCAAGGTTTAAGACTAAAAACAGGGTTTTAAGACTCAAAGTCACCATAACAAAAATTTTAAAAACAAAGATTTTGAGAATCCAAGTCACCATAAAAAAATAAAAACAGGATTTTGAAACTCCAAGTTACCAGAAAAAAATAAAAACAAGGTTCTGAGACTCAAAGTCACCATAAAAACTAAAAACATGGGTTTGAGACTCCAAGTCAGCAAAAAAAAAAACTAAAACCAGGGTTTTGAGACTCCAAGTCACCATAAAAACTAATAACAGGGTTTTGAGACATCAAGTCACCATAAGAACTAAAAACAAGGCTTTGAAACTCTAAGTCACCAATACAATTAGAAACAGAGTTTTAAAGACTACAAATCACCATTAAAAACTGAAAACAATATTCTGAGACTTCAAGTCACCAGAAAAAATAAAAACACGATTTTAAGACTCCAAGTCACCAGAAAAAAAAAGATTTTGAGGCTCCAAGTCACCAGAAAATATAAAAAACAAGATTTTGAGACTACAAGTCATCATAAAAATTAAAAACACAGTTTTGAGACTACAAGTCACCATAAAAACTAAAAACACGGTTTTAATACTCCAAATCACCATAAAAAATAAAAACAGGATTTTGAGACTCCAAGTCATCATAAAAATTAGGAACAAGATTTTGAGACTACAAGTCACCATGAAAACTAAAAACAGGGTTTTGAGACTCCAAGTCATCATAAAAAGTAGGAACAAGATTTTGAGACTACAAGTCACCATAAAAACTAAGAACAATATTTTGAGACTACAAGTCCCAATAAAAACTAAGAACAAGATTTTGAGACTATAAGTCACCATACAAACTAAGAACAAGATTTTGAGACTACAAGTCACCATAAAAACTAAGAACAATATTTTGAGACTACAAGTCACCATAAAAACTAAGAACAAGATTTTGAGACTATAAGTCACCATAAAAACTAAGAACAATATTTTGAGACTACAAGTCACCATGAAAACTAAAAACAGGGTTTTGAGACTCCAAGTCATCATAAAAAGTAGGAACAAGATTTTGAGACTACAAGTCACCATAAAAACTAAGAACAATATTTTGAGACTACAAGTCACCATAAAAACTAAGAACAAGATTTTGAGACTATAAGTCACCATACAAACTAAGAACAAGATTTTGAGACTACAAGTCACCATAAAAAATAAGAACAATATTTTGAGACTACAAGTCACCATAAAAACTAAGAACAAGATTTTGAGACTATAAGTCACCATACAAACTAAGAACAATATTTTGAGACTACAAGTCACCATACAAACTAAGAACAAGATTTTGAGACTACAAGTCATCATAAAAATTAAAAACACAGTTTTGAGACTACAAGTCACCATAAAAACTAAAAACACGGTTTTAATACTCCAAATCACCATAAAAAATAAAAACAGGATTTTGAGACTCCAAGTCATCATAAAAATTAGGAACAAGATTTTGAGACTACAAGTCACCATGAAAACTAAAAACAGGGTTTTGAGACTCCAAGTCATCATAAAAAGTAGGAACAAGATTTTGAGACTACAAGTCACCATAAAAACTAAGAACAATATTTTGAGACTACAAGTCCCAATAAAAACTAAGAACAAGATTTTGAGACTATAAGTCACCATACAAACTAAGAACAAGATTTTGAGACTACAAGTCACCATAAAAACTAAGAACAATATTTTGAGACTACAAGTCACCATAAAAACTAAGAACAAGATTTTGAGACTATAAGTCACCATAAAAACTAAGAACAATATTTTGAGACTACAAGTCACCATGAAAACTAAAAACAGGGTTTTGAGACTCCAAGTCATCATAAAAAGTAGGAACAAGATTTTGAGACTACAAGTCACCATAAAAACTAAGAACAATTTTGAGACTACAAGTCACCATAAAAACTAAGAACAAGATTTTGAGACTATAAGTCACCATACAAACTAAGAACAAGATTTTGAGACTACAAGTCACCATAAAAAATAAGAACAATATTTTGAGACTACAAGTCACCATAAAAACTAAGAACAAGATTTTGAGACTATAAGTCACCATACAAACTAAGAACAATATTTTGAGACTACAAGTCACCATACAAACTAAGAACAAGATTTTGAGACTACAAGTCATCATAAAAATTAAAAACACAGTTTTGAGACTACAAGTCACCATAAAAACTAAAAACACGGTTTTAATACTCCAAATCACCATAAAAAATAAAAACAGGATTTTGAGACTCCAAGTCATCATAAAAATTAGGAACAAGATTTTGAGACTACAAGTCACCATAAAAACTAAGAACAATATTTTGAGACTACAAGTCACCATAAAAACTAAGAACAATATTTTGAGACTACAAGTCACCATAAAAACTAAGAACAAGATTTTGAGACTATAAGTCACCATAAAAACTAAGAACAATATTTTGAGACTACAAGTCACCATAAAAACTAAGAACAAGATTTTGAGACTATAAGTCACCATACAAACTAAGAACAATATTTTGAGACTACAAGTCACCATGAAAACTAAAAACAGGGTTTTGAGACTCCAAGTCATCATAAAAAGTAGGAACAAGATTTTGAGACTACAAGTCACCATAAAAACTAAGAACAATATTTTGAGACTACAAGTCACCATAAAGACTAAGAACAAGATTTTGAGACTATAAGTCACCATACAAACTAAGAACAAGATTTTGAGACTATAAGTCACCATAAAAACTAAGAACAATATTTTGAGACTACAAGTCACCATAAAAACTAAGAACAAGATTTTGAGACTACAAGTCACCATACAAACTAAGAACAATATTTTGAGACTACAAGTCACCATACAAACTAAGAACAAGATTTTGAGACTACAAGTCACTATAAAAACTAAGAACAAGATTTTGAGACTACATGTCACCATACAAACTAAGAACAATATTTTGAGACTACAGGTCACCATAAAACTAAGAACAAGATTTTGAAACTACAAGTCACCATAAAAGTTAAGAAAAAAATCAAGGTTTTGAGACTCAAGTCAACATCAAAGCTAAAAAAAATCAAGATTTTGAGACTACAAGTCACCATAACAGCTAAAAAAAATCAAGGTTTTGAGACTCAAGTCAACATAAAAGCTAAGAACAAGATTTTGAGACTACAATCACCATAAAAACTAAGAACAAGATTTTGAGACTCAAGTCGACATAAAAGCTAAGAACAAGATTTTGAGACTACAAGTCACCGTAGAAACTAAGAACAATATTTTGAGACTACAAGTCACCATAAAAACTAAGACAAGATTTTGAGACTATAAGTCACCATACAAACTAAGAACAAGATTTTGAGACTACAAGTCACCATAAAAACTAAGAACAATATTTTGAGACTACAAGTCACCATAAAAACTAAGAACAATATTTTGAGACTACAAGTCACCATAAAAACTAAGAACAAGATTTTGAGACTATAAGTCACCATACAAACTAAGAACAATATTTTGAGACTACAAGTCACCATACAAACTAAGAACAAGATTTTGAGACTACAAGTCACTATAAAAACTAAGAACAAGATTTTGAGACTACATGTCACCATACAAACTAAGAACAATATTTTGAGACTACAGGTCACCATAAAACTAAGAACAAGATTTTGAAACTACAAGTCACCATAAAAGCTAAAAAAAAAATCAAGGTTTTGAGACTCAAGTCAACATCAAAGCTAAAAAAAATCAAGATTTTGAGACTACAAGTCACCATAACAGCTAAAAAAAATCAAGGTTTTGAGACTCAAGTCAACATAAAAGCTAAGAACAAGATTTTGAGACTACAAGTCACCGTAGAAACTAAGAACAAGATTTTGAGACTCAAGTCGACATAAAAGCTAAGAACAAGATTTTGAGACTACAAGTCACCGTAGAAACTAAGAACAATATTTTGAGACTACAAGTCACCATAAAAACTAAGAACAAGATTTTGAGACTATAAGTCACCATACAAACTAAGAACAAGATTTTGAGACTACAAGTCACCATAAAAACTAAGAACAATATTTTGAGACTACAAGTCACCATAAAAACTAAGAACAATATTTTGAGACTACAAGTCACCATAAAAACTAAGAACAAGATTTTGAGACTATAAGTCACCATACAAACTAAGAACAATATTTTGAGACTACAAGTCACCATACAAACTAAGAACAAGATTTTGAGACTACAAGTCACTATAAAAACTAAGAACAAGATTTTGAGACTACATGTCACCATACAAACTAAGAACAATATTTTGAGACTACAGGTCACCATAAAACTAAGAACAAGATTTTGAAACTACAAGTCACCATAAAAGCTAAAAAAAAAATCAAGGTTTTGAGACTCAAGTCAACATCAAAGCTAAGAACAAGATTTTGAGACTACAAGTCACCGTAGAAACTAAGAACAAGATTTTGAGACTCAAGTCGACATAAAAGCTAAGAACAAGATTTTGAGACTACAAGTCACCGTAGAAACTAAGAACAAGATTTTGAGACTCAAGTCAACATAAAAGCTAAGAACAAGGATAAGGACACTCCAAACCACCAAAGAACGAGCCCAAGCACACAATTCGCAGTTTATACGGTTTATATCAATGTTTCTCAGCCTTTCTTGCCCTTTCTCCTATAATATCACATTGTCACTCACTCCCTCTCCCCTCCCTCTCTCCCGGCCTGAGAACAGTGTGGACCCACCTTCCTACCTGCGATCAGCTGTGGACCCCCTCCTATCTGAGAACAGTGTGGACCCCCCTCCTGTCTGAGAACAGTGTGGACCCCCCTCATATCTGAGAACAGTGTGGACCCCCCTCCTATCTGAGAACAGCGTGGACCCCCTCCTGTCTGAGAACAGCTGTGGACCCCCTCCTGTCTGAGAACAGCTGTGGATCCCCCTCCTGTCTGAGAACAGCTGTGGACCCCCCTCCTGTCTGAGAACAGCTGTGGATCCCCCTCCTGTCTGAGAACAGCTGTGGATCCCCCTCCTGTCTGAGAACAGCTGTGGACCCCCCTCCTGTCTGAGAACAGCTGTGGACCCCCCTCCTGTCTGAGAACAGTGTGGACCCCCCTCCTGTCTGAGAACAGCTGTGGACCCCCCTCCTGTCTGAGAACAGCTGTGGACCCCCCTCCTGTCTGAGAACAGCTGTGGACCCCCTCCTGTCTGAGAACAGCTGTGGACCCCCCTCCTGTCTGAGAACAGCTGTGGACCCCCCTCCTATCTGAGAACAGCTGTGGACGCCCCTCCTGTCTGAGAACAGCTGTGGACTCCCCTCCTATCTGAGAACAGCTGTGGACTCCCCTCCTATCTGAGAACAGCTGTGGACCCCCCTCCTATCTGAGAACAGCTGTGGACCCCCCTCCTATCTGAGAACAGCGTGGACCCCCCCCCTCCTATCTGAGAACAGCGTGGACCCCCCCCCCCTTCCTACCTAAGAATAGCTGTGGACCTGCTTTCTTACCTGAGAACAACTGTGGACACCTGGTTACAAACAAAATAATTAACACAGCCCAGATAATGATAAGATTTTTTAAATCCAGCAAATCTCTTTACAGGACCGTGGACCCCCATAAATTATTCCGCGGAGTTCAGCTTAACAAACTCTGCTATGTTATATATAGCACATCATGTTGCCAGTTATTAGGATTATTATAGGGGGTAGCAAATTATTACCAGCACCGGGATTCCTTACTGCCCCCTGCCAAACCACGTTCAAGAAATGGCGGGACCGTACGGTGATTTATAATCAAAATCGCCCGAGTTATTTTATTTCTATCGAGTTGATAGAAAATAATCCTGGCGACAATATTTACTAAGACCGGCAGGTAGATCTTGTATCTGATTAGCTGCCGTTTGCTGAAAGTCACAGCATGATAGTAATATCCTCGTTGCTGTGGTAATCTGAACAGCATTTTCAGTTTAAGGCTGATAATGTAAAAACTACGAGACGCTGGGAGTTTATGAGAGACAGAGAAAGACAGGGGGAGACAGAGAAAGACAGGGAGAGACAGACAGAGGGATTGATTGATTGATTGATTGATTGACTGATTGATCTTTATTTCAAAAGGGTTAAGAATTGGGCACGCAGGCCCGTCTGACATTCTGACCTTTGTCATACATCTTTCACTCTATTCCAGACATTCTACAAATATGCTGTTCATATAACAAACATAACTAACATTGAAGCTGAGAGACATAAAATCAAATATAACATTTACGTTTCGCTCTTAAACATTCACTCAGTACAGAAGTAACTACATACATTATAAATGACTATCTACTAAACAAAATTTTCGGGACTATTCAGAAAACAATTAATTGTATTCGGTGTCTGTAAGAGCAGTTTAAGATAGCTTAAGAGAGACAGAGGGAGAGACTGAGAAAGACAGAGAGAGAGATAGAGAGAGACAGAGGGAGAAACAGAGAAAGACATAGAGAGAGGCAGAGGGAGAGACAGAGATTCGGAGAGAAAGAGAGAGACAGAGGGAGAGACAGAGAAAGACAGGGAGAGAGAGACAGAGAGAGACGGAGAGACAGAGGGAGAGAAGAGAAAGACAGAAAGACAGGAGAGACAGAGAGAGACAGAACGACAGGAGAGACAGAGAAAGACAGAGGGAGACACAGAGAGAGACAGAAAGACAGGAGAGACAGAGGGAGACACAGAGAGAGACAGAGGGAGAGACAGAGAGAAAGACCAGAGAGACAGAGGGAGAGACACACAGAGAGACAGAGGGAGAGACACACAGAGATATAGAAGGAGACAGAGACAGAGAGAGACAGAGACAGACAGAGAGAGAAAGAGACAGAGACAGAGAGATAGAGGGAGTGACAGAGGAAGAGAAGACAGAGGGAGGGATAGAGAGAGACAGAGGGAGAGATAAAGAGAGAGAGACAGAGAAGACAGAGGGAGAGACAGAACGAGAGAAGGAGATAGAGTGAAAAAGAGACAAATAGGGAAAGGCAGACAGAGAAAGACAGAGAAACAAGGAAAGAAACAGAAAGACAGAGACAAACTGATAAAGAGACAGACATATAGAATGTTCCATGACTGGTCACATACTTCTCAGACTCTTTGTAGGACTTAAGTCGCAGATAACGACAAGCCACTGACCTCCACCAGCCCTAAAGCCACCAAAGCCATCAATCACTCAATAACCAATACCGGATCAAAGAGTCAATAGCAATTAACAGATCAATCAAAACTTCCCAAGGTTCTCCAGCTCATTAAGACTCGTACCTCCGGTCCCACATTCAGGCGATCACAGGCCTGGCTGGGTTATGGTTCCGGTCAAGACACGCCGATCAAACAAAGAGGAGCCATCGACCAAATGTTTCTGCCGGTAATCACTGCTCAAACAGTCAAGATATTGACCCGGCTATAATGTGCGTTTGATACATGGATGTAATATTGCTAAAATCCTCTCTCATTCTTTCTCATACAGAGAGAGAAGGAGATACAGAGAGAGATGGAGAAGATATGAGAGAGAGAGAGAGAGAGAGTGAAGATAAGAAAGAGAAAGTAAGAAATAGGGACAGAATGTGAGTTCGAGTCGTAGACAGTGAGTGAGTGAGTGAGTGAGTGAGTGAGTGAGTGAGTAAGTGAGTGTGTGTGTCTGTCACAGAATATGTGTGAGCAGGAGAGACAGAGGGAAAAGAGTGTAAATGAGGCTAAATTAGCCTTGACACAGAAGTAACTCATCTCATGCTTGACAGAAAAGTAATCAGCCTCAGTCAGGCTTGAGAGAAAAGTAATCAGCCTCATTCATGCTTGAGAGAAAAGTGATTAGCCTCAGTCATGCTTGACAGAAAAAGTAATCAGCTTCAGCCAGACTTGACAAAAAAGTAATCAGCCTTATTTAGGCTTGTGGGAGAAGTAATTATCTAACCAGGTTTCAGAAATGTGATTATTATTATCATTATTATCATTATTATTATTATTTCATTCATTCATTTGCATGTCCCTTGCGGAACTTTGCCTCCCTAACAGCTCTCCCGTAGGCCTCTCGGTTGTGAGCAAGATGGCCTGCTGCTGATGCATCCATTTGCAGATTATCAACGATGTCTTGCAGCCATCTTCGCCTTGGTCTTCCTCTCTTTCTTTTTCCTATTATGTACCCTTCCAAGACGGTCTTCTCTAGATTATCATGACGTTTAATGTGTCCAAAATATTTAAGTTTTCTTTGTTTAATCCTCTTAACTAGCCACCCTTCTTCAATATTAAGTTCTTGTAGTATGATTATTAATTTAATTATTAATTATCATTATTATATATTATGTCTGCCGAATATCGCTGGCTACCATGCTTCTCCATTTTGCACGGTCCTTGGTGTTTCCGACTAATTAAGATCTCTTCTCCTTCTTCTTCTTCTTCGTTCACTTCTACCACCAAGACCGCCCTGTGATCCTACTGAATAACCTGTGGTCCTCCATAGGTCCCACGAGGTCCCCGAGAGGACCACAAGAAGTTCAGAGTATTTTATCGCAGGGCTTGAGGCTGTATTCTTGGTGGGTCTCAGAAGCGGGATTGCGTGACACCGTGGTTTTCGTTGCACCAGTTTAATCTAAAGTTGGACTTTTTCACCGGAAAACCTCGGCATGTTTTGGATATCACTATATCCCCGCTGGGTGAGAGGTGGTAGCCCATCTAGTCCAGAGTTGGACTTTCTCACCGGAAAACCTCGACGTGTTTTGAGATACCCGTGTATCACCGCCGGTTGAGAGGTGGTTGCCCATCCAGTCCAGTGTTTGACTTTCTCACCGGAAAACCTCAGCGTGATTAGGATACGCATACATCCCGGCCGGGTGAGAGGTGGTTCCCTATCTAGACTGGTCCAGTGTCTCCGACTTCAGCATTTTGTGGTCGTGGCCGCTACCCTTCCTAGTTGTGACCAAGATGAAGCTTTTGTCCAGGAGAATGAATCCTTGCCACTAGTAAGTTTTACCCCTGGGTTGAGCCGGTTTAGGCATATTATCCCAGTATGGGCGTGTTTAGGATATGACCGACTTCTAGGGCAGAGGTACCATGACATGCGTAGCCATCAAGTTTCACCCCTGGTGTAAGCCGGTTTAGACATATTTCACCAGTATGGGTGTATATCGGGAGTGATCGACCTCTAGAGCAGAGGTACCGTGATATTCGTAGCCTTCGGGATTCACCCCTGGTGTAAGCCGGTTTAGGTATATTTCACCAGTATGGGTGTATATCAGGCGTGACCAACCTCTAAAGCGGAGGTGGCATGACATGTCTAGCCATCAAGTTCCACCCCTGGTGTAAGCCGGTTTAGGCATATTTCACCAGTGTAGGTGTATTTCGAACGTGGCCGACCTCTAGAGCAGAGGTGCCGTGGTATGTATAACTCTCGCAGCGATACTACTGGACATACCGATAAAGCTTCACTTTATCCTTTCCACCACCTTTTCACATCGGCGCCGCACAGCAACCTTTATTTCTTTTCCGCATTTTCTTCCTTGACCGGGAGGAGCTTCACTCCACGCGCGGCATCTAAATAATCTCGCCAGTAGGGTTAAGACGGTTCAGGCATTTCGCCCGATATGAGTGCACTTAGGACGTGGCCGACCTCCAGATCAGAGGTGCCATGCTTTGACTGTTTGCTTCGCTTTATCCTTTCTGTCACCTTTTCCACAGTGGTGCCGCACGGCAACCCCATTTGCACCCTTCTTCACTGGCCGGGAAGAGCCCCGCTCCACGCACGGCAGCTGAAGAATCTCGCCAGTAACAGTAGATGAGCTACCAAACATGACTCTCATCTTCCCGAAGCGTCTGGATTTCAGGCGCCAGATATTCGCCTTCGCCCCTTCTCCTGTCAGTTTAAACGGTTCTGCCACGAGAAGGCCAAGAGCTGGACTTGACTGTCATAGGCTATTTCAGACGCACGCCGTTGGAGTGGACAGCATATCCCCCACCCCACCTCCGGCTATAACAGTCCTTAGAATCATTAATTCAGATGTTACTCTTCTCCTATACCACGTGGTCAGTCCATTGAGGTATCTTGGCCTTGACCTTCTTCTCTGTTTTTTCCCTTGAGTTTCCCAGCCTCTACTAGGTTCTCCATGACAAGTCTAAGAAATTCTGACCGTCTTTTTCTTATTATTTTAACTAGTTTTTCTTGTTATAAAACCTTTTTTTTGAGTACCTCTTTGTTTTTCTATATGTCCAGGGTATTTGGTGTATCTTTCTCCAGAACCACATCTTTGTTACTTTCAACCTTTTGGTCATCTTTCTGTTGACTGTCCAAGTTTCACAACCATACAGCAATATTAACAAGTTTCCAATCGTCAGATTTTCTCTCTTTCTGATGAGAAAGTTCAGAAAGCTGCATGACCTAGTCTGACAAACTCTAAACAGAGCAAAGAGTTATCGATGACATAGTAAAGTGCAGCCACGGGTCATCACCCCACCCCCAGGCTAAACCTAAGACGAACCCTTTCCGATCGATACCGTTCGTCCAGGAATATTCATAAAACAATAAATCTTTATATTAGCAGTTTTCTCCATGATGCCGGGCCCCATACCCCTCCTGGCCCTTAGACTTCAGTCTGTTCAATCTTATGGCTAATCAGCTACTGGTAAAATATAAATCTTATGGCTAATCCGATACTGGTAAAGTATAAATCTTACGGCTAATCAGCTACTGGTAAAGTATAAATATTATGGCTAATCCGATACTGGTAAAGTATAAATCTTATGGCTAATCCGATACTGGTAAAGTATAAATCTTATGGCTAATCCGCTACTGGTAAAGTATAAATCTTATGGCTAATCCGCTACTGATAAATTATAAATCTTATAGCTAATCCGCTACTGGTTAAGTATAAATCTTATGGCTAATCGGCTACTGGTAAAGTATACATTTTATGGCTAATCCGCTACTGGTAAAGTATAAATCTTATGGCTAATCCGCTAATGGTAAAGTATAAATCTTATGGCTAATCCGATACTGGTAAAGTATAAATCTTATTAGGAACCGAAAGGTCTCCAGTTTGTCAGATCTAGAAAATTTGTTGTAGAAAATAATGTCATATGTTTGTTCTTGAAATCTGTGGCGATAAACTGACACTTGTTGGCGCTGTCTCGTCTCATTAGTTTCGACATTCTCTTTACAGAATCTCTCTCTCTCTCTCTCTCTCTCTCTCCCCACACACACACACACTCACATACATGAGTATGTGAAGTATCCATTTTTTCATTTGGGTTGACAGATATGTGATAGCATTACATTTTACGCCAGGGTGTAAGGTATCTATTTCGATATTTGGGTTGATGGGTGAGTGATGATATCACATTTTCTCGTTTTATAATGATCATTCATTCATTCATTTGCATGTCCCTTGCGGAACTTTGCCTCCCAAACAGCACTCCTGTAGGCCTCTCGGTTGTGAGCAAGATGGCCTGCTGCTGTTGCATCCATTTCCAGATCGTCAACGATGTTTTGCAGCCATCTTTGTCTTGGTCTTCCTCTCTTTCTTTTTCCCATTATGTATCCTTCCAAGACGGTCTTCTCTAAATTATCATGACGTTTAATGTGTCCAAAATATTTCAGTTTTCTCTCTTTAATCCTCTTCACTAGCCAGCCTTCTTCAATATTAAGCTCTTGTAGTATAGATATATTTGTTATTTTTTGTGTCCACGATATTTGGGGAACTCTTCTGTAGCATTTACATTCAAAGACATTTATGTGTTTCTCAGCTGTTTTGTTAAGTGTCCAGGTCTCACAGGCATATGTTGCTATGGGAAAAATGCATGCCCTTAAAAATCTTATTTTTGTGGTTCTGTCTGCTCCTCTCCACAGACTCTTTATTTGTTTTACTTTCTGAAGAGCGATATATGTCCTCCTTTTAATTTCCCTCATTGTATCTCCATTATTATAATGATAGTATCACATTTTCTTATTCTATAGTGATAGTATCACTTTTTCTTATCTTATAGTTATAGTATCACGCTTTCTTATCTTGTAGTGATACGAGGGATGATTGATAAGTTCTCAGCATAAGGTACAACGGATTATTTCTGGACAACTTTTTTTTGTTATTTCTCAACATAGTCCCCTTGCAAGTTTATGTACTTAGTCTAACGATCCTGGAGCATATGGATATCTTCTTTGTAAAAGTCAGCATTTTGTGCCAGTAGAAAGTGGTATACAACGTCATCATCTTAAGCAAATTTGCGACCACTTAGCTCCTTTTTGAGTTTGGTAAACAGGTAATAGTCCGAAGGGACCAAATCTGGGGAATAAGGAGGATGTTCAAGAAGCTGGAAGCCGCATTCATGAATGCCAGCCATTGCTACCGCCGACTTGTGAACTGAAGTATTGTCTTGCTGAAAGTTGACTCCTCTCGTCAATTTACCTTGATGCTTTTCCTTCAATTTGACCCGCAGTTGCTTCACAAGATTAGCATAATAGACCCCGGTGACCGCTCTGCCCTTTTGAAGATAGTCTACCAATAGCACACCTTCTGAATACCAAAAGATGGAAGTCATCACTTTGTCTGCAGACAGAACCACCCTTGCTTTCTTTGGAGGTGGAGATCCATGATGTTTCCACTGCTTTGACTGTTCTTTGGTTTCTGGTTGAAAATGATGAACCAAAGTCTCATCCATAGCCACAAATTGCTGAAGAAACTTTTCAGGATCTGCAGAAAAATGGCCAAGATTGTCTCTTGACATGTTGAGACACTGTCATTTGTGATCAGCTCCAAAAAGTTTTGGGACTCATTGAGCAGAGACCTTTGTCATTTGAAGATCGTTGTGAATAATGGCATAAACACATTCCTGGGAGATGCCTAACTCAGTAGCAATATACCGCTCAGATAGCCATCGATCCTCCATTATCATGTCATGGATTCTGCCAGTGGTTTCATTAGTGGTTACCGTTCTTGGTCTTCCTGGATGGGGATCATCTTCCAGACTCTCCCTTCCATGTTTGAACTGAGCTGCCCATTTCTTCACTGTGCTGTAAGAAGGGCCACTCTTCCCTAGAATCTCCACCATATCCTCATGGGTCTCCTTCGATGACAAGATGCAGAGGTAGGAAGTGACTGCTCGATGAGACATGTTATCCATTTTCTTAATCTTACCACTTCAGTAGCCAATTGGTTGCAAAACTGGTTGCAATTAATTTCTTGAAACTTGGTGTTTAATCCTCCTACATTAACCTGATCTACAAATGCACCTAATATCAAATGTGTGTTTCAAGTATTTGTACCTTATGCCTAGAACTTATCAATCACCCCTGGTAGCTATCGACAGCACAAGTTCAATACTTTCTGCTATTCTAAACTTCGTCTCAAAGTTGTTACATTAGCAAGATTCTACCCCCCCTCTCCCTCTCTCTCTCTCTCTCTCTCTCTCTGAGAGAAACAAACAACCTTAACAACACATGCAAGAAAAAGATTTGATTGTTGACTGTCAGTCAGATTTTAGGCCGAAACATTCCTGCCACACAGCTCTCACAAAAATGACAGAATGTTGGTTATCTAATATAAACAATGATAAATTATGCAGTGCTGTCTTTGTTGACTTTGAAAAAAGCATTTGACATGATTGATCATGAAATCCTAGTTAGAAAGCTTGAGACATAGATTATACCCTGACTTGACAAAATTTATTACATCGTTTCTTTCCAACAGACAACAGATGGTTTCCCTCAAAAACTCTAAGTCAAGTTCATTTGTGGTTGATAATGGTGTTCCACAAGGGTCTATTCTTGGTCCTCTTCTTTTCACCATCTACATCAGTGATCTTCCACTTCATCTCAAAACATCATCTTGTGACCAATTTGCTGATGATTGCATAGTTTACACTAGTGACAGTGACTGTATTAACCTTGAGCCAACTCTTCAAATTGAAATAAACAGTCTAATTAACTGGAGCAACAACAACAGAATGCTCATAAACACCAGCAAAACAAAATCCATGCTCATTACAACAAGACAGAAATTAACAAATTCACCAACAACACTACAGCTCTATGCTGGAACTTCACAGATAGAGAATGTTAGTAAACATAAAACTCTAGGTCTCATGATTGACCACCACCTCAGCTGGAATCATCATGTAGACAATCTAACCAAACTCGTTGCATAAAAAGTTTACCAATTTACTCAAATTAAACATTTTCTTGACATAGACATCAGAAAAATATACTACATATCACAAAGACAAACACACTTGGACTACTGCTCCACAGTCTGGGATGGTTGTTCCATGTCAAATATGAAAAGACTTTACTCACTTCAAAAACATGCAGTAAGGCTTATAGATGACAAACATGCAGCACGTATTACAAATAAGGGCAAAAAGCTTGATATTCTACCCCTCAAGAAGATATTTCTTTTCAACAAGGCCAAGTTAATTCATAAATCTCTATTGCACAACGCTCCACCCTATATGTGGTCATTGTTCAAATCTAACCAAAAACACAGTCAAAACTTAAACAACTGTATTCTCACAAAACCAAGGCTTGACATGTTTGAAAAAAACTTCTGTTACTCAGCTGCCCACCTTTGGAATGCCCTACCAACTTATGTAAAACTTATAAGTAATATTCGTTCTTATAACTTCAAACTTTGTCAACATCTGTTTGATATGGATTATATGCTTCCCTAAGCTGTAGTCTAAAGTAGTTTAAAGTATGGCTTGATTTTTGTAATTTTTAACTGTTTTTCTATAAATTTTAGTTTTGAAAGATTGTAAGAATGCAAGTTTATTTCATGCTGTTGCATAAATCAGAGTGTGGAGTGTATGGACAAGAGATAAGGTTATTATTTATTTATGTAATCATTTAATTGTGTCTTCATGATTATTATGCTCATTAATAAATGCAGAATGACTGTGACTGAGTGAAAGCTGTATGATGAAGGGCAGAATGGTAGACGGGCCTGCGTGCCCAATTCTATGTTCGTTTGTTCATCCTTTTTCCGAAAGACACAATGTTAGACATGCTGCGGTCACAGTTCTTCATCTTTTGAAAATAATGTTCTCTCTCTCCCCTCTTCTCTCACTAACCTTGACCTTGTTAAGATCACGGAAACAGTTTCGTACTCACCAACGTCAGTTTCAGTCGTTTCCTGACTCTTCTTTCCGCCCTCTTTCTCAAACCCTTGAGCGGGTCATGGTAATGGCCAAAGGTCCCTTTAGCAGGCTTGATCTTAAGGCCACGACCTTGAAGTGTCAGGTCATGCTGTTCGGCAACCACAAAGTACCAGTACACGCGGTCTGTGTCCCACACTGGATCCAGAAACTTCCTTCTCCGCTTTGCCTGTCCCATGCTTACCTCTAACCAAGTGTTGGTCGATGCAACCAATCATTTAACAGCATTCTGTCACATGGTTATAAATGCCAGATGTGGAATAGAAGTTGTATTTCCTCAGAACACACAAGATACAACATCTGAGACAAAGTTGTATTTCCCTAGACCACACAAGATACAACATCTGAGACAAAGTTGTATTTCCTCAGAACACACAAGATACAACATCTGAGACAAAGTTGTATTTCCTCAGAACACACAAGATACAACATCTGAGACAAAGTTGTATTTCCTCAGACCACACAAGATACAACATTTGAGACAAACAAAATGATCACTTTACACAATCACGCATATAAGATTTTGGACAAATTTTAGAGTACAGTAAATTTATCGTTTTGATTATAACCATACAACATTTGGCCTGAGATCCAAGCTATGAAATTAGCCAGGCACCAATTCATCTGTGACCGTCACATGAAAACAGCTATGCAATAAATAGTCCAAATTCAGTTATGAAAACAAAAATATAATTAGATCACACCAAATAACCGTGTGAAACAAAAAAAATTTTCTTGGGGCACTCATGAAAATAACCATACAAAACTTTTGAATGTAACCACTTAAACAAATCATCAGAGTTATCTGATAACATTAACTACACAAAAATTTCTGAGATTATAACAAAAATTACTGTAAAAAATTATCCAAAGGCATATTATGAAAATAGCCACATAACAAACAATCTGAGACCATGAAATAGCCACAAAACAATCTGAGATGATGAAATACCCATAAAACAATCTGAGACCATAAAAATAGCCACAAAACAATCTGAGATGATGAAATAGCCACAAAACAATCTGAGACCATAAAAATAGCCACAAAACAATCTGAAACCATAAAAATAGCCACAAAACAATCTGAGACCATAAAAATAGCCACAAAACAATCTGAGACCATAAAAATAGCCACAAAACAATCTGAGACCATAAAAATAGCCATAAAACAATCTGAGACCATAAAAATAGCCACAAAACACCCTGAGACCATAAAAATAGCCACAAAACAATCTGAAACCATAAAAATAGCCACAAAACAATCTGAGACCATAA